>VYXF01010297.1:68893-142189 GCA_013397295.1 Polioptila caerulea | reverse complement strand
TACCGGCGGAGAAGGATGAAGGAATGGAGGAGGCCGGGCCGATCCTGGCGGCGCCCGCAGGAGCGGGGCCTGGTCCCGGCGCAGCCCCCGGAGCCGCTGCCGCCCCGCTGCCGTGCGTGACTCACGCGAGCCGCGAGTGGGCAGCGCCGCGGGGCTTTTCCCACGCCAAAACCTGTCGCTGCCGAGCGGAAAAAAGGGGCTTGGGGTAAAATTAGTAAGTTTAATTTCTATAAGTTCGAGGCGCGCGGTTGCTTAGCAGCTCTCGGCGTGAGATGGAGCGGGTGCTTGGGGCTGCCGCGGGTGCTGGAGCGGCTCCCCGGCCGCCCAAGGAAGTGGATCGGTGTTGGCCTGGGTGAGCTGGCTCGGCGGTGCAGGAAGCTGCAGGTCTGGGTGTCGGGAGAAGGATGGGTCACGCCTTCGTGCTCGCTTAATTTCTCTTCTGGAGGTAATCGTTGTGCTTTCCTGTAGGAAAGAATGTAGTTCATGGCCGCAGAATCGTAAAATGGTTTGGGTTGGAAGGGGACCTTGAAGATCATCTAGTTCCAACCCCTGCTCTGGGTGCTTGTATCCTTCCCAGCTTCATTTTCCTAATGAGTGATATGTCGTCTGAAGGTATATGGCCCCCCAACCCCCTTCCAGTAATGAATACTAGTTAGGATTTTACTGCTTTGCCTTGAACACAATTATTTGGGAGGTCTTTCTTATTTCAAAGAAAATGCTAGTTATTACCTTCGAGCAGCGAGTACACCTTTGTGGCTTCAACACATTAAAATTTCAGTGCTGTTCCCATGCTGGGTTCAGCTGCAGTGGCAAAGGGAGTTTGAGAGTTCTAGGTGCTTACTTGGTCCTCTGACTTCTGGACCCAGATTTCTGTCAGGAGTGACCCTGCCTGACCTATCCGAGGCAAAGGATGTGTTTTGTCAAAGTTTTTTGCTCATTTGGGAGACCAGAAGAAGTAAGGACTACCAAGTGCAATGTTGATTTTATTAAGGTGTTTTTTTCAGGGAAAAAACCCCCAACAAACCAAGCGATTGAAATACTTAAAAGTCAGTGTTCCTGCAAAGTCATTTCTCTATTTGACGTGCACTTAAGTGTTTCTGCAAATCTTCACTGACATAAATAAGGCATTCTGACGAGATGATTGCAAATACCTGTCTTTCTGAGAGGTTCCTTTTAGTCTGTAGTTTTGTACATTGGAAAACTACTTCAGTTTAAAAATAGTAACAATATAGTAACACTTTCAGCAAACAGAAATTCCCTGATTTTTTGGGGGGGAAAACCATCAAAATGAGGAAGTTATTTGTGTGTGTGCTTGCTGCGCTTCGAGAGAAATCCCCCACAATGAAAAATGAGCAAGAGGAATTTCTCCTGAGCACAGCCCTGCTTTGCAGGGCTGGAGAAATTAAACCTCGTCTTGATAGCTGTGGTTAGCCATGGTGAGTGTGGGCTCTGTTTTCATTCCCAGTGCTCTGATTCAGGGACATATACTCCTGTGAAATGGTGCGGTGCCTACAGACGTGTTTCTGCTTGGCGTGTTTGGATGGCAGAGTCCTGAGCGTGTTGGCCCATATGGTGGTAGCCTCTGCTGTTCCTCGTGTCTAGGAAGTGATGCAGGTGGACAGGCTCTCTGCAGGGGAGCAGCAGCACCGGGGGTGACACCACTTCTTCCTGCAGATGCCAAGAACCGAGTCCAAAATTGCTAGGTCTCATGTACAGAGAGAGAGTAGGCGTGAGCAAGTGGCTTGGTTATTGTGTCGTGTAGTTTTGCAAATGTGGAGATGTCCCAGGCACAACTCTTGTGTATTCATGTAGTGATTTGTGAATTCAAATAGTAGTTTTCTTCAGCTGCAGTCTGTACTGCTCGACAGGGGGAACTGGCTAGCTCAGATAGTGAGCCCAGAAGTCTTGGGATTGACTATTGTATTTTATTAAATCTCTCTTCAGCCCAGCTGCAGCATTGCTGACTGTTTGGAACACTTTGATTTCGTTTATTTCTTTTTTTTTCCCTCTCTTGAAGCTGTCAATTCCAAAAATGCTGTTTAAGATTGTGTCATAGCTACCTCTGTTGAAGATGATACTGAAACTCAAGCTACTAGAAAACCACACAATATGTGGGTTTGTGGTTAAAGGAAATGGTTAAGGCTTTTTTTAACAAGAGGAAGTGAGTGGTTGAAATATATGTAGCAGCAGTAGAGATTGCTGTGGATGCTGTCCAGAGAGCACAGATTTTCAAGGACTAAGAATTTTCTCAACAGTTAAAAACAAAATTCTGCTTCCCAAAGAATCACAGAAGTTGTTAAAAGCAGTTAGAAACAATGATTCTTTATAATTCACCTTCCTATACAAATTCCAGTTTTGTTGCTGTTTTGCTTATAGCTGATAATTGTTCATAGTTTCCTGTTTGCTGATTTTCTCCAGCACTGTTGTCTTTTGAAAGTTAAAAGTTTGTTGTTTCTAAAACAGAGCATCTGACTGTATGGTTTTTTTTTTTTTTTGCCTCTGAGAGTGACATAGAAACTAGGAAAAGAGAAGTTATTAAGGCAATAGTGGATGATGAGACAACTTATATTTCCACCCTGTAAGGAGGTGGATTTTTTGTTGCTGTTGTTATTTTGAAGGATGACTCTTTATTTGCTGCTTTCAGCTGTCTTTTGCATTGAGACCAGTATTAGTAGTGAACTTTGGAACTCTTTTCCATGTGATTTCTCTCTTGGTTTGTTCCTTCTGTTTTTGAAGAATTTATCCACGGTTATCTAGGTTATTGTCTACCCCGTAACTTTTGTCATTACTTGCCTACAACTACACCTCTATAAATCAAATATAACAGGGTTTTCCCTGCCATCCTGGCTCTGGTGAAGCTTGGATTTCATGGTTACCTTCCAGAGCAGACCAAGTCTTGTGTTGGTGAGCTTCATGTAAATGCTGCCATTGCTGTCAACTGTTTTGTTTGAGAGTGGTGGCAGCAGAGAATAATCTTTTTTGTGGGCCTGTCTTTTGTTTGTTTATAAAGCCCTTGGATACCAGGATGTGTTTACAGTTACAGATTTGATTTTGAAATACCTGAAGTAGAGGTTTAGCCACAGCAAATCAAAGAGGTCTGATTTTGATGAGTGTTGAAGTAGTACCACAGTCAACAGAAGTGCTAGGGATGAAAGTTAAAGTTTTGATTTATTTAGAGTATATGTTAATCAAACATTATGAGTCTGTTATTTAGCATGAATTACTTTGCTAGCAGTGTTCTGTTGTTCTTCAAAGTATAGGTTTAATGTTTGTTCACAAGATGTTTTTTAAATGTCATTAACAAAACAAATTCTTTTGACTTCCCCAACTTGATTACATAGTATCTGAAAAATGAGAATCTTAAACTAATTCTTAGATGTGAAGTGCATAAACAAACTGAAGTCATAGATAAGGAACTTAATGACTGTTTGCAGAGGCTTTAACTGACTTTATATTTCCTTTAAAGATGTAATAGTGGAAATACTGGATTTTTACCTGTATTGAGGATGTTATTCCTTAAATTTAAGTAATTACAACTTAAATAAAAGTTGTAAAAGCTAATTGATTTTTTTATTAATAGAACCAATCTATAAAGTGTACAGTTTTGCTCAGGTACTTGAGTGGTTCTTCAGGAAACAGTGGAAGAGATTTTAGGTGACTGGAAGACCGTGGGGAAGTTTCCAATCTGCAGAGCTCTGAAGTTTGGAATTCTGTAGGATTAGGTCACCCTTTGGACACAGAGCTCTGTGCTGGAGGGGAGACCTTTGAGCTGAGAGGAAGAGCTCACCAATAATTTAGTTTTGAATTGTAAGGTTGGTGTTGAACAGGTAATGTCTTCACATCACTGGGAAGTGTCTCAGGGTGGGGCAGTATAGCTTCCATAGATGTCAGCAGTTCTTTAAAGGTTAAAATGGCAGTATGTGTTTGTGCCTGTGATCTTGGGGGAATGGCTTATAATTGTCTTATTGATAAGCAGAGGAGGAAGCTCCAAACAAACTCAAAATTCTGGCAATTTAAAAAAAAACAAAACCCCTTTGTTCAGGAAGCAAACACTAACTGGTGATACTGTATCATAGTATTTTTTTTTTCACTCAGAAAAACAATTAAATTTGTAAAGAAACAGAAAGACTTTGTAATAAAATAAAAATGTCCCATGATCTCTTCTAAAATATAGAATGGATTTTTTGCATCAAGAGTAGATGCCAAGAATTATCTTGCCTTGTTTCTTGGCCTACAAATACAAGTTACCTTGCCCCCTGCAATCGCTGTTCATTTTGTGTTAACACAAAACCAAATCCAGTTTTAGCTGCAGGAGATTTTTAAAGTTGTGTGCAGAGGAGATACACCTAAAAAGTAATTACATTTAAAGTTCAGAATAGACAAGGCTTTCTCATTGCCTTGCTTCTTTTTATTAAGATGTTATTTTATTAACTACACTGAGTAAAAGTTTTGTGGGCTTGAAACATCTCATAATTTTTTTTATCCTTTGCATTTCACCTGCTCCATATTTGATTAATAGAACCAAGTCCTTAAACAGGTGCTACAGACAGAAGAGGACAATATGAATTTATCACTGTACAGATGACCCAGGGTATTTCATTCATGAGGTGAGGTCACAGGTCCCTCTTGCATGCACAGCTTGGAAGATACTTTTCCACATTGACTTGAGCAAGGCTGCTGATGTGACCTCACCTGATTGTTCTCCTGAACAATCTAAGGAAGGGCAGCCTGGATGAAGCTGTGATGATGAAAGCAGATGGATCACCATATTAGGGAATGATTGTGAAGATCTCATTGTCAGATGGGGATCAGCAGGGTCTTGTTGGGGTGTGTGTTACCTCTGGTCCCAAGCACCCTTTGCTTCAACAACCTAGGTGATGGCTGCAGTGTGCTTAATAAATTTGTATGTAGGAAACTGGGGCGAGCTACAGAATCTAATTGAAATTCAGCTTGAGCTTGGAAATTGTAGGTATGGTCCAACAGGCTTGGAGGTGGCTGAGCAAGTATGATTGTAAGCTATTTTATGCTTAGTGGGATTTAAAGGACAAAATGAGAAGTAATGAGGTATCAGGTCTAGAGAAAATAGCTGGGAAAGGTTAGGGACATGCCAGGGCAAACAAGAGCCAGGTAAATTTCACTGCAAAAAATCAGGGATGACATGAGGTGATATAAATGTGTGAGCCAGATAATCTGAAGGAAAAGTGAGTAATCCTTTTGCTCTACATCTCCTTCATTGAGATGCATTGAAAACATATCTGATTGACCACTCTTTTCAAGGAGGATGTGAACAAAATGGAGAAAGTTCAGAGCAGAATAATAAAGACAAGTGGTGCAGAAAATTGCACCCATTAAAAGAATGGGAATGTTTTTTCAAGTCAGCCTATAAATAATACACATTTGTAAGTGTTTAGGACTTCAGTAAAGAGATGGGGAATAGTTTGTGCCATCCAGTATGACCACCAGAGACAAGAAGCGATGGATTAAATTAAATATTGGAAAACTGAATTTAATATTTGAAAGGACTGTGAGAATGTTTTTGAATATAGCCTGTTTGAGACCTGTAAGTAAAAAATTGGCAAACATATCCCAGGAGCAACACAGATGCAGTTGATCCTGCCTTGGGGCAGGAGAGGTAGGTAGGTGATTTCTTGTGGTCCTTTCCAGCCTTTCTTCTGATTTCACATGAATTTACACTTTACTTAGTTGGATTTCTGAGTAGTGATACACTAGGATTTAAAGTAAGATATATACTTGGGGTTCAACACACACCAAATAATGAGTAAACACAGGGAAGGTGTCTAGGAAACCCTGGACTGACTGTAACACCTTTAATTCTAATTTTGAATTTATATGGAGGTACATTATCTTTCAGATTTGGAACCCTAGTGAATAAAAAGTGCAACAGCTGTTAAATTTCTAATAATTTGGTGCCATATTTTGGATATGTCCAAGGTCTTTTGAGACTCTTTCATAAAGTAATTGTGTAGAGACTTTCTTCTGTTTCCAGGTCTTGGTTGAAACTATTAGCATAGTTTGTGTGAAGATGCAGGTTTACAAGTATCATTTATGTAGCTACAAGCATCAGTAATGTCATTTACTTACTACGAGGTCTCCCTAGCTGAGCTGGTATAGGACAGTTACATTTTGGCCATCAAAAGTATTAAACTGTAATAATTTGTCCATGTGTGACCAACTAATTTCTGCATCTTGTTGGACAGACTTTAACAGGGACATGGCTTTATTCACAGAACTTGTCTGGGACCAGCCTATTTAATAATGGGCTTAGGCTCCCACCACCTAAAATACAAGCAAGCAGTTGTGGTAGGCTTAATCAGAGATATTGAAGCAAATGTAGTGTGAACCACAATTCAGAGCAGCTCTTTATTGTTTAGTGAACTCTTTCCTTCTCAGTAGTTTTGCTTTTTCAGAATTAGAGATTGTGAGTTCGTAATCTTAATTGTTTTGAATGCATGGCAGAAACAGAGAGTATATAATAGGTTTTATCCTACAAGAATATAATTAATGGTGAAGATGTCTCTTTGAATGTTTCTTTGACTTTTATATTTAGTATAATTTACAGGATGCACAGCTGGAAACTTTGCTGGCATGCAAACTTGGAGATGTGTCTTGGCATGAAGTCTTTAATGCCAGCAGCTCTTACAAGGGAAGAACAATTTTACTGTGCCTGCCTTTTCTGGCTGATCAAGAGAAAGTACTGTAGTAAGTGTAGATGGGATATCCAGGAGCTTTTCCTGGTTTTGAGTCTGAGGCATCCTGAAAGGATCTCCAGTTAGTAATGCTAGCTTGGGGAATGGCACAGTTTTTACTGTCATTGAAATTCCATCCATTTCCTTGTTAAATTCACAGAGTTTTGTATTGCAGATTCGTTTGTAAATGAAACTTAAAGATTGTTTATTGACTGAGATGATTTCAGTGTATGTTGTCACAGTCAGGTGGAACTGTGCTTAGCAGTGTTTTATCTCAACTCTGCAGTAGCAGCAAATGGAGATCTCTTGAAGTAATAAACACATTCAATTGCTGCAAAGCATGGTTTATGATAATCTGCTGATGTAGAAGGTTTGGGGGATGAAAATACAAAATTTTTTAATTCAAATGGCCCTGTTTCTCTTTTATTGGGAGACAGCCCTGCTGCTACTTTGGAATAGGCCGGGTTTAGCAACAGCAAAAGAAAATAAATAATAGATCTTTCCATAATACAGTAAATATTTAGGCTTTTTTTTTTTTTTTACCATCCTAAATCATGTAATTCAGGTGATACTTCCCAGTGTTGTCATTGAAGGGCACATGACAGATTGATGTGAGCGAGTGGCATGAGTGAAGTTCAGGGGTTTTAAAAGCAAGTTTGGGGCTCTGACTGCTGACAGTGATTGTACCTGAACATAAACTTCCTTTTATTCATGCCACTTCAGCAGCACGTGTATAGTCATTGGGTTGATTGATGTTTTTTTCTTTTCCTTCAACATCCTCTGCCCTCAAGTAGGAAGCAAAATGTTAAGATTTTTGCAGTGAGAGCTGTAACAGTATTGGGGCAAAAGGTCTCTTTGCTGTGTATTAATGTTGGTGTATTCTGGGCCAAAGGCAGCTGAACTGGATTTTATTCTGCTGTTTAGAGGCCACTTATCTTAGATGTAGGCCTTAAGCAGATTTTTGTACTTGACTCTTTTCTTGTTGGCTGTTTCTGAATGAGTTCAACATAGAAAGTACAGATATGTAGTATTCTTAATTTTCCAAGTGAAATTAGTATAGAAGAACCTAATGTCAAGTGATCAAGTGAGGAAGAGAATCTGAATTTTGTTTAATAACAATATAATTATTTACCTCACTGGGGTAGGTAGGAAAATGCTGCTTTAATTCAAGACATATGGCCTGGTGAAGCACGTGCAAACAGTGCATGTAGTCTGATATCTCTGAAGCTTGATAACTGTGCACATGATAGCAAATCAGTATTGGGAATAGTGAACTTCTTAGCTAGAGAAATCATATTGTTCTTGTTAGTAGTTGCACAGAATGGTACTTAGTTGAGAGCTTGTTAAAGCTGGGTACCATTCTAAAGATCTGTGGAAAGAAAAGCTGTGTAACTTGGAGGAAATTTAGCATCTGAGTCCATTAAAATTTTTTAAAATTATGTAGATTAGTTTCTAACCATAACTTTGCATGATCTTTTTCAGCATAGCTGCTTATCAGCTGTTTAGTAGTATACAAAGGCATTCAGAGTTGACTGCTGTGAGATTCTTTGAGTATAATATTTTGGGAATGAAGCAGCTGGAATCCCAGAGCTTCAGAACTGTATTCTGTTAATGTTGCACTAGTAAGAACGTTTTTAATTTGTGAATTTATTTTTAATGCTCAAAATTGTAGTAATTCTGGGTTGTGGGGTTTTCCTAGTAAGAAATTAATTGAGGAATGGTTATTGCAACCCACATGGTGGGGGGAAAGTGATATCTGAGGCTGAGAAAGGGCTACTGGTTCTGGCTGGTGCTCAGAATTCTGTAGGGATACTGGAGAGCTGTATGTGGGCAAATGGCCTTTGTATGTTCCACCACAATGTTACAGTACTCACAAAGGATTTTGTATTGACTAATACAACTGTTAAAAGCAAAAACAACATTTCTTATCTACGTTCTAAGGCTATTACCCTCAATGTCTGTTCTTTTTAGATTTTGGTTCTGTTTATGTGTCTTACCACACTTTCATGCTTGTGCAAAAGATTGGGGTTTGTATGTTCATCCTTTTATGCTTTATAGAGTAAACTATGGGGAGTTTGAAGTCTGTTCACCATTTTGGGAGAGGTTTAACTTATGGAGACTGTTTTACCTGTGATGCTGAATGCAGGTAATTGTATGGATGAAAACTACTTATGCAACAACAGCTGTTAATATCAGTCCTTAAAAAGGAGCTGAGCTGCTGTGGGACATGGGAGGGCAAAGGAAAAAGCATTGACCCACTTGTTCAGTGACACCTATTGTCCTCTTTTGATTCAGTCTAGCTAGACAGGCTTGTACAGCTTTCTAGAAGCTGGAATTGTGGTGTGTGTGAGGGATGCTTCTAACATCTTGCAGGAATTTTCTTATTTATTGATCAGTCTAGCGTAGTTTGTTAGTAGGAAGAGTTACAGTTGCTTCAAGTGTGATGTCAGCTAACAAATGATGGGAAGAGGCAAAGTAGGAGCAAATTCACATGTACTGAGAGGATTGCCAGTGACACTGAGGGTCACACTTGTCTTTTCTTGGGGGCTGGGTTCCTGAAGCCACAGGAGGATGTGCATGTTGATGTTTTCAGGTCTCTGTTTCCTTGTGAATGTGTGTGTAAGGGCTTGGGTAGAACATAAGTTTTAGTAAACATTTTGGAGAGCTGATTTATGGGAAGGAAAACACCTGTTTGCAGGAAAAATAAGGAGTGTATGTGGAAGGAGTGTTTGAATTCAGACTGAAAAATTTATGAAGTTGACACTGGCAGATTTCTTGTCTCCTGTATAGCAGCAACCATTTTGGAATTTAACAGGGCAGTAACAGTAAACAGGGCACAAATATGTGTCAGTTAACTTGTTTTCTTAGTAATTCTTCTGGTAGAGAAAACTACATGTTTTGCAGCAAGAAGAACAAATGGAAATAATTTGACAAAGGTTCTGACACCTATGACAAAGAGTTAATTAAAACTTCATAAATTTGAAGCTCTATGTTTAATATTTAATGCCTATTTACAGTATAGTTTGTACTTTAGAATTGCATAGACTTTAAGGTGTGTACAGAATAGCTCTTTTTTGGCATGTGTGGTTTGCTGCTCTAAGGAGATTGAAGCAACAATTTAATAGCTAACATACTGTGGATGTTGCTGAATTTATCTTCATTTATTCCTCTTGTATTCTAGATATGATACTGTAATGAAGTTTAGTACCTTTGTGGGAAATTTAGCAAATATGAGCGTTTTGATATCAGAATAGTACATGAGTATACATCATGATGGTCATGTACTACTGGTAGGTGTTTTAGAAACTTTCAATAATGACTCTTTTGTTTTGTTTTTTTTTCTTGGCTACCGTTTCTTTTTCAGGTATGTAAAACTTCACTGAGTTTCTCTCCTTTTTTCCCCCTGTAGTTGCATGTGATGTGTTAACTCTTTTCCCTCTCCACCTGAACTTAGTTTGGAAGTACTATTAGTAGTTACATGTCTCGGTATATTCACAGTGCTTTGCACAATAGTAAAATTCTAATAAGTTAAGTGTGAAGTTGTTTGTGAGTATTAGAATAATCAACATCCAGTAGAAAGTGTGCTGACTAGAGTAACAGTTGTAATGTTCTCTTGGATGTAGGTTATAGTGTATTAGTTCACATAAATGTAATACTTTAGAATTTAAGAGTAATCTGTTTATATGTAATTTTTCTCTCTTTTTATTACACTGCTTTCCCAGCAAGGACAAGTTTGGAAGGTTTGCAAAGCTTTTCACCTTCCCTTTGCCCGCTTGCCCGCTTTCAGAATCGGTCTCATACTCCATGACTTCTGTCTCTACAGTCCACAACTCGGTCATAGAAATCAATGTGGAAAAGTTTTTAAATGAGTTCTCATTCGAGTTCACTCTGTTGCGTAGGAACGCCTAGCATGTAATTTAGTTTTGCATGAGACGTGAAACTCCTTTGCAAACCCCTCTGAGGAAAATAAAACTAAATGAATATTTGCGAGAAACGCAGTTTGAGCGCATATTTTGTCATGTAAGTAATGCTGCTTTTAGTGTGTTACTCCAAATGAAGTGGTATGGCATGGCTCACTAGTGAGAGTAGCAGAGAAGTGTCTGACAGCATGCACTGTAGCTGGCAACAGTGGGTGCTTCCTCAGGTGTCTGTCCAGAGAAGCTGTTCTGATCCGTCTACGTAAGTTATCTGAGAGACCTAACACCTAGCTGCGACTTCACATCAACATTGAGTGAAACTTTTTGATTGCTGCTTTTAAAGCTCAGCCCGTGCTGCTGTAGGAATAAAGAACACGAGTAAAACTTCAGTTCCTAGTTTAAGCAAATAGACTATGTTAGGCAAATATTGGTGGTTCGATTGTGGGATGGAAAATTGCCTTACAGTTAACAACTGGGAAGAAAATTAAATGCAGATTGGTGGGGGGGTGTTTAGTTTTGTTTCACAAGGGGTAGTTGAATCATTTGATGTGCCCAGCACTGTCCTCCACAGATGATGACATGATCGAGTTTTCTAACTGTTTGTTAACTCCAGATGAACACAATACTACCTCAAACCAGGAATAGCATTAAAAGGAAACATTTTTTTTTTCTCCTTCTTTTAGGACTGAGTTTTTTCCCTCACTGCTGTTCTGCACTAACTGCTTTGATACTTCCATGCATCTTTTTCAGTAGAAGAGCATCTCTGTACTGTTTCCCATTGCATATTTCAGCTGTGACAGTCCCTGCACTTTGCCTTTCATTTTATCACCTGCTCACTAAAAGCAAACAAACAAAAAGAGGAATCTTTCTAGTTTGTCTTCAGATTTGCAACTATCACTTAGCTTTACATGGATGATTGTGTTTCTACTTCATTTTGTATTGTATTTTTTTATAGGCATGTGGTGACCCCAAAGCCAAACCATCCTATCTTATTGACAAAAACCTGGAATCTGCTGTCAAATTCATAGTCAGGAAGTTTCCAGCAGTAGAAACACGCAACAACAACGTAAGTAATCAAATGGCTGTGTAAATGTTTTTCTCACTACCCTTTCAGCACAGTCTGGGAGGTTTCCATTTTCTTATAAAGCATCTGATGCTGACAGTTGCAGTTGGAATACAGTTGTTGATTCCAATGTCTGACAGGATACTTGAGAAGGAACTGTCTTTAAGGAGAGAATGTTATGCTGTAATTCTGGATGGGTTTTGTTAGGATAGGACTCTCTCTGGTTTTCTTTTTGCCTGCTCGCTTCTATTCCCTTTCAAAGAATTGTCAATGGGAAAAATTCCTTGGAAAAAGCATGCCTTACTTTAATAGGAGAAATTCCTGGTGACCAGACTGATTGCAGGAGATGAAAGTTGCATAACTTTATTTGTGATGTGTGCTAACATCAGTAAAAAGCACCTGGCTGCAAGGTGGGAAGAAGTGTTTGTACTTTACAGGTCCCCTTGCCTATGGAGTCAGTCCCTGTGGGAATTAAGCTTGCTTTAGAACGTAAATAGAACCATTGTGAAGTACAAAAATATGGAAATATAACTGTTTCCTCCTCATAGAGTGAGTTCAGTTGCAGAAATAAATTACATTTTACCTTTGAGTGACTCAGTATTGCTGAATGTGACTTTGAAGCCTTTTTAAAAGTAATTATTAGCCTAGAGGCAGGTATTTTGGCAATTGATGTACACTTGTTTCCCTGTTTCAATTTGGAAGACAAGGGCCCTTAAGATGTTTGTTTTACCTGCTTATATTTCTTTCCCAAGGTGTGGAAAGTGGAGGTAGATACTGGGTTTGCATGTTCCCTGCATGCAAGTGTGTGCTTGGGAGGTTTAGGCTTGCTTTAAGCATTCAGGTTTCTGCAGAATGGTAGTGGTGGTAGCAATGAGAATAGTTAATTTCTTTTACATTGCCTTCTCAAATTTGTATGTAATGTCTCCATAATACCAGTGGGGAAAAAAACCCAGAAAAACCAGAAAAGAACTTCACGTTATGGAGGAAACAATTTCATTAACAATGTGTTTTTCACTTTAAAACTTGTACATGGTTTGTACTCTTTAGTATTGCTTATGTTTGTATTGAATTTGTGTTAGTAACAAATACAGAAATTCTTTATCAAATGTATGTAAAAATAGTAATTCTGTTAAACCATGTTTGGTAAACGCTTCCATATTCTCTAAGTTTGGATGGCAGATCCACTATTAAAAGATCATGTACATAGAATTTACTTACTACAGTTGCATGTGTGCTTTAAATGCCTTCCAGTTGTTGATTATGAATTTGGAGCTTAACTAATGATAGATATTTAAGGATTTGGTGCTGTGAAGTTTATGGAAAGAGATCAAAGAAAACTTGCTATATTTTGACAATCACAGGTTTTAAAATAGGACACTCTCATAATGTTTTGTCTCTGCCGTGTGTTTATTTACTATGAGCCAGCCAGGCTTGTGTTTATTAAGCAGAGTTGACAAAAGCCTACCCCCCTTCTGTATGAGCACACTTGAAAGTAGGATTTTGAGCCCTAGCAATAGGCAGCTGGTGGGGTTCTGTCCTGTAGTCAGAGCTGACTGCATTTTACTTAATTATTTACAGATGTTTCCCACAGAGAGTTGTAACTCCCAAAACAAGAAAAGTGTGATCAGAGATGTAAAAGGGCAAGAAGCTAATTGGAACAGAGACACATTGATTAGAGAAATATCACAAAGTATTACTGCAGTGGAAATAGCTGAGAAATCATTAGTTGTGTTTCCTCCTTGCAGTGAAGATTACAGGACACCCATTCAGGAAGGGGTTTTGGATTTTGTATGTTTGAGTGCAGCAGTTGCCCCTGCCTAGCACTGTGTACCTCTTCTTTTAACATGTCAGAAGGTGATGGTGCCAAACCATCAAAAAAACCCATCAAAAAACCAAAGCTTGCATTCAGTTTTAGAGAATAGGTAGTGCCAGATTTTTAGATTTTTTTTTTGGCCTATTTTACCTGTTTTTTCTGTTTTTTAGGTATTGTCATCTACAGTGTTTTGTATCTTAGAAACGAGCAACACATTTTATTCAAGAATATGAGCAGTGTTTGCTGTAATGAGATGATCTTGAAAAGCATGAATTTTCATTCTGTCTAAACGAGTAATTCTGTTATATTTGCTATTGAAATCTTTTACATCTTTGTCCATGGAAAACAGATTTCCTGGGTTTGTTCCTCCTTCAGTGTTTGACATGCTGAGTCATCAGAGCAATGTGTGACAGTTGCTGATTTTCAGGATTGTACTGAGAGTGGAAGTTCGTGGACAGTTCAAACAGTGACCTGGCTGCTGAATCCTTGCTGACCAGGCTGGAAAATTAATTGGAGTAGTTCATCTTCCAAATGATTAATTATAGATAACTCTGCATCTTATCAGTTCGTATCTGTCTCGTTGTTTGAGAGCAGTCCCTGTGCTGTCTTACACCTGCCCTTTCTTTTCCAGTGACCATTGTGAATCACATAATCTTGAAATTGTGCAGTTTGAAGACCAAGCTCTTAAGCTGTCAATGAAATAGGCCCCCAGGGTAGTATTGCTGCATACTGTATGAAATAACCTGCAGAGGAGGGAAGGTATATAAGCAAAACTTGAAGGATTCAGAAAGTGAGAAACAGGCAAGATAGACAGAGTTCTGTTTGAAAGTTTATTCTGTGTTTGGAGGAGCTTTACTATTTATAATTATTTTAAATTGACTAAAGCTTTGTTTTGAAAAAGCCTTCTAAGCTGCAGATGGCTTCCAAAAACTTCATAGCACCATTGTTCTTGGTCAGGTCTGTGATCTGACTGTGTTTGTATTGACCCAGAGTGGCATTTATTCTTATTGAATTTCCTGGCCTGGCTTCAGAAGGAAAATTCCAAAGTAAGGGATGCAGAAGCAGCCTGATTTTTTCTGATGAGTATTTATACTTCATCCTCCTATAAGGGTGTACAGGTGAGGTTCTTGTCATAAAGAAATCAAAGAAGAGCATACTGAACTCAAAAAAAATGTTGTAGGACCTAAAAGTTGCTCTATTCTCAGTCAATGCTAATACTTAATGCCTTTTAGAACCAGAATAAAATACTTCACAATGGGAAACTGGAGATGCAGAGAGAAAGGACAGAAATTTTTTTTAGGTTATGAGTAGGATTTGATAAATCTGCTGCCTGTGCAGGTAAAGCTCTGTCTTTGTGTGATGGAGTTGTAGTCCCCCTTCTGCTTTCCCAAACACCACATATGACAAGTAGTGAGAATATCTGCCTTCTTTCTTGAACATTTGTTTTTCTTGGCCTGTTCCTCAGCAATTTCCTTGTAGAAAAGCTTACATTTTTGCATGTCTCTTGGAAAAATTGGGGTTCAGTCATTGCTTAGCACAAAGCAGACCAGTGAAGCATCACTTTGAAGTTTCTAAGTGAATGGTTAGTGAGGGAAAGATCTGTTTTCCAGATAATGCTAGTCTTCATCATCTGGTAGACATGTTCTCAGTATTCTTCATATAAATTCAATTTGTGTTTTGTATTGCCTAATTTTCTGCTGTATTTTGTCTGTGGGGACTGGAAATAACACTTGGGAGCAGAGGACAAGCAGTGTGAGCATTTCCAGTCTGCCAGGGTTGGGATCTCTAGTTTTGAATTATAATTAATTAAATTCCCTTTACTTTTTGAATTTTTGCCTTTTCCCTTTTAGATCCCAGCATGTGTTTGGTTTGCCACCTCTGTCATTCAGGGTTTCACTTCATAATGAACTGGTNGGGACTGGAAATAACATCACTTGGGAGCAGAGGACAAGCAGTGTTAGCATTTCCAGTCTAGCAGGGTTGGGATCTATAGTTTTGAATTAGTTCCCTTTACTTTTTGAATTTTTGCATTTTCCCTTTTAGATCCCAGCATGTGTTTGGTTTGCCACCTCTGTCATTCAGGGTTTCACTTCATAATGAACTGGTTACATAGCAAATTACATGGATGTGGGAGAGGTGGTGTGGGCACAGTGTCAGAACCTCCTTGACTAAAGCCTATTAGAAGTCATTAATGTTTGCTTTTATTAAATGCTTTCTTCTATTAAAAAAAACCAAACAGACCCCACACTTTATGACCAGTCTTGATTTTTAATTTGTATAGCTGCTTCCAGTAATTAATCTTTTTCAAAACACTTAAAACAAATAATAACCTGATTTTCATAGTTTTTTCTTCTGGCCCCTGCAAGTGGTACTATGCATCAAGGAAAATGTCATTTTTTGGCTTGTTTCTAATGAAGCATTTAGTACTGTGATTTTCATAGCACTAGTAAATATAATTTAGAAACTGTCATCTCTAGCAAAATAACTTTGGGGTCTCAGCTCTGCTGTCTCATGTTTTGGTAATCTCTTTTCACTAGTCATTTATTTTTGAGGAAATTATATGGTCATTAAAGCTATCACAGCTGTTTTCTTAAATCTAACTTAAATTATCCCCATATTCAGTAAATGTTAATATTTTTCTCCACCTTTCTGGGGTGTTAGATCTCTTGCATGGGAGACTTTTCAGATAAATTCCAGCTTGCTTAAGCAAAAAACCCCCAACTCCCCAAATTCCACCGTAAAACTTAACTGGCCTTTTCCATGAAGATTAAAACCATTTCCAGGGAAAGGGGGTGCTGTGCACAGCTGCTTTTCCAGTTCTGTTCTTGCTCAGGCAGCTGATAGTGGTAAAGGACCACAAAAGAGAGAAATTTTCCAGAAGTCACTGAGGCAGCAGCTGAGGTTATGGATGTTCCCCTGCATGAGTGAAGTCAGATGATGAGCAATTATTCTCTGTTCAGCTTTGTGTGAACAGTTGTCTAATGCTTGAGAATAGAATATACTAATGATAGTTTATTTCACAGGAAAATGCCAAATATCTACAAAAATAAAGTTTTATCTACACTTTTACTAAAAAGTCATTCCAAATTGAAATTGCTCAGCTAATGCCTTGCTCTGATACTGCCATTCTTACTGTTCTGGTTTCACATGCATGTCTAAGGTCTTCAGTTGTTACAGCTGTGAGGCTGACTTAAAATGATGTATCCTGTATGTAACAGAATATAATATATAAAGTTTTTCAGTCTAACAGTCATTTTTGAGTAAGCATTTTTTCCCTAGCAATCCTAAGAGGTCATGTGAAATCCTGAAATCTCTTCCAAATGTTTCACCAAGCAGGATTCTCATAATGTAACGTATTTTTTTCAAAATAGTAAATGCTGTCAGCTACAAAGTTTATTTTCTTGGTCTGACCTTTGACTGGCCTATTTAAGATAGAATAGCATCCAAATATTGTATTTTTTATCATAATTTGTAATAAATCATTGTAGAATGCTGCTATAAGTCCTGTAAGTCCATACAAGTCACTTGCCAAGGTGAATCAATCTTGCTTGCTCGTTGCTTCATAGAGTGCACAGTATCTGCAGAGGAGTGAAGGTGTGTAACACTTCACCCCCTCCTTCATCCAGTAAAACTCCCTTTGCTTTAATGATTGACAAATCAACAGCTTGGCCCTTAAAAACCAAGAAAACAAACAAACAAACAAACCCCACTGAGATGGCATTCCAAAAACTGTATGATTTGTAAAAATATTGCAAGAATTGTAAATGAAGGTGAGAGGATGTGGAAACTGTTTCTTATGGCTCAGAGGTAGATCAGTTTTTAAAGAGAAGCCTCCCTGTCCCAGTTGTCTGCCATTATTAATTCCCTGGGAGTGGTAACAGTTATGGAGCACCACTGGGGGTTATTTCCTTTTCAAAACAGTTAACTTAGTGCTAGAAACTTGAAAACAAACTAAAACAGATCTTGTGGTAGACATACATTAGTAAACATGTTAAATATTCTATTTTATCTTTTTACATGCAGCACAGTACTTCAGAAACTACTTTTAATTGGAAATAAGAAAACCAGGGACACATCCATCATTCTAGTGTTAATTTACAGAATTTAAACCTTTTTTATTCATTTTTATTAGATGTTTCTATCTTTCCCTGCTGTTCTGCTATGGATTTTGTAGACACAGAACTTTGTTCAAATTAATTGAGTTTTTCAAAAGTTTGTCTAAAGATTCTACAGGTGACAAGCATAGTGAGTATAAAAAATGACAGTAAGAATACTGGCAGTGATGATTTACTTCTCTCTCCAGAAATTTAAAAGTCAGAATTTTTAATACTGCTTTTTGGGGCTTACATTCTATCTGGTAAGATTGAGTTGATAGTATTTTTGCTGAGGACATGGTAATATCTATGGTGTTGGATTGTAGAAAACAAATACAAGTGTTTAATGATCAGACTTGCAGAGAAAATATCACACTGGTGTAAGAAGCAGAAAATTCACCTTCCTACTGTCTATTTCCAGGTCGTGAAATGAGACATTTATTCACATTCTGCTGCTACCAGACAAATACACATAATACAGAATTGCAGGACTAGGGGTACCCTTTGTCTTTACACACCTAAGACTCTCTGAACAACCTCTTGTAGTTGTCCCATATTTTTTGTGAGCCATTGTATTAAATTGGTATTTATTCACATGATAAGTATGCCAGGGTTGCATCATTTCTCCCTTGTCTGTGCCATTGTGTTCATATAAGCTTTAAGTGAGGCTGTCTTGCACTTTCAATTTTTTTTTTTTTGTTTCTTTTAATGTACTATCTCTGTTTACATAATAGACTGTGTAAGGATCTTTGGGATTTAATATAAAGAAGGAAAGGCACAAGTTAAAGATCAATTCTTTTTCCTGTAGGTAATATATTCACCAAGTGTTAGCTTCACTCTTTCTTATTTATAAATAATATTCAAACATGATCACAGATGTGGTATTTTGTTAATAGACAAAAGAAATCATTTCAGATTAATTATTTGAGAGGTTTGTTTTTTTTGTCTTGCCATATTATGCTGAAATTTCTACAGATTTTCATAGGTCTTAAATCTAATTCACCTCTTTCAACAAAAATACTGTTGGTGTAATTTGTACTTCAAATTCTCTAAAAATAAATAAACCACTTACAGCTAACCAGTCTACAAGGCATAGTCAGCTATAGTAAAAATAATCTTCTGATGTTTAAAGAGTTATTTCTTCAGGATATCCTGTATTAGGATATATCTACTTTTGTTGGTGATTAGAAACTTTCACTAATGAATTGCAGGCTAAGGAAAAAAGCCTCAAACCACAGACAAATCAATACAGCACCAGCAATTTCTAAACAGATGTTAAGAAATTAGTAATGGAAAGTTTGAATGCTGTGGTTGTGCAAAGAGCTACACCCACATTCTTGAATGATAAAAAAAGCCAATAAACATCCAAGACACTGCATGCTTGTAAGCTGTTCTTCTAAACACCCCTGATCAGGCTGGGTTCTCTAAGTTGAACTATTTGCCCCATACTTATATAACAGTCAGCTTATATATTGTTTTATTTTGGTACTACTATTTTAAATAAATATTTACTGACCCCTTCAACAAAGAATGATCGTCCTAATTCTCTAGGCAAGTTTTAGCATCACTTAAGTGTCAATATTTCTGGGAATGTAGGTAACAAGGTAAGAATGCACAGCAATGATTCCATAGTCCTCANTCTGATGTTTAAAGAGTTATTTCTTCAGGATATCCTGTATTAGGATATATCTACTTTTGTTGGTGATTAGAAACTTTCACTAATGAATTGCAGGCTAAGGAAAAAAGCCTCAAACCACAGACAAATCAATACAGCACCAGCAATTTCTAAACAGATGTTAAGAAATTAGTAATGGAAAGTTTGAATGCTGTGGTTGTGCAAAGAGCTACACCCACATTCTTGAATGATAAAAAAAGCCAATAAACATCCAAGACACTGCATGTTTGTAAGCTGTTCTAAACACCACTGATCAGGCTGGGCTCTCTAAGTTGAACTATTTGCCCCATACTCATATAACAGTCAGCTTATATATTGTTTTATTTTGGTACTACTATTTAAAATAAATATTTACTGACCCCTTCAACAAAGAATGATCGTCCTAATTCTCTAGGCAAGTTTTAGCATCACTTAAGTGTCAATATTTCTGGGAATGTAGGTAACAAGGTAAGAATGCACAGCAATGATTCCATAGTCCTCAGCTGAGTGTGCCAAATATCTCCCTATACTCTGTACAGCTTCACAGAATTTCTGAAAATTTATTATTTCTTTATGATCATAGTTCCCAGCACCATCTCCCTTTTTGCCATATCTCCCCATCTCACGTACTGTGGCTTGAAATGGAGTGTCCTGCAGGAGTGGACATTCAGTTGCTATTTGTTCTACCAAAAATGGGTGTAGTGTACTGCAGCCTGTGTTCTTGAGAGTCTCCTTCAGCATTGCACCTTGCTCACTGTGAGTTGGGATTGCAGTGGAAGGAATGTCGTGAAGGGGTGAGCAGTAATACTGAATTCTGGTTTGGTTTTTTCTCTGCACTAGAAATAATCTTAGTTGTGGATCACACCCTGTCGTCTCTTCCTGGAAATTCTTGAAAGGACTTTTCAGATTCATCTGGTTCACACTTGTATTAGTTGCACAGAAAAAACCTCTTAGCAGAGGACTAAGCAGAAAAAACCTTCCTGCTTAGTCTTCTACAAATTGTCAAGAAATGCTCGAAGTGCTCGGGTCAGGGTGCAGAATTAAAGGCATCTTAACTGAGTTTTCATTGTGTGAGAGCTGTCCTGAAAGTACAAAGCAGACTTTCCTCTGGAGTGGCTCCAAGTGCAGGCATGAGCTGGTCTGAAGGTGCACTGGAGCTTCATGGGCATACTGAGCTCTGGAGTCTGTGTGATGATGCTGCATGCTTCATGTTCTGAGCTCAGGGCAGGTGAAGTTAAAGCTATGTACTGGAAAAAGTATGTCTTTAATCCTCATGCTGAGGGTCAAAATATGAGTCTTGGGATTTGAAAAGAGATTTTTGTACAGCAGCAGATTAAATAGAAATAACCTCTTTCCAGGTGCATGAGATTTATCAGGACAAGTTACAGAATAAACACGGGTACTTGCACCTCTTTGAATTAAGCCTCAGCTGATGCCCATGTGAAAGACTTAAATAACATGTAGGCAGGCATTCAAAGTCCAATCCTTTGCAATGTTTTAAGAGTAGGCAGTAGTATTTTATAATATATATTTTATAATATATATTTTATAATATAATTTTATATCTTCTCATAACTGTCTATTCCAGTCTTCCTTGGCAGTAATGAAAAGTGTAACGGCTCAAGACTTCTAAAAAATCATCATCACCTCTAAAAGAGCAGAGGAGAGAGGCAAAACTTACTTTACTTATGATACCTAGTTGATCCAGGCAGATTGTTTTAGGAATTTGGATGCTGTACATAAAACTGAGAATACAGAGCACAGCTTTATAAAAGAGAGTGAGCTGAAGAAGCATCCTCAGTTCTAACCTCTCATGAAAATAAGCTAATTGACTTGAAGCAACTTTTTAATCTGTGTTATAATTGATTGCTCTAGTTGAGAAAAAGATGTTTTTTAACTTGATCATCTTTAATTTAAAATCTTGCAGATTTTTGGAGGACACTTTTTCCTATTGTGACTGCTTTAACTCATTTCAATTCCTGTACCAGGAAGGAGATGTAATTTGTAGCTGGATGTTGCCAGTTAAAAGTTTGGATGCTTGCAGTGCTGTGAGACTATCATACATAGAAAAACAGAATGGCTGTTCACTAACAGCTGCTTTTTTGTGTTCTTCAATGTCTAAGTGATCAATCTGGTTCCTTCAGAAAATCTTTAAAAAGAAATGGTATTTCATTGTCTGCTTAAAATATATAAAAAAAAAAATCCATGTGAATTATTTTACCTTTGTATTCACGTTTGCCTCTTCCATTTTATCCACAAGTGTCTTAATGCTAGTGTTTTGCTTCTTTTATGTTTCTTTATTTTGTTGCTTTTGTTTGAATGTATTATTGTGTTTATATGGAACTGGTCAAAGAACCGTTACTGTATTTTATGTTTGTATCTACATTTTATTTTGCATGCTTAACGTGGCTTTGCCTGGATATTCTTTTTGGTAAGTTCAGAATTTAAAAGCATAATGTTTTTCTGTAGTAAAGTTTGTAACCTGCCACCTTATTTTCTTCCACCTCAAGTAACATCATTATTTTGGTTTTGGCCTACTGATTTGTGCTCATGTACTGTTCTGCTTTTGCAAATTATACATATGATAACATAACACTTCTCCTAACTACCATTTTCATCTCTAGCTGAGCTAAACAATAGGACTCTGGTACTAATGTGTACTAATGTAACTTTTATCTTCAAAATGTAGTTGGCAGCTGTTAAAATGAGCAGTGCTGAGAACTCTGTGTGTATTTGCCACACGCAGAACCTCAGTCCTAGAAAACCATGTTACAGCTTCTTTGCATAGCCTGGTGGTTACTCTGCGCTTCACAGGTATTAATTTCCACTAGCCTTCTCAAGAGCTTCTAAGAACAGTGTGCATGTTTGTTTCTCTTTTAGCAACAGCTTGCTCAGCTCCAGAAGGAGAAATCAGAGATTTTGAAGAATCTGGCGTTATACTACTTCACGTTCGTTGATGTTATGGAATTTAAGGTGAGGTGTTACAAATGTGTAAGTTGTTCTGTCACATTAGGTTTCTCTAATTTTATTCATGAAATAACACTCTATAATGAGATAGCTGAACTTGAAGCTCTATTCTTCAAGTAAAAAAAGAATAATGAAGCTCCATCACTCTTTGTAGTAATGTGATTTAATTGCATCTTTTTAAACTAAAGTTATTCCTTTGTTTTTCAAGGACCACGTCTGTGAGCTGCTAAACACTATTGATGTTTGCCAAGTCTTCTTTGATATTGTAAGTTTCTGAATTTAAACTTGCAAAAATGTTTCTATTCAGAGTGCTGTGGGGAGAAGGACTTGCTTTTAGTAGTCCAAGAAACGTCACATCTCTAGTTATAAATGCAAGAGAAATAAAACCGATGTAGGTTTCAGATTTCTAACTTTTATAATAGAGATAGACCTTTCTTAGTAGGCTTCTTATGGACAGTAGTGACAGTATTATTACCAGGTATCAAAATTTTTCAGTAAATTTTAATTTATTTCATCTGCAAGTTAATTCCTAGTCATCTGTATGTTTAAGCCTTGTGAAACTCACAGGACAAGACTATTGCTGGTGTCCACCTAAGCTATGTGAGCTCACATTTAGGGTTGACTAAAGCAACTACAAAAGCATCTAAAAGTCTTAAATTTAAAACAAAACCACCACCACCCCCCAAAAAAACCAACCCAACAAAAAACCAAAACAAACCAAAAACCCCAACAAACAAACATAGAAAAAAAGCCCCTGAAACTCCCAAAGAAAACTTTCAACACATTTTCCTGTTGGTTTCAACTTTCTTGATGTTATCTTGTTAGTTTTTGTCATTATTCTACATTTGGCCAGCTTAGATTCATAATATGAAAAAGGAACAAGTAATTCTGTGGAATGGTGTTACAAGGCCAGGGGAACATGTGCTAATCTTTTACATGAGGGTCTTATTAAAATAGAGTTCATAGGAATGGCACTGCTGGCTGCTTAGTTAACAAGAAAAGCTTTCCTATCTGTCAGATAATCTGTGACACTTAAGCTTGGAAGGATTTATTTGGATGCTTTGCTTTCATGAGTGCAAACAGTTCTGGCAATGTGAATGAATAAACAAAGTTTATACAGAGTCATATGCCACCAGAACAAAAACTTGGTTCAAAAGACAGCCCACTGTATTTGAAAATGCTGAAAATTGGTGGAAATGTAAGGAAAAATGTTTTATTCTCGTTTCTAAAAGTTTTTAAATGATCATTTACTGGTTTTTATTTCTAGACTGTAAACTTTGATTTAACAAAGAACTATCTAGATTTGATTATAACCTACACTACTCTGATGATACTGCTGTCCCGAATTGAAGAGAGGAAGGCAATCATTGGGTTGTATAACTATGCCCATGAAATGACACATGGAGCAAGGTAAAAATTGTATTATATAAGACTTGTATAATGTTAATGGGAGTAACAGCTACACCTCAGTGAATTGTTTGTTGTTGCTTTTAGTGACAGAGAATATCCACGCCTTGGCCAGATGATTGTGGATTATGAAAATCCTTTAAAGAAAATGATGGAGGAATTTGTACCTCACAGTAAAGTATGTAACTACTTTTCACAGGCATGCAGTAACCTTAATTGAGAGCAACAGAGATAAAAAGTAAATATGCATGGGTTTGTTTTGTCAGAGGCCATTTGGTATAAATTTCACGTGAGATTTCTGCCTACATTGAATGTCTGGGGCGGGGGATTGATACCCTATTAAAAAACACAACTTGGAGAAATACAGGAATGGTAACAGCCGTTAATAAGGTGCCATTTTATTCACTAAGGATTAGAAATTAATTAAAAATCAGTTGTGGGTCATCTGAGAATAGCTACTTCTGTGTTTTGTGTAGGCTTGTAGCTTGGAATAAAGAGATTCACAATGTTTCTGTGAAGTTGATTGTTTTGCTGGGTTGCCATCCTAGATGATTGTGATTTTGTTTTGTAACCTGAGTGGTTTTCTTTTGATTGTCCTTGAACTGGGAATCCTGGAGATCACCAGTGCCTCTTTTACAGTAGCTCCTGTACTCAAAAGCTGACACTCTGCTGAGTTGCCTTCAATGATTTAAAGGAGTTTAATTCCTTTAGTCCTTTCTGTACAAATGTTTCTGAGTTTTTGTTCTTACACAATCGGTTGTGTTGCAGTTCCATGCTGTTTTATCTAGGCTGCATTTTCATGAAAGAATATCTTGGAAAAGTTACAGAAGCCTTGCCAAAGTCAAAGTATATCCTGTTTTATCACTTTCCATTTGGTCACTAGATTTGCTCTTCTGTCAAAGGAAACTAGATTTCTCTGATCAGGACTGACCAACTATTATAAAGATATTACTTTCTAGGTGCTTGCAAATTAATTGCCTAACAATTGCAGCCTACTTTGGAATGTTTGGCTGTAGCTTAAGTTAAATTCTAAGTTATTACCTAAAGTTTTTTAGGTTTGGGTTTGTCTTTACCTGTTTTAAAGTTTAGTTACTGGTTGTGTTTTCCTTCTCTAGTTTTGTTAAGATTTTTCCTGATTTCCTTAAACTTCTTAGTATTGTCACTAGAAGTTCAGAGTTTTCCAGCTCTTCTCCTAAGTGCTCTGAAGTAAAATAGTTTCCAATACTTCCAACTTGTCTGTAATCTTATTGTTGATACACTTTCCACAATTCCCATCTTGTTAAGACTTAGCTAAGGATCTCATTTACAAGTAATCTTTTCTGGTGCACATTTTAGCAAAGATGCTTTACTTCTCAGTATTATCTTTGTTTATGCTCTTGTATTTAATAGTGGGTCAGTCCTTTCCATTGAAACATCTGTAAAGATGCCTTTCAGGCTGATTTTTGCTCTTGTGCTTATTCTGTGCTAGAAGTATGAGCTGGAGTCAGGGATCTTTTCAGGTGCCATACGGAAACATGTTCTTGGGTTGCACTTTCCTGGAACTGCACACTGAAGCTGTCATTCTGTAATCCCACTGCTTTGCAGCAAACCAGACAGTTGTTTAGTCCTTTACCTTAGCTTCAGCAGATAACTTTGGGGTTTTTTTTGCCTGAGTGATCTCCTCTCCTCTCACGCTGCTCAGATCTGGCTCCCTGAGAATTCATTCAAGCACCAGTACAAAAATCAGGGAAAAGACTTGGGATACAGTTGCCCAGATAAGCTTAATTTGCTACAAAGATATTCCTGCAGACAGTATCTGCTCAAAACAATTATAGTTTGCTACCATAGGGAACGACATACTAAAGGAAGTGGTAGGGAAGGAAGTAACACAACAACTGGGATGCTTGAATAAATAATGAACAACTTCCAGTTGTATGTGAGAGGACTTTTGTGCCTTACTGGTTTTTTTCCATGACCTCTAATTCTGAACTCAGAATTTTGTAACTCTAACTAAAAATAATAGAAATCAAACTCTCTTGCTTCTTTGCATCCTTCCTCTAGCCTGTAGTAGTCTTTTATATGTTAAATAAGCTAGATGCAGTGGGGTTTAATGTTACATTTAATTTCAAAACTAGTTCACTAAAATGTTTTGATGACTTAATAATAATGCTGAGGAAACAGCTCTATGGGTGAAATAGTACTAACCATTCAAACTAATCATTAGCCTGCTTTCTAGTCCCTTTCAGATGCTCTGATTTCACTCCAGATGGTCTATCCTCGACGAAATCTCTCAGCTGACCAGTGGAGAAACGCACAACTACTGAGCCTCATCAGTGCCCCCAGTACAATGCTTAATCCTGCACAGTCTGACACAGTATGGTCTTTTAATTTGCATTCTGTCATAGAGTTAAGGAAGGCTTTCTGTAAAATAGTTGTCTGTTGGATTACCTCTATGTGACTTCTAATCAGAGAAGTAAATATGCTGATTAGTACTGGGGAAAAGTTTTCTCTCACTAAGTGAAGTTTCTGTTACATTAACTTGTGCCTTCAGTGTCAGTAATTTGTTGACCAGAAGATTAAGAGAAGCAATGTTAACTTTTGCAGTCATAGAGGGGAATCCTATGTACTCTCTCAGGTGTTTGCAAGCCAGGAGACTGGAAATCAGAACTGGTCCTTCCTTTAAAATTTGTGTTTGCACTTGCTGCCTCAGTTGTGATATGAATTATTATCTTTCTGAAAAAAAAAATTAAAGCTTTAATGCTGTCAAGTTGTGATTAGTAGCCATCAAAAGCTTTTAATTCTTAAATATTGTTAAATGCAATGTTTATTGAAAATATTTGTCACAAGTTGTTCAAGGTGTTGGAGGGTATGGATGCTCACTTAATATTCTAACCCTCAGTTTCTGAAGTGGTGAAACACTGAATCACTGTTAGTGGTCAGCAGCTGTCTATGATCCATCAGCATTTAAGGCTTTGTTTGTCCCTTTTTGCCAAAAGCAGTTATCATTAGTGTGCTACAAATTACTGTTTTTTTAACAGATGCCGTGTGAATACCTCTCTTTGGATGCAATGGAGAAATGGATCATTTGTGAGTAAAATATTCTGCAACAGCTCATGGTTGCATTAAAAAAAATTGGTTAGCATTTAAAAGACTGCTTACTTTCTGTACTGTACAGTAGCTGTTGTATTGAAATAAGATTCTGGAGAACTTGATTACATTTCATTTGTAGTAACATGCAGTGAAGCTAGAATTCAGCATGTGCTGCTGGAATAAAGTGTGTCATCAGTTTGTTCCAGACTCTGACTGGAAGTGAGGGCTTCAGTAATTCTGATGAAGATAGTCAAGTAGTATCAGCATAAAGTAATTAATTTTGCAAAAATAAGTGCATTAGAAGTGGGGAGGTATTTTTTATATATTAGAAAATGTTATCCATCAAAGAGTTTATGAATGATCTATGCAAACTATATAAGGCAAAATATATAATCATCTCACTGTTCTCTTACTGTCTTTGTGCATCTGATCTGTGACATACATCAATGTGAACTTTTGAAGTTGGATTTATTTTGTGCCACGGAATCCTAAATAGTGATGCTACAGCTTTGAATCTTTGGAAACTTGCACTTCAAAGCAGCTCTTGCTTGGCTCTGTTTCGAGACGAAGTGTTCCATATTCACAAAGCTGCAGAAGATTTGTTTGTAAACATAAGAGGGTAAGTTTTTGTTTTCCTTTCAGAATCTCTGCTAGAAAAACCGTATTTCTTGAGGAACTGTTTCAAACAGATTACTTCTGCTTCACCTAAGTTTTGCTTAGGTACACAAGTGTTTTTGCTTGGTATCTTGACTGTTTCTTTAATGCAGAAGTTTTAGGGGCCTGATTTCATAACCACCACACCTTTTTTTATCTCAGTTCTGAAAGCCTGGTGAATCAGTCTCTAAAATGACGAGTCTCTAAGATTAATGATCTCACCCACAAATCTTGATTTACTGAAGGGAAATGATGTTATGAATGTGGAGTTTGCTTGAAAAATTGCATCTTGCTGCCACTGTTTCTGCAGTACATTATATAAAAACTTGGAAACAAACTTGAGACCTCTACCAGCCAACACCAGGAGCACTTCAGTAGAAAGTATTTTAGGTTTGGATATCTAGTTTTGGCATTTAGCTCTGCTCAGGAGCTGATGTGTGTTTTCTGCTGTATTCTACTTGTTACAACATTGTAGCTCCTCTCAAGTCCTGCTCAGCTCTTTTTAAAATGTGCTACTGATCCTTGTGCCATATGTGATTGGTTTTTCCTTGCAGCTACAACAAGCGGATTAATGACATCAGAGAGTGCAAAGAAGCTGCTGTTTCACATGCGTAAGTTTCTTAAAAAGTTTTTCTGGCAGATTTTAGGATTGGTTTTCTTAAAACAAAATTATAAAGATTGTACAGACAGAATTTGTCAAATGCTGAATCAGTCATGCATTTTCAAGTGAGATAATTTCCTGATTGTTCTTTTAATTCTGGATTTGTTTCATGTCATTACTGATAAAACTTCCCAAAGTTTTAGATTATTTTTTAAATTATTAGGGTGGAACCATTTAGTTTATTCTTTAGTTACGTTTTGTCTGATTACAAAATGTGAATGCAGATTAAATAGAAATGTTTTAATGTAGTGAAATGCATGTCACAGAGAGGGGGCAGAGAACTTGGAGTTTAAATTTATTGATACTTTAGGAATATACAGCGTTGGTGATGAGGATGCCCATTTTTTGAACCACGTTCTTCAAAGTTCTGAACTTTTGAAGTTGGTATAATATAATCTGCCTGTGCTTGGTCTGAAATGCTTTTGAAAATCATGTGTTCTGTGGCTGGCATAGTGGATAATGTATGTTCTTCTGATGCAGTGGTTCAATGCATAGAGAGAGACGCAAGTTTTTACGTTCTGCACTCAAAGAACTGGCCACTGTCTTGTCTGATCAGCCAGGCCTGTTGGGTCCCAAGGTAATGACAGCTTTTATGGTTTGCATTTGTGCAAAAACCAGTGTGTTTCTCAGTGGTAAATCCAATATTTATTTTCTTTGGGGGGTGAGGGGGAACTGCTCACTTCACTCTGAGAAAACCTGCTTATTTTTTTTAAGTCTTGGGTTTTGGAGACTAGTTGCCTCTTGAGTGCACAAATGATTCAGCTGTTGTGTGTATAGATAATCTTGTGAACAATTACTGTTTTTCAGGCACTTTTTGTATTTATGGCATTATCCTTTGCTCGTGATGAAATTATTTGGCTTCTTCGTCATGCAGATAATATGCCAAAGAAGAGTGCAGATGATTTCATAGATAAGTATGTTCATTTTTCATGCAATACCTTCAATACTAGAATTTCACAGACAAAATAAATTTGAAGGCAGTGGAATCTCAGAAAAAATTGGCTATATGGAGCAGCTGTGAATGTTCTGAAAATTTTTACTTGGGAATATTAAGTGTCCTATCAAAACAGAAAACTAGAAATAGTGTCCTAGAAGTTGGAGCACATTAAGTGAACATTTATATGTAAAATAAAAATATTTTACGTAAGTTTTGGGTTTTTAACTTTGAATAGGCAAAAATAAAGTTTTTCATGTATCTTCACTGATTTTGCATTGATCAAATCAATGAAGGAGGCAAGAAAACTTTCAAAAAGCTTTATTTGTTCATTTGTAGAATGTCTCTTGTAGCAAAACTGTCTTTTAAATCAGCTAAGCTTTATTTATGTAATACAGCATTAGTTTCACCATAAACAGATGGTAAAAATGAGAAATATGATTCTTATACGTGTGGATAGGCAGGAGACTTCTCAAGGTTATTGGACACAAGGTTGAACTGAATGACTGCAGGATTTTAAACAAGCAACAATCACAAGGCCATTTATAGAGCTGGAGTGAAAAAATCTTGGATTCTTTCCACTGGATTTAGGTGCTAAGGAAAGATGGAGATTCCAGAGCCTCTCTGAAACAACCTGTGCAAGTATTTAACCATCCTCATGGCTTGGAAAAAAAACCCAGAAAAGCAGTTTTCAAACTTGTGTTTTTCAGGTTTAACTGCTTTTTGAGAAACACATTTTTTCAAATTGAGTTGTACATAAGGGCTTCATGTTCAGAAAAAGAACTGAGTAGTTGCACAAACCTTTGAGGATTACTGTGATGGTATCCTGCTAACTTATGTCCTGTTGAGTGGATTTGACCTTGCAGAGAAGATTGCCTAAGCAAGCTTCTTTTACAACATTAACTAATATTTTTGTTCAGAAATCAGCTACTAATAATTGTTTTAAAAGCTAGATACAGGAGAAAAATCCCCTTGAGAAGCATCCCGCTGATAGAAAATTATTTTAATACTTTGAGTGATGTTTGTGAGCTGTTCCTTGTCTTTTTTGTCTAGGCACATAGCTGAGCTAATATTCTACATGGAGGAGCTCAGGGCGCACGTGCGAAAATACGGACCCGTGATGCAGAGGTACTATGTGCAGTATCTCTCTGGCTTTGATGCAGTGGTCTTAAATGAGCTCGTGCAGGTATGGCAACATCATGGCTCTGGGTTCTCAAATGCAGGTTTTATTATGGCCTTTTTGTCCAAAATGATGTGATAAAATGCATCCCGCTTTGTGAGTTCCGATGAATTTTACGGAATAAAACAAATCAGCTTACTGTTTAATTCTGGGGTTTAGAGTTGTACTCCTGGTTTCTAGATAGAATCACAGAATAGCCCAAGTTGGAAGGCACCCACAAGGCTCATCAAAGTCCAGCTCCTGGCCCTGCATAGGACACCCCAACAATCCCACCCTGTGCCTGAGAGTGTTGTCCAAACACTCCTTGAGCTCTGGCAGCCTTGGGGCTGTGACCTAAGGGCATCCTGCTCAGTGCCCAACCACTCCCTGAGGGAGGAACCTTTCCCTGATGTCCAAGCTAAGCCTCCGCTGACACAGCTTCATGCCATTATGAGTGGTATGAATTTATACAGTTCAGTATTCATATATGAATATTAGGAAGCCCTGTTATGTTTAGAGACAGTGAAACAGGCACTGTCACTGAAGGAGTGTGGAAACCTTTTCTTATTTAGCCCAACCAAGAAATGATAAACTTTCTGAAGTGCTTTGGTTTTATTCCCTAGTGACCCCACTAGATGGAGCCCAAACTGAAATGAGGGAGAAAATTGGGCTTGAATTTTAGTTGTCATTAATTCATTATTTCAAGTGATTGAGTGGTAATTTGCATTTTTTCAGCCTTTAGGTTTCAGTGTTGGTTATTGCTGGAATTATGAGAAACTTCTGCATTGCATTACTGAACAGAATTGTGGTTCTATTTGTGGCTAAAACTAAAAAAAAAATATGTTGCATTTTGTAAAATTTGAATGTTTAGTAAAATAAATTTGAATTTTTAATTTAAAAAAAATTGAGAGAGGGGTTTTTTGGAGGTGAAGTGATGCTGATGTGGGCTCCATTATATCCTGCCATAGCCAGGTTTTCTTTGCAGACAGGACAGAAAAATGTAGTATAGCTACATTTACTAACAGATTTTCACATTTTGAGCTGATATTTGTTTGGAAGCAATCTTTTGTAGGTATTTGTCATCAACCAATGAATTAAAAAGTGAAAGCTATTAAATAACACTATTTGAAATATTCCCTCAATTAAGTTACCTCTGTAGGTTTTTGAACATTTCAGAGTATAGCTGATAAATGGGGCATGGATGTTGACATTGTTTCATAAGCCAAGTTTAAAGAATAATAATAATAATAGCAACAACATCTATTTTAGAATCTTTCAGTGTGCCCAGAGGATGAATCGATCATCATGTCCTCTTTTGTAAACACAATGACTTCACTAAGTGTGAAACAAGGTAAGTTTAAAAGATCTCGGAAAATTGCTAACAAACTGGCAGATTCCTCAGAAGTGCCATCACTTTTGTTCCATGTAATCAGTAGAAGGAGATAAACTGCATTTGTTCCCTTGTTTCTCTTCCATTTTTGTACCTGCTTTTTGTGGTGTGTCCCTTTTCCAAAGGGTGCTATTGGATAGTAATGCTGCCTTTTAAAATAGAAAATATATTACACATATTTTCATCTAGATATTTTAATTTCTTTTACTGCAACTGTACTGGATCAGAATGCTTGGGTAAAAGCATGAGGTTCATTACCCAAATAATTCTTTACTGCTTGGGGTTTTTAGATGGTCTGAGATAGTATATCTGGATTTGTTATTGTTTTCCAAGGGTTTTCTGTTCTCTATTTTTCCCTGATACAGTTGAAGATGGAGAAGTATTTGACTTCAGAGGAATGAGATTAGATTGGTTTAGATTGCAGGTAAGAATTGGTAAATATGCATGATGTTTCACTAACTTAAAACCAAAATGTTCTGTAGATTACTACTGTTCTAGATTACTCTCACACTGTCCCTGGGTGACAGACTATCTAAAAATAGCCTACTCTTAAAATCATACAAATACTTTCAGAGATCATTTGCTATGTTTTGATATAACTTTGTCTGCTTTGGGTACTTTTTGCAAATCATCCCTTGAGGTGTTTGTAACAGTTCAGAAATAGAATGTGTTGGGGCTGAGCTGTTTGATGGGTGTGCAGAGTGTGATTCAGCGTGCCTACACTGGTGAGGGAGAGCTTACAAGTGTGTGTTTTGCCAATGCATTTGTTCTGCACTTTATCTGTGAATTAGTGCAGTATTCAGTGGTTGTTTAGAGGCTTCACTGAAAGGCAGTTTGCTTTTTTTAAGCTCTAGTGGAAAGGGATGAATCCCTGCATGGTCTTTAAACATTTGTCCTGTATTAAATATATCAAATATATATACTTATGCATCTATTAAATCTATATGTTATATGGGTTTATGTGTTAAGTATATTTAATTGAATACTTGCATTTAATTTAATAATATTTAATTAATAATAATATTTAATGAAATACTATGCAATAATTTGCATAGCACAAACAGTATTTAACACTGGTGTTGAGCAATAGCAATGGAATTTGCACAAAAGCAGCTGCAGATATAACATATAAATTGTGTTGTCTTTCCAGGCCTACACCAGCGTTTCCAAAGCTTCACTTGGTCTTGCAGACCACAGAGAACTAGGAAAAATGATGAACACAATCATTTTCCACACAAAAATGGTAGATTCTTTGGTGGAGATGTTGGTGGAAACCTCCGATCTTTCTATCTTTTGGTACGCTACTAACCTGATTGTACAAGTTTTTTATTATTTATTGTTTGGTTTGTCCTTGCAAGTGTATTTTTTAAATAGTACACTGGGTAGGAGGCTAGGTCAGTGGAAGAATCAATTGGAATTTCTGGTTTCTAGCAGAATTAGTTTGAAAAAGGTATTTATGAACATCTGTCAGAGGTATTCTCCAAGCAGTCATATAATTGATCCGCAATCATTTGCAGATTTTTCCTTAATACGTTTTGGCAAAAAGGGCAAGTTTTTACAGTCCCTATGTGGCAAGCATATTATGTCAGAATAAAAATATGATTATGATGATGTAAAATAGATGTGCAAATAAAATACATAGGAAGTGAAGAAGCAGAAAAGAAACAGAAATGATGAAGGCATGGGGCAGTTTTTGGTATGCAAAATGTGTTTATGGTCACGTTTGGTTTGTGTGAAGTAAACCTTATTTGCAGTAAAAATTTTTATATTGCATTTAACTGTCTGATTAATAACTGATTTATTCTGTTCAGTTTTTATAGTCGTGCTTTTGAGAAGATGTTTCAGCAGTGTTTGGAACTTCCCTCTCAATCAAGATACTCAATTGCATTCCCACTGCTTTGTACTCACTTTATGAGCTGTACCCATGAACTGTGCCCTGAAGAGGTAATTTTTAAATTTTAGTTATTTTCATCTCTTATTCAATGGAGAGTGAACTAGAGCTGAACACTGCAAGAGGGTGTTTGTTAAGGCAATTTAATATCTGAGGGACAAGAGTGCTAAAAATGTAAAAATGGAGGTAAAACAAGTATATACCTTGTTACATGACTCTTCATGCATAAATCTCTAAATCTTCTTCTGAAGTGAGAAAGCATTTTGATCTTCGCTTTCCAGAGGGTTTTCTTTTGTAGGAACAATTAGATGTTTAGATGCTAATAAATTCAGGTTTAGATGCTAATAAATTCCATATGCCTGTTAAAACTTAGAAGCAACAGTTTTCCTGTTAAATGGTTTATAAACTCATAGGTGGGAGAAGAATATAGGAAGATGGGGGTTCTGTATGGCTTGTTACAGTTTTCTTCAGTAAGAAGAAAAAAATATTTGGTACTAAGTATAATGCAAGCATTTGCTATGCTCAGAACTGTGTGATGGAAACCTTGTTGGTTAGAGTTAGAATTTAAAAAACATTGTGTTGCTTGAAGAAATGGACTCTTGGATAAAGGAAGCAGTTTGAATCTGAGGAAATTCTTTCTATTTTTGTTGTAAGGGCATAAATCCTTTAGTACATTTCCTGTATGTTCATTGACTTTGGAATTAGTCTGGGAGTTAACTTGGCCATTTTTATGGAGTGCTCATGAAAATGTTGTTTTTATTTCTAGCAGTGCTCATCTGAAACAATTAGTTGAATAAGATTTATTCTAATATGCACAATATGGGGGTTTTGTTATTTAAACATAAAATTCTTTTCTGCAAAACTTCATTTCAGTATATATCTATATAGGTATTTTCTTTGTATGCTTTGCTTTAAATAGCTACCAATGCTATTTAAATTAGAGAAGCATTAAAAAGTTTCCAGGAAAGCTTAACCCTTGAGGACAGGAGACATCTTTGAGAACAATTATAGTAACAGTAAGATATCAGTAGCCAAAGTCCACTGGACACTGGTTACTGTGCATTCAGCTGCAGCAAGCAATTTTGTCACAGCCAGCAGAACTTAAAATTCAATATCTGAATTGTATGCCTTGGTAACTATTATCATCATAATAATTTTGGAAAAATAATCTTTGCTGTGCTGTGTACAGTGTGTCGTAGTGTGGCTGATAGAAAGTAAACATCAGTGATGAAAGGAGGATTTCAGCAAGATAGAGACTGCTTGTGCAGATCCAGTGACAAAGGAACAGAATCCAGAAATTCATGCAGCAGGGCTTTATTATTGACTTTTTCAGTGATCTGAAGGACACTGCTTTCTCTGTAGCTTGAGTTGCATGCTCTCTTCCCCTTAGACTTAGTATTGGCACATATTAATGAAGAGGGCATTCACAGAGACCTTGAACACAGTAAAGTAGATTTGGTCCAAAAATTAAAGTGTGAAAACCTACTTCTTCAAAAATTTTCTTTGCCTCTTTTTACAAGAAATATTTTTAATGGTGACTTTGAAAATTTCATGGTTCGAAGTGCTTAGAAAAAAAAAACAGCCTAGAGTCAAGATTATTGAGGACTAATTAATTTATTATTTCCCATAGCCTAGTTATATGATTTGTGAACTGTTCTCTGCAGTAATGTAGGACTGATGGGAAACTGAAAATCCTGCTTCCTTTTCTCCCTTTTTAACAGCGCCATCACATTGGAGATCGTAGTCTTTCCTTGTGTAACATGTTCCTGGATGAAATGGCTAAGCAGGCTCGAAACCTTATCACAGACATTTGCACAGAACAATGTACACTGAGTGATCAGGTGAGTATGGTTGTAATTCTCCTTGAAGATTTTCTCCATTCAACTTTCTGGATATTTTCTGTTCATTTTTTTCTCTGTGTTTTGGGTAAACTTTCTGTTTGTAAAATCGAACGTGATTTGAGCAAGAATTTTTAATACTAAAATTGTGTGATGAAGTGTGCTAAAAAAGTTGAATTTTAATTTGGAGGGGCTGTTTCTTTTTGTTTACTAGCTGTTGCCAAAACATTGTGCCAAAACCATCAGTCAAGCAGTGAACAAGAAGTCAAAAAAACAGACTGGGAAGAAAGGAGAACCTGAAAGGGAGAAACCGGGAGTAGAAAGCATGAGGAAAAACAGATTGGTTGTGACAAAGTAAGCTGCTTCTGCTATTCTTTCCACTTTGAATCCTAAGTCAAAATATGTTTTAGTTATTGAATGTTTCTTGCTTAATTTGTTTGAATAAATTTAATTGGCTGTGAGTTTGACATCTTTGTGGTTTGTGAGCTTAGGATGATCCTGTGGCTTGTATAGACACTGAATTTTGCTATATAGGTAATAGGAATGTTTGTCACTTGAATTTATCCCCATGGCTGTTCCCTTTCCTGAGCAGAAAGAATCCCTGTGGTGTTAGGCTAGGCTTCTTGAAGTCATATTGACTGTGGGCATGTGAGTCCAAGGAGGGGGTGGCATCTTTGATCCTACCTTGCTTTAGCACTCTCAAGTACAGGCTGGACAGAAAGTTCTTGCTGCTGTAAGGCTGACATGGCTCCAGTGCCTGAACCAAGAGGGGAAGGTTTCCTTGTCAGTGGCTGTATAAAAATTGAGAGCACCAGTAAATCAGTAGCAAAACCAAAAAGCCCACCTGGAACAGATAACACAAAAGGTTAATAAATATGGTTTGGGGTGTAAGAGATGATAGGGTGGGAATGGCTGTAAGATAAGTGTAAGGAGAGATCAGAGATCAGGGTGGTAGAGAGATCAAAGTATGAAGAGGAAGAAAGCTAAAAAAGGAAAGTGTGTGATTGAGAGTGCCTAAATTCACACATTGCTGAAGGGGGGGAAGTGGTTTTGCTACAGCTGCAACAACCAAACCGCAGAGAGCTGTAAAGATTAGAGAAGTTGATGGAAAAGAACTTAGCTTAAGATTTGTTCCCCCAATGTTTTTTGGTTTTTATTACTGCCTGCTAGGAGACATTATTTGTATTGTATTATATATATATTTAAATATATCTCACATTGCTGTATACAAAGCAGATTAGTATGCAGTCGTAGGATGTGTTCTTGGCCAAAATATTGGGTTTTAAATATGCTAGAAAAGTGTCTGAAAGCAGAACATGATAATGAAGAGTTAGACCTGTACCTGCTTTTGAAGCATTATCCATTCAGTATGTGCCTTCCATGATAATATACACTTCTGTTGCATTAAATAATTTTCTTAATTTCTTGTCTATTCTTAAAGCCTGGACAAGCTGCATACTGCACTTTCTGAGCTCTGCTTCTCAATCAACTATGTACCAAACATGGTGGTTTGGGAACACACGTTTACCCCAAGAGAATATTTGACATCTCACCTGGAAATCCGTTTTACCAAGTAAGAAATATTGTAGAATTAGAAGCATTGATACAGAAGATAGACCTTTGCCAGTTTATGTTGGAAATATTGTGTACTTACTACATTGAACTGGGTTTTAAAGGTGGGTTGTGAAAACTGTGAGTAGAATCCCAACTAAATTGTTATTAAGTGGCATGTGCAGATGTACACAATAGTCAATTCCAGTTTTAAAATAAAATATCTTGAAATCCCAATAATCCAACAGCCAGATCCTGTGTATTTTGTAGGAGCTGGTGATGGCTGGTTTTAGACATATATGAAGACATGTATTCCCACTGTTCTTTTGCATAGTGCTGGAGTATTTTAAAGTATTTGAGTCCACTGCCTTGCTTGAAAGGAGGTCTGAAAATCAGAAGTCAAGGTCTGACAAAGCCAACTGTGAATATGTGCAGTTACTTTTTTTTTTTTAATAAAGTGTTGATATTCCTGTCTGTTCTTACCTTGATCTTCCCATAATTTTTTACAGAAATAGGTAAATGGCAACATCTGGAGAGGACTTCATATTAAACCAGCCAGCTGTCCTGCTATTTTATACTAAGGATTACTGAATATATATATTACAGGCAGGGTATTAGGATTAATCAGTTTAACCATCAAGACATAGTATTAGGTCACTGGAGCATTCCATCAGTAAGATAAGGCAGCATAAAAATGAAGATAACTTCATGGCATTTTAAGAAGTCAGCTCTTCAAGTTTATGAACTTAGACTAGTGTTGGTCACTTGTGCTTATTATTTTAATTTGGGGGAGGTCAGCTTGTGGATAGGGGCTGGAACAACAGGCACATTACTTTCAAAGACTGCTTTCCTTTTTTTTGCTCCATGAAAGAATGAAACTTGTTAGTAAGCAGAATAGATATTCAATTTATAATTATTTTTCAGACCTTCAAGTGGTATTTCTTTCAGAGTTCCTTTAAAGACAGTGTTAGTGTCTCACTCTTGGGGCTGGTTTACTGTTTCAAGCTCCTCTGTGTCATGTGTGATTGGACTGGACCTTATTATTATGCCACTTAATCTTGTTACTGTATCAATTTTGAATTTATTTTAAAAAAAGAGACTGCCTCAGAAGCAAACTATTGAAAATACTTATTTGCATATGTCCAAGCAACAGCTGAAAAGCTCCTCTAAATAATGTGATGTTCTCCTCCAGAATAACTCATCCTGCCCACCTGTGATAAAACTTGTGATTTAATGCTTTCTTTTATTTTTATTGCTGGTCTGTCTTTGAAAAGTGCATATTACTTAAAAGCTTAGCTCTTAAAGTCTGAGACCATTATAACCTTCAACACTACAACAAGTATTTGTTTACTGAGACTGCTTTTAAGGGTGCTCTGATACAGTTTGCTTGAGGACCTGGTTCCAGTGACATGCATATGGTTAAGGTGCATGTCCATGTATGTTAAAATGGAATATACAGTACTTCACACTGTTCTGCTCTAGCTTGAAAGCTAGAAGTTATTAGAAACCTGGTTTTACTTTAATTTGTTCAAATTCTCATTATAAATATGTGCAGCAATTTCTTGGCTCCTTGATTAAAGATAGAAATCCCTGTGTTAGCTAAAGGGCGATGTATTTTTCGTAATAGGATTTCTGTTTATTTATTTTATGCATATATTGGATATGTTTTTCAATTCATACTATACTACAGCTATGTGGTTTGTTAAAATATATTTCAAACTATAACAGCAGCTTTGAGAAGATTATTTTTTGTGTTAATATGCTTTGAACACTTGAATACATGATTGCTTCTGCATTTTGCAGAAGTTCTGCATTTTAAAAGACTTCAACATTAATTTATTTCCTGAAGTAGTTGTTGCATAAGCCTTGCCCAGTGGGGATTGCTCATATATGTATATGGGCAAAAAAAAAGCTTTAAAAGCTTTAAAAAGTGCTTGGTGACTATTCTTAGTGTCATGTAATTTTTACTGGAAGGAACCACAGATGCAGTCGTCTTTGGAATCCAAAACAATTTGTGAAAGTGCTGATGTAGTATGTGCATTGATCAGAGTTTTATACTTGCAGATTTGGGAAGTATTCAAGTAAAATAAGTATTTTTCATGCTTGAAAGTGTTTCAGGCCAGGTTGGATGGAGCTCTTGAGCAGCCAGATTTAATGGAAGGTGTCTCTGCCCGTGGCAGGAGGGGTCGAACTAGCTGGCCTTCAAGATCCCTTCTAACCCAGGCCATTCTATGATTCTATGAAAATCCGTGGATATAAAATCATCTTTATAGCTGCATTTTTGTTGAATTTTACTAAGAAACGAGTTTATTTGTTTCCAATCTTTTTTGTTTCTAAAAGGTCAATTGTTGGAATGACAATGTACAATCAGGCAACACAAGAGATTGCAAAGCCTTCGGAGCTGTTGACCAGTGTAAGAGCCTACATGACAGTCCTGCAGTCAATAGAAAATTATGTACAGATTGACATTACACGAGTGTTTAACAATGTTCTGCTGCAGCAAACCCAGCATTTAGATAGTCATGGTGAGCCAACCATCACCAGTCTGTACACAAATTGGTAAGTATTATATAAGTGCTTGTTAGAAATTTTTGAGAGATTTTTTTGTTGCTGTTGTTTAGTGAAAAATCTGGAATTGGAGGAGTGGAGTTATTTTAAATTTTCTTTAGTTTTCAACATCACATATTTACTTCTCTCTGTATCTGTTAAAAGCAGCTTGAAATTTGCCTGTTGGCAAACTTCTTATACTTTTTTAGGGATGACTTAGAGTAAAATGCAGGCATCAGTTGAACTGTGAAAGTAAAGCTTCAGTGTATGGGCTGTCCCTTGTCTCACAACTATTCTTCATCTGTATAGAGTATCCATGAGCATGTGCCTTTTCATCTAAAACATTTCCCCTTTCTGATAAGGTATTTGGAGACTTTGCTACGGCAGGTCAGCAATGGTCACATAGCCTATTTCCCAGCTATGAAGGCATTTGTGAATTTGCCTACAGAAAATGAATTGACATTTAATGCTGAGGAATACTCTGATATATCAGGTAAACTTTGATACTTCTACTCAATATTTGTGAAGGAAAGTTATTGTATTGCTTGAGTGATTGGAATAAAAGCAACTCTCAGAGCAATTGTTACTGAAATAACAGCTAACTCTTAAAGTTAACAGTTGTTAGCCTTCAGTAGGATTTTAAGTACTTTATATTCATGCTGCCTCTTGTCTCACTTTTCCTCTTTTTGGTCAAAGTAGCATTGCATTTAAGCTAAAGAGATGGGTGTATTATGTGTTGGTGACTACTGCTTCAGTTTATGACTGTACAAATTCTTGTCTTTAGAATTATACTTTGGGGTAAAATATTTTTGCACTTCAAACACCATGCTAGGTACATGGTAGGCTGCAAATAAATGAAGGTGGAATATTTGGAGTATAACAGTTTCTTTTATTTCTCAGAAATGAGAGCCCTTTCTGAACTTCTGGGACCATATGGCATGAAGTTCTTAAGTGAAAGTCTGATGTGGCACATCTCTTCACAGGTTGCTGAGCTTAAGGTAACCTTGGCAACTGGTGGGTGGGAAGGCAGTAGTTTTCTGGTTCAGCTTCCTTTAGGATATTTAATACCCATGTTTCTGCATGCCATCTTTTTAAAATGACTGCATCAAACAAACCATAAAGTTTGCACAGGTAGTATGTTTGTATCCCACATTCTTCAACAGTTGAATGTGCAGGACTTTATGCAGACTGTTCATTTCTGTATTAGATACTCTAGGTTAGAAGTCAACTCTCTTTTGTCATCAGTGGGAAGAGAAAGGTTTTTGCAGATCTCCAGGAGTTTGTGAAACCCTTACCCAAGTCTGTTGACTCCTCAAATGTTGCAGGAAAATCTCAAATCTTAGTAATCTATAAGGACTTAATTCTTATTGATGTCTGTATGCATCTATTGTTTACTTTACATGGATGAAAGACTTCAGGTCCCCTTTTCTTTGTTAGTTTCCCTCATTTTTACATATGTCTTTCCCTCTGTCTCAACAGTAACAATCTGTGATAAATGTCTGTGTTCTGATAAGTCAACCTCACATCCACTGTGCTACAAACAGATAATAAAGTTGATGCAGTGAAAAAAATTGGAAATGGGGACATGTCAAGGAAGTGAGTTTCATGTATGTTCAAAACAGTAAACAGTGACAGGAGAACCACTTGGTACCTGTGTAACTCTTTCTCCAAAGAAGTTTTAATAAATGTAATAATATATACTACTTTCTCTGGATAGTCATACTATTAAAATGCCATTAATTGGCCTAGATTTTTTTTGTTATGTGACTTGTTCTTCTAGTGTCATTTCCAAATTTAATTCCAACTTGTTATGATATCTCCTAATTTTCAGTTTATTTAACCACTGATTAAACTAAGGAATTTTTTGTAACTATTCATGCATGCTAAATTTTGGAAAAGTACATGAATAACTAAGAGATCTAAGGAACTTCCTTTCTTTCTTCAATTAAAAATTATTATTTGCATACCAGGCCTTTAGAAGAGTGAGGTTTTAATATATCCTGTGTTGCCCTTTCAAGAATCTTGTTTTCTTTGTAAGCACCTTAATTGCAGTGCTGTTGAAAGGCTGAGATGTATGATAAAAAGATTTGAAGCCTTTTATTCATTGTCAGAGCTTAAAAAGAGGGGCTGCTTATGCTTTCCAAGCTGGCCTAGGAGCATGCAGCAGCCCTGGCCTGAGTGCCCAGCCTGCCAGGGTAATTGATTCCTTATGCCATTCCATTTTTTGAGTTAGAGCATGAAGCTTTCTGTGTGAGAATGGTGTGGTTTAACCCCTCACTATGCACAAAGTGACACCTGTCAGGTTTCAAGTGACCAAGGCCTTTGGCAAGTGTTTGTTGCTGTACTATTTGTGCACTTCCTGAGGAGTCATCTTACTTCCTCAAAATCAGCACAATTTATGTTGTAGGTGTGTGTATTTTTTAAAAAGCAACTTTAAATTGTGTCTGAAATCTGTTGTTTTTTGATACTGCTGAGGGTAAGCAGAGCATGATGTAGATCCACATGTGCATGACCACATTTTTGGAGGAAAGAACAAAGTAATAAAATGTTCATCTCTTTGGCTGAGATAGTTGGATTAGCAAGGGAGCCCTGAGAAGCATCTGGGGGAAAAAAGTAACAAGAGGAGAGAATGGGGAAATGATTACAGGTAGGGCTCAAAATGCTTGCTTTGCTTCCTTCAAAGTAGGACCAGGTGTCACTTTTGTATCTGAAGTTTAGGATTGGAGCAAGAAGGGAGAGATTGCCTCATTTTAGCCACTATTTGAACTGTATTTCAGCCTACTCCTTTTAAATCTTAAATTAATATGCTGGTTACTCTTTGTGAAGCTGAAAACTTGACTGAGCAACAATGTGCATGGGCTATTGCCTTCAGTCTTGCATTCTGGAAAGCTTTGAGGGATTTCAAGTAAAATGCCAGGTTCTGATACATGGGCTGGTTTAAACCTGCCCATTTTGATTTCAGCACAAACCTGTCTTGCTTTGGCTTTCAGCATAGGAGTATGTCATGTCCATGCACAATGGTTTGGGTTAGAAGTGTTGCCTATAACCAAAAGTGAAAAAACCCTTGCAACAGTGTTAAAACAGCAAAGTAAAAAGCAGACCTTTATTGGAAGAGTCCTGGTGTCCCAGTGGTGATGGGATCACTGTGGGATTTCCACATTTTTCTAAGGTTAATGAATTAGGATATCTAACAGATATATCCAGTAGATTTGGTTGCCCCAGTAACCCACCTCTGGGTCAGCCCCTTGGCATTGGGCCAAGGGCTTCTTTGCCCCACTTCATATTATGACTTCTCAGATTCTGGTTGGAAAACCAAAAATGTTGTTCTTGTAGGCCCTCTCCCTGATGATGAGACTAAACAGTGTTTTTAGGAATGTATTACATAAAATCTAAGGGAAATGGGTAGGAAAAGTACTGGATCTACAACCAAGCATAAGCAATCTACCAAGCTAAAAATGTATGAAAAATATAACAAAATATATAAAAAGCTTTGGCATCAGAAGGGAAGGGACCTTTAAGATTCTTAGTTAGTTTGCTGCATTTCAAATAGCTTATTTATTTTCAGTGGAAATAAGAAATTAGGGAGAGTGGGTGGATTATGGATGGTCTTGAGCTTATGGGAATAACATGATCATGATGCATTGCAGTTGTTGGCCAGACCTGCTTTGCACTGACTGCTTACTTCTAAGAGGGAGCAAACACACACCACCATTTATTTCACAGCAGCATTATAGATTATGTTGGTTTTTTTCTCGTCCTGTGGTCACAGGAATATTTACTCTAAAATTTAATCTGCCTGCTTGCCAGATGCTATGTTTTGCCCTGTTCTCAGTGTGGGTTGAACTGAAGTAAATTGAAGCTGTTGAGGCAGGTAGCAAAACTCCCAAAGGTTGGATCTTTGTGGATCCTTAGCAGTAGGTTCCTGCAGGTATGCCTTTTAGATTTTATGAAATATATAGAATCATATTCCAAACTTACAGTGGACTGCATGTTTGATGAATATTAATTTTTCCTGCTGCCTCCTCTGGAAATTAAGATGGATTGGAATGCACCTACTTGAAAAATAAAACTATTAATAATCACTTTGGAAGACCACCCCCAATTCGGAATATCTTTGTTTCTCCCTTTATCCTGCAGTTCTTTTTTACTTTAATTTCATTTATTATACAAAACATTAATTGAAATCTTCTTTAAACAGAAGGAATAGCACTTAAATATTCAGTAGAACACAGGAGGTCTACATTTTCTTAGCTGTTGATTGTCCTCTACGTAAAAAGAATTACTTTTCCCTTTCTGAAATAGGGCACTTAGCATTGAGACTGCAAAAATATTTTTATAAGAATAAACTACCTATTTTTTGCTTGAAGAGAGTTTAAAAATACAGCTTGGCACAGCCTAAGTTCCTCAGCTAGCAGGAAATTTGGATCTGACATTTTAGACATGTGATTATGCAATCTCTAAATTTTCATCTGAGAAATATTTTGAGAATGATTTCAGGAAAGTTATTACATGTACTGTAATTTTACAAGTTGCATATATGAGAGCTGTTAAAAATTAGAAACAGACACATTTTCTTTTCTTTTGGCCAAACTGAAATGAAAATATTGCACTTGAGTTTAACTGCTTCAGGCTAAGGTGTTGGGGTTTGGAGCCTTTGCTTTTTCATACTATAGTGAAGAGAATTTCAAGTAAACTGCAACAAGGTTTAACAATCTGGCTTCCACTCTTGATTCCATTTTTCAATTTTACCAACATTAAATTTAGGCATAATTAGTGAAAGCAGCAATCCAAAAGAATTAATTATTATGTGAATTTGTATTTTTATTGTAATATGTATACTTTTCTTCTGAAAGGCTGAGTGGCACAAGGACCAATTGTCTGATTTTTACAGAGTTACATTCCTTGGCTTTAAGATGTGGTACACATTGCTCAATACAAAAATCATGTTCCAAGGGGTATCCAATCCTCTGCTTTTCCATTCAGAGCTTGCTTTTGTGTGGAGTAGTGACTGATGATAATATTGATTTTGTAGTGCCATTAGGAACACAGTGGATACAGCTGTATTCCATGGGGTTAGTTGCTTTTCTGCCAAGCTGAAATGTCCTAAATCAGCCATTTATCCCGTTAACATGCTGAAATCTATATCTGATGTGAATCTTTGCTTCTTTATAGAAACTTGTGGTGGAGAATGTGGAAGTTCTAACACAAATGAGGACCAGCTTTGACAAGCCAGACCAGATGGCAGCACTCTTTAAAAGATTATCATGTGGGTATCTAACAAGGTCCTACTAAAGACACAGAGTTATTTTTTATATTTGTCTTTGTAAAGAAAATGGGAAAGATTAGTTTCTCTGTATTGAATATCCATAAGCAGCAAAACGTACATAAGCTCATGTAAACTGATGAATCATTTTCCAACTTTTCCAGTTTTCTCTTTCACAAAGTGAGATTTCAGTGTTATTTAGTGCACAGGCTAAAATACTGTGAAATGATGAGTTTTGAGCATCATTTCAGGGATGCTAATACGTAGCTGTAGCAGCAGTAATATGGAAGCCTGGAACATAGCTTTAGAATGTGAAACAAAAAGTAATTCCAGTAAAGAGACATTTTTGTGCTCAAGAAAGCACAGAACCAGTGCTAGCATCCAGTACTGTCAACTATGTGTGTTAGGTTTCATTCCAGGAAGTGGTAAATGTGATAGTCCTCTACTGAAAATCCCATTGTGGATTCAGCTATAAAAACCTACTTTAGCACTGGTTATTTTGGCTCTTTTAAGGAGTGGCTTTGCTTCAATACCTTCTTGTTTTCAGTATTTTGTTAAAAGTTTTGTTTCTCTTATTTGAAAACCTGAGCTTGTAAACATCAACACTTTGTTCATTGTTCTCTTTTCAGCTGTTGACAGTGTTTTGAAGAGAATGACAATTATTGGTGTTATCTTGTCTTTTCGGTCATTGGCACAGGAAGCACTTAGAGATGTAAGAAAGCTGAATATGTTCTGAATATTTTTCATTGTATTTAACTTGATGGAATGATTGGATATTTGAATCTTAGCTGTTTAGGAATGCTGCCTCTTAAAAGGCTGAGGACATGTGGGTAAAATGGCAATACTCAGTTGTAACTGGACTTTGAATTGCAACTCGGGGTGAGGGAATCTATTTTTTGAGTACTGTTCAGAGAACTGTTACATGAAAATATCAAATTTAGTTCAGATCATGTTTTATGTGTTTACTCATTTTAAAGGCTTTTATTTCACTTCTTTATTGCAAACATTTATTAGGCTTTAGTGCAAATACAGATGCATAAAATAAAAACCCATTAAAAAAGAAAATAAGCCCAGTAAAATAATGGTAGTGTCTAACTGATAATTAACATGGGAATTCATTTTTCTCATTTTGTATGTATTTGTGTCTCTTAGGTCTTATCCTACCACATTCCTTTCCTTGTAAGTTCAATTGAGGACTTCAAAGATCACATTCCAAGAGAGACTGACATGAAGGTAATGTTTGGCTGAAAGGGTGACAGAAACATTTTAGAGTTTACTGAAAATATGTAAGTGACAAGACTTTCATGTTTAGGGTTGAACATCCAGACACAAAGAACACTCTTCTATTTTTTTTCTATTTCTTTTTTTTCCCATAAGAGCTTAGTAACTGTGGATCTGCAGCCTCCTAATGTTCTGGGGAAAAAAATCACAACCAACTGATTGAATAAGCAGAAATCTCTATCTGCCTGTGATCACATTTCAGAACTGTCATAGACTTAAGAACAAGATTTATCAAGTGTTCAAACATGACAGGGGGAAAAATGCTGAGCTGTTTCACACTGTGAGCAGTACAACTGGTAAAACTAAATATTTCAAGGACTCTGTGAATGTGGTTGGAGCTCTTTGCATGTAATAGCAACAAGTCTGATTTTGACCTTAAATTGAAATTTTTTGTGAACCCACTGTATGAAATTCTTGAGAAAAAAGAGTCAGCAGCTTAAATAAGGTACCTTTCTTCTGAATGAGAGTATGTTTCCATCTAAAAACCCTTGTTGGCACATCACATGGCTTCTGGACATGTATGCACAGTAGCTGAAGTTTAGCAGGGTTTTTAATTTCTTGTTGCAGCTTGGAGTCTGTGAAGGATCTCAGCTGCCTCATGGTATTGCAGCAGTTTGGTTTGCAGAGAACGTGCCCTGGGATACAAAATATACATCTCTTTAACTTTTCCAGAAACAACTTTCAGAAATCTGCTCTTGAGCAAAGTGTGGTTTTTAAGGGCCAGAATATGTTGTTATCCCTGAACTTGAAGTTTTGCTTTTAACTCTTGAGGAAAGTAACTAAGTTCTCTGTGTATGAAAATCCATTAAATAACATTAACATCCTCCTCCTTTTAAAAGTTCAGAGTCTGTCGTTGTGAGCTTCATGATTTCAGAAGACACAGTTCAGCAGTTATATTCTGGCTCATTTCAGTTAAAATTACTGAAATTTTACATGTATGCAATTTCATTCCCAAATATAATCACATGCTCTTTGAAACTTGCAATGCTGATAAACCAGCCGTGGATGTCTGATGTCACAGAAAACATTGAATTAGTACCACAACAGAGGAATTCTGTGGAAATGCTGTGGAAAATTAACTTCACATGTACAAAGCCCATGATAAAAATTGTATCAAAATGATGCAAGTTGCCTTTGCACTTCTCAAGAAAAGCCTTTCAAAAATTCCCATCTGTAGTTGTGGAGAAAATCACTGATCACCAGAGCATCATGTTCAATATATTATTGATTTTGAGGAATCAGCATCCAGAAGAGATGAGATGGGAAGTTCACTGCTTGCTTTGCCTGATGTTTTCAGAAAGCATCTTACACCCTCTGGTATCAAAGAAGTGCTGAAAAGTAAGGTGGGATAAAGGCTGCAACAGTAATCACTGAAGACAGTATTTTACCATTAATGTTTTCAAGTTGATGATAATTTGAAGCAGTTTAGTGGATCTGCAAAGACATCACTGAATTCATTAGTATCAGCAGATACAAGCAAGTATTCTTGTATCAGTATTGTATTTAGTAGTGATTACTGGTTCTTTTCTGGAAGTCAGGGGAGTAATTTACAGTCACTGGAATAATTGCATGGAAAAAAAAAAGCTGTCTACTGTGAAATAAAACTCTGCTGAGGGCTGCTGTCTGGCTCTTGCCACATAGCACTACCTGGTTGCCTTCTGCTTCTCATAATATTTGGCTGTTGGCCTTCTCTCTCTCTGCTGTAGTTCTCCTGTCATTCTTAAATATACCAATTTTGTGTGTTGGTGTGTGTGTGGTTTTTTTAGTTATAAGTGTCTGAAATAAATTCTAACTGCTGTGGGTGTACTCCCCACTGCTGATGTGCACGATACCAACCGTAGATGTCACATCTTGTGGTGTGACAGGATGCCATGTGGGCTTGTTGGAGAGTTCACAGCTTGTCTGGATAATGTTGGAGCACTGTGCAGGGAGCAGCCAGACCTGGGTAATCTTCTCCATAGTGCCTGTTTCCTGAATACTGGGAACTCTTAACATGTGCTCCCCCACAACTCTGCCAGAGCTTTGTCTTGGAAACATCTTGTTGGAGGAGCCAGGAATGTTCTGTGAGCTTGCTGACAATTAAGCCCTGGGGACAATTAGCAGCTTGTTGTCTGAGCTTTCTCCTGGCCCTGTCACACACAGCTGAGCAACTGTAGGTAACAAAGTCTTCTTTTGGGACAATAAGGGAATTTTTTTTCTGAAAAGTGTATTAAGAGACAGATCTTTACAGGGTTTTGTACAGTGGATTGGAACAGTTGCCCTCTTGGGCATATTTTGGGACATAATAACATGGTAATTTCCTGTGTACTGAATTTACCAAGCAAAGTATAAATAGTTTTAAAGCTGTTGATAAAATTTATACTTGTTATGAAATGTTATTTTTATTTTACTATTTCTAAAACTTATGATTTGAGTGACTGTCAAAAGGGGATCTCTTCTTTTATTTGGATATTTTTACTATTAAATTTTTGAGCTGTCTATACAGGGTTTAGAACCATGCTTACATTTGTCCCACTGTGCATACAGTGACAGGACAAGGGCTTTAAGATGACAGAGAGTGGATTAAGATTAGATATTAGGAAAAAAATTTTGACTGTGAGGATGGGGTGGCCCGGGCACAGGATGCCCAGAGCAGCCGTGGCTGCGCCATCCCTGGGAGTGTTCATGGCCAGGTTGAACAGGGCTTGCAGCAGCCTGGGACAGTGGAAGGCATGGGCTTTAAGGGATTCTGTGACTCCTTTGAGCCTGTTGGCTGTGAACCATGCCCTGTCCATATGCTCTGTGATTGTTTTCATGCAGGACTGTGCATGAAGCATTGTATGCTTTTCAGACCAAAGCTTGCCCTCAGGTAGCCAGGCTGGAGCACACAAGGATAGTCTGCACAACATTCACTACATGGAGCTGCTCAGCTATACAGGAGAATTTCTGGGAAAAATGTGAAACTTGCCAAGTACTAATGGCAGTAAGACATTGCTGGTGTTTCCTGTATTCATTTGTATTTGGTGTAGACCTGCTTTTGCAGAGAGTCATCTTAACTATGGTTTCAGAAACTAAGTTGAAATAGTAAATGGAAAGAGAAAACAACAAGTTCCCATCCTTGTTAATGGTAACAAAAGAGACATCCTGGGATGGACTGGGAAACTGAATACATTTAAAAATGTTCTTAGTTCCTCCAAGTGCTGTGGCCACTTAGACTCTAATTTTTGGTGCCTGGAGTCAGTGAATGTGTGTAACATTTGCATCTTGTAAGATTTCTCCATTACTCTATTTCACCAGATTGAGACTTTGGCTTTTGTTTAAGAACGCTGTATTTGTAGATGGTAGCTGATAGATCTGGTAGAGAAAACACATCAGTTTCTTTTGAACATTAAAGAAAGATGTAGAAATGGCTAATTGGAAGTCAGGGTGTTGCTTTGGAGGCAATGTGGGAATGTATATGAGTTTTGTTTGGCTTGACACAACAAAATTACCATCTGGTGCACAAAGTACAGACACAGCTGCTCAGTGAAGGTCAGAAACAAACAAAATCTACAGTCTTTGTCTAATATTTGCCAAATCTCTGAAATTCCCTAGTGCCTCAAACTCATTTTAAACATGTCAGCAAAAACTGTGCTTCACCATCTTTACATGAAAGCATTCAGTGCTGTCTTTCTTCTGGTCCTCAGGTGGCAATGAATGTGTATGAACTGTCATCAGCTGCTGGATTGCCTTGTGAGATTGATCCTGCCTTGGTCGTAGCACTGTCTTCCCAAAAATCAGGTAAGAAGTTCCAGCTTCAAGAATATAAATGTTAAAAAGAGATAAGAAGTGTTTAAAGTGCTGGGAGGAAACTTGTATATCTTTACTCCTTTTGTATTCCTTCAATAAACTTCCTAAATGTCATAAGAGGATGAATTACTTGTGCCTGCTCTTTATTGGTGTTAGCTTGAGTATCTTTTTAAATATTCATGAATGGATGTGCTGACCTAGAAAAGGATGGCAGGTAGATGTAGAAGGAATTTACGGTGGACACTGCTGGCATTTGACAACAGTGACAATAAGTGTGTCTGGTGAACTTGGTCAGTTCTGTTGCACAGACGTGTAACAAATCTGTCCCCTAAGCAAGCATTAGGAGCTGAATGCAGCTCATGAATTTCACAAAGTTTTGTTGTCAGTGTGTCCTGCAAGTGTTAACAGGAAGTTTACAAGGGAAAACAGTAAAATAAACATGTTAGAGAATTAACATGTATCATGCTTCCTCTTCCTTGCTTTGAGGCTCTGCTGTCTAAGCTTTTCAGTTTTGTTTACTCTGGCATGTTCAAAGACATGAATTAAGACTCCTAAGTGGTTTTTGATGGTCTTCAGCTTTTTTCCCTATCTTCCTTACTTACATTATTCTTTTCCCCTGTATGTTGTGGATAGTTAATGTTAGAATGAGACCATGAATATTTTAAATGCTACCCAAGTTATTTTTTCTTACTTCAATAGTACTTATTCTGAGAGGGGAAAATACAGAGAGGCATTCTAATATTTGAATTTAAGTCCCAAGCACAATTTCTTTGTGCACCTAGAAGAAAAGCAACCCAAAGAGTATTTGTTCTATCTACATTATATGCATAATATACAGAAATATGTTTTTGTTAAGTATCTAGTATCTAAAATGCCATTTTAAACAGATTATTTTCATTGTGAAATGGTACAGCTTGAAATGTTTAAGCTGGGTCAACAAAGATAATTTCTGTATGTTCTCGTAATGGTTTACAGTCTTGTATTTTGATTGTTACCTTTGGAGTTTGAAATCTTTTGCTTTTGCTCAGTTTTCATAGAGGTAAATTCTGTATGTCCCTAATTGTTGACTTTTTTTAAACCAATCTTAGGCTAATGTGTGATGATGCTGCTATTTTTGTAAGCACAGGGTTTTAGTGTGAATTGACATGAGTGCACCTTCACCTTCTGCTCATTTGCCACAGGGAGGGTGCAAGAGAAGCTCTTCTTACCTTAAAGCAATAACTGGATTTTTACCAGCATGAAAAGATTGCTATTCTGCTCATCATGTTAAAGACTTAGTAACTAAATTGTTAGAAGTAATAGCATGGCAGTAGCTTCTTTTTTTCTCCTAGATAACAGACTGGACATTTTGCAGCTCTACTCTGTCTCTCTTGGCAAGACTGACATTAATATTCCTCTTGCCACAATACAAACATTGACCTTGTTGGATTTTGCTTTAAATTTCAATTTGGCCAAATATTTTGCATTCTAATCTACCTGCAGCTGAAAGGAAACACTTGAAGATTACTTCTTTAATTAAAGAACTTGATTATTTTTGTTTTCAGAAAACATCAGTCCAGAAGAAGAATATAAAATTGCTTGCCTTCTGATGGTCTTCGTGGCTGTCTCCTTGCCTACTTTGGCTAGCAATGTGATGTCTCAGTATAGCCCTGCCATCGAAGGTAATGTAGAGTCAGCTCAATGTTTGCTGGGAATGCTGTCTTCACAATAGTTCTGGGGGTGTCTTCATTACATTTGCCTTTTATATTTAATTATATGTGATAGGGAACAAATTTAAAAATCAGTTAGCTTTAATTCAGGCAAATTCTTCTGAAAGTGCTTCAACAAGCATTTACTTAACACTTGTCTGAGATACCACTGTAGGAAAAATTAGTTTGGTACTGGAAATTTTCAGAACAGTTCAGACACTGCAGGGGGCAATCTTGTCCTAGCATGGAATCGTTGGAGCACACATTCTGCATTAATTAGTGTGACACTTGCTATCTAATATAATATATTCTAGCAAGTGTTCATGTTTTAGTAATCTTTACATTGGCCTTGGGCCGGTCACACAAAGTATCCTTTCTATATTTAATAGGCTGTTCATATTGCCAAGCATCAAGTTTTGAAAACAGAAACTGGAAGGTGTAAGTGGTGAACAGAATTATTTCCTACACAATAGTTCAACTTCCTTATTAAAAAAAAATTAATCTTTGCCTCAACAAAGTTCTTTGCATGTAATCCAAAGTTTTCTTCCTCTTTTTAAGCTGAAAAAAGACAGGCAGTACTGTTCCAACACATACAAAAGTCAGCTTTCAGCTGTTCAAGCTATTTCCTTTGTAATGTGTAACATGACTCACGTAAAAGGCCATGTTTATACTGCTTCCATTCACTGGGATGCATCTTTTCTCTTAGGAGTTGTTAAACTTGCATTGTTTTTAATTTGCTCAAAATTGTAACTCACAAAGTAGCTGTCAACTGGCTTCTGAATATTTAAAGTACCAGGAAAATACCAAAAATTTTGAAAGCTTTCTGTATCACTTAGTGTAGTATGTAAATCGCTTTTTTTAGAGAGCCAGGATTGTTGTTTTACATGGGATTAATCAGCCTTTTCTTCAGTTTTGAATTATTAGGGATCTGTTGACTCTAGTTTCATTTTAAAACAGATAGCACAGACTTCTTCTCCAGTTGTGGAAAATGTTAGATAAATCTGATGTATGAGTAGAACTTGAATATTGATTTGAAAACTAAAGAATTTTCAAGTTAAAAGCTTTTTCTGATGAATGGGGAGAGCAATCTGTAACCTGCAGAGTTGTTTCCTGTTATTTGTGCTCTCATAGTATTTCTATTGCAAGCTTTTTCCAAAGTCATGTTACTTGAATAAAAATCTTGGAATACAGATGAGAGCAGAGAACATCTAATGTGATTGGTGAGGTGCACAGCTAGAAACTTCCTTGTTTGAAGACAGTCAAGTTGGCTGTCTTTACTCAGTCCAGATGAACTTGTTTATTTGTATGTAAGATGACATCTCTTAAAAATTACCTTGTTACAGTTTTGTAAAAGAAATCCTGTGGAAGCACTTCCTGCTGCCAGTTTCTCCTTCAAAGAATCTTACCAACTCTAGAGTCTCCAAGCCTGTATGGCTTGCCAGGAGGGGCAGTATTAAAAGTTTTACTAGTGATTGTTTTCACATTTATTCTTCTGCATATTAATTGCTGAGAATGTCAGGCTNCTGCTGCCAGTTTCTCCTTCAAAGAATCTTACCAACTCTAGAGTCTCCAAGCCTGTATGGCTTGCCAGGAGGGGCAGTATTAAAAGTTTTACTAGTGATTGTTTTTACATTTATTCTTCTGCAAATTAATTGCTGAGAATGTCAAGCCAGCTTGAGATTCTCCAACAGATTAAAGCTCAGGTGGGTTTTTGCCTTCCTCAGACTTCCTCTCTTAGTCATCCTGTTTTTAACAGGCTGAAACAACAGATAATTCTTCTCTTGAAGATAAGCAGATAATCTTCTGCCTGTTTTATCATGTAGCCTAAATATTCCAGTTTATGTGGTTTAATTTACAGTAAACAGCTCTCAAGATGAAGTCAGGCAAAGCCTTGTTTCAAAGTGAGCTCCTGAAGTGCAGTCAGTAGATGCCATGTGAAACTGTGACTGGAGAGAAGTTACATCTTGCACTCAAATAAACCCATATTATAGGAGTTGCTACTGGTTCTGAGAGGTGGCCTGTGTATTACATGACCTGTTACTGAGGGGGCTCCTTTATTGAGAGGAAAATCTAGCAAAAGGTAGACATAAAATATGTTTGCTCTACAAAAATAACTGAGCAAACAGAATAGACTTTGTCATTCCTGCCTCCCTTGCATAATACTACTTTTTCTTGTGTTCTGCCCTCATTGTAGAACATCTGGCTTGAAACACTTAATATAAATGGTATTTCCAGAATGTGAACTTAATAAATTCTGCTTTATGAAGTAAATTCCCTGGACAAATCCTGAATTAATCCATCAACAAGTCACAGATTTGAAGGAGTTTCAGCTTTCTAATCTGGCAAGTCATATCTCCCAAATACAGACAGTGCTTGGACAGCTGGAGCAATGTCTGTATTCCCTCTGTCTGCTTCAAGATCAAGTCTGTTTCTTCCACCAGTTCCAGATAAAGGCTCAAAGTCCAACAGACCTTTATTTTTGTTTCCAGTACAGAGTCTGAAGTGCTGGTCAAATGCCAGGCTAGAGGTCTAATTTGTCAGCTAGAGGGTAGAATAGAATGCTAGTCTGCAAGAGCCCTACTTCTTTTCTAGATACTTGAAACCTGCTGCAAGTTGGAAAACAACAATTTTTTTGCTGAATTTCATTGTTGATGCTTTTTCTACAGCCTGAGATATAAAAATGAAGTTTTTTGAATAAAATGAGCCTCTTCAAAGACAAATAGATGTTTGAATCCGAATTAAGCAGAACAGATCTTCTTGACTGATGTTGATGTAAAAATAGGAGACAAAGTTAGAGTTTCAAATCTGGGGGCCCTGCTGAAGGAGATCCACAGGGATCTTCACTGGGACCTACTGGTCAGCATATTCACAGGCCACCTGGGTGGGGGGGCTGAAGAGGGAGGTGAGAAAATTTATATCTCAGGTGAAGCTGTTGAGAGTATTAGAGTGAAGAGCAGCAGGGAGGTATGATACTGAGTAAACTGGGCAATAAAATGACAGCTAAAAGTAATTTTAAGTAACAAATGCATGGAGAAAAAAGGGATTTTTCTCATGTGGAGTGATGAGGTCCAGCTGACCTCACTATTCAAGCATGAACTTGGAGTTAGGGTAAATGACTGAAAAGATGAGCTCATTGCTCAACAATGGTCAAAAAAATAAGTTAACTATCAGCATGCTTGAGTACTTGTTAACTCCTTCAAAGACCACCTCCTTTTCATATGCTCACACTTGCCTAGGATACTTGCCCAAGTGTTTATTAATTTTGTTGTAAAGTGGTGTATTTCACTTAATTTGCCTGGAAGAAATGTCAGGTTTACTGGAGCAGTTCTGTTGTTTACTGGAGCAGTTCTGTTGTCAGTGAAAACTGATGTCATTTAACCACCTTCCAGGGCTCTGAAGCCTGAGTGAATTTTAGGCAAGATGTCACTTACGAAAATCAGCAATGGAACACCTTTGTTCTTGAGTACCTGTAGGTCTCTTTGAGGAATACTGTCTGGGCATGAGATGTTCATCTACACAGAGGGGGAGAGAAATGGTCAGTTAGCTGGTGAAAATCCTGTCTGTTTGGCCTAGTCAAGTGCTGAAACTCTTTTAATTCTGTAGAAACCTAATAATATATCCTTCCAATGTATCCCTTATTTCTGAAAGCCCCAGGCTGTTTCTCAGGTTGTTGTGACCATTAGGGATAGGAAGGGAGAGCTGTACTTCTGGTGACTTTGCTGATAGCAAGTTCAGTGTGGAAGAGTACCTTGCTCCCTTTGTGTAAGATGCTAAAAATTCTTCTTTCATTGTCACAAGTCTCTTTAGTCTTTGGTGATATTTTCCAAAGAATACTGTCTTTTCCAACATGGTGCTGAGGTGATTTGGGTATGTTTTTGTTTAGGGCACTGCAACAACATCCACTGCTTGGCAAAAGCTATCAATCAGATTGCTGCAGCTTTATTCACCATCCACAAGGGAAGCATTGAAGACCGTCTTAAGGAATTTCTGGCTGTATGTATAACTTTATTCCTACTTGTTAAAATGTACTGTGGATTTGGGATGCAACGCAGTTGATTTCATAGAAATCTGCTTTTGATGCACAAGAGAGAAGATTATTTTCAATATGCTTCTATATACAAGTCTGGATATAGATTAAATTTTGCAGTAGTTCTTTATGAACACTTGTGTGTGATGTTGGAAAGTTAGAGGAGCAAATCAGTGCAAGTGTCATAATTTTTTTCAGTACAATCTTTAGTATTTTAGCACATACCATTTCTCACATTGTGTGGCCCATGACTGGGAAAAAAAATGTGCAATGCATATAAAATCAAAATTCAGTCTAGCTGACTTTTTCCCATGATGTAGTGGAGACTTGAGTTAGTTACCTTCTTTGAAAAAGTAAGATGAATTTCAGAGTGGTTTTTGTGTTGTACTTTTTGACATGCCTGCCCCTCTTAAACATGAACAGCCAGGTAGCAGTGTGTTACAGGGCTAGGTGGGAAGAGGAAATTTTTTTGAAGATAAAAGCTACTGAAATCTTTAGTGATGCTTAGGGAAAAGATCATAAGTTTTTTAGGTCATGGTGACATGTTTGAAATACATTTCGGTGTGCTGCTTGAGTAGAAATAATTTTTTTTAAATGGCTCTTAATTAGCCAGTACTTGAAGGACACCAAAGGCTAAAACAGCCGCATCACTTTAACCTTTAAAAATTACTATTGATTTTGAGTGGGTTCTGATTTTTCTGTTTGGCATTAAAATGTGTGGAGAAAAAGCCCCTCCCTCTTTATTTTAGGCAACTTTCTGTAACTAGAACTTCACAGAAACAATTTTTCTTATTTTTTCTTTTTTTTTTTTCTTAAAAGAATCTCTCACTTGTGGGAATTCATTGCATTTTGTAAAACAGAAAAAAACCCTATGGCCATTGACCTTGTCTAATGCAACTGCTGGATGTAAAACATGAAAGAGAAATGGTTGTATCAAGTTGCATACATTTGACAAGTGAAGAAAACCAGTATAGTTCCATGTGATAAAAACACTTTTGGTATGAGGTTTGCATTCTTTCAGTGTTTATGGACTGCTTTCAGACCACTGCTTTTACTGCACAGACTATGACTTGATGGTTCAGATATTTTATTAATCTTTCTTTTTTAACACTTACTGTTAGTCTGAAAGAAAAACATTTCTCTTGAGAAGAAAACTACTGCTGAAGATGATCTGCTTTCCTGTCCAAGTTAATTAAGTATAAAAAAAAAACTTGGGAGGTTCTTTAATGCTGATGAGTATGTGCCATGTATCTTTTCAAGTAAACATATTGACTTCCTGTTAAAAATTGATTCATGACAGCTTTTTCAAGAAGAATGCTCAGTTTGGCTTTTAGTATTTTAATTTAAAATCCTTTTTCTGGTAAACATGTGGTTTAGGCATGTTGCCATTGCTTGATGTGAGGGCTGAAATGATGATTTGGCATCTGAAAGTTGGAAGGTTTTTTTCAAATTTCTGTAAGGCGTGAAAACATGGTGTATCAAGCCATCTACAAATAGAATATTTTATTGTATTCTGTGATCCTGAGCTTGTAAATAGCTAAGTACAGGTTAGAAGTTTCTAGGATATCTTCTAGGATATCTGAAACTAGGATAAAAGGATTTCTTATGGCGATGCCTTTTTCCACCTAGAAATGAAACAGCACTCTCGAGATAATATTAGTATGGGAGGTCAGGTAAAAGTGGATTTTTATTGGAGCTCCTAGGGCAGTTATGGAAAAATGTCCACAAAAGCCCAGCCACACGGGGTGAAAACAGTTTTTATAAGTTTAGTAAATTAGCATAATTGATAAAAAGCATCAATTAGGAGGACAAGTGGTGATGCAATTCCCTCCCAGGTCGAGGTCAGTTCCCCTTCTCTGGAGCCCTCCCCTTGGTACCAGCTGTCCTTTGTGAAAATGTATCTTAAAAAGTTGTTCCCAGCCTTGGTAGCCAGGAAAAACCAGGATAGCACAGGAGCCTTGTATCTCCTGAGGCTTGGAGTTCTGAAATATGTTTTGTCTTTCTGCCTGGGGAAAGGGCATGGGAAAGTACTGGGAAAACTAGCTAGAATACAGTAATAGGCTACAGAGCTCCAAATATATGTGTAAAGAATACAGAGAATACATAAGAGAAAAAAAGGACAAAAATCAGTAGGCATCATTTCCCCCCTTTTTAGAGACTAACAAGACTCTACCTTGTCTAATCTCTACTCCATATTTAATCAGATGCTAACTGTAACTACAGCTATTATGAATATCTTTTATCCAGGCCCAGTTTGGTCACCATGAAGTGAGTGTATACTGGAGATATCTTGGTAAAATATTATTCATTGACAGTTAAGATGACAACTTCTTCTGTTGCAAAATGGGTAAAACTTCAAACAATCAAAATTTTAATTGCTTTAAGCCTTACAAAAATGCACTAAGTTGGAATGTATATTGGGAAGGACAGAAGTGAGCTCTTGATCCCCTGGGAGTTCTGTCATTGATTTCAGGAGACTTCATCATCATCAACCAATGATTACAGCAAAAAGTTCTTGGCAATAAGTGAATTCACTTTTTATATTAAGGGAGCATGTGTCACTTATTAAACACTACTAGGAATAAGCCAGTATGGCACATAGAGACTAAAGCCCAGTGATGGTTCACGTGCTCAGGATTACTTCCTTTCCTTTGGTACAATGCAGAGCCCATTGGCTTTGTGCAACAAAATAGCAGAAGCTCATCAATGCTTTGTTTTATTTATTGCTTTGAAATACTCATTTTATATAGCTTGCATCATCCAGTCTACTGAAGATTGGCCAGGAGACGGACAAAACTACCACAAGAAACCGAGAATCTGTTTACCTACTACTAGACATGGTGAGCATTTCTGTGGTTTATTTGTAGCTCACAAACCATTGGAAATCATTTTTAATGTTGTTCTTCCTGGCATTCTAATGTCAGGGTTTGTTTTTTTTCATTCCCCCAACATGCACATGTTATTGCTATCATCCTTTATTGCTTAGAACATTGTATCACGTTGTTCAGGTAATTTTCTTTGTTCACTTAGTACATAGCATACATTTAAGAATTTCTTCTTAAATAGCACTGCTTAAAAAGCAGTGTTAAGAGTGTGAAGGAAATCCTCTCTGCTCAGAGGATTTCCTCTCAGTATTCAGTATCTTTTGGAAGATGACAGGAAAGTGAAACACTTGCTTTGAGATGGGTGAGTTTAATTGTAGGGAGAGACACTAGTGTAAACTTGGTGCCCTTTATTTTCCCTGTGAAATATGTGAGTGGTGGTGTGAGGCAGGCAGGAAGGATCTACGTGGAGCAGATTAGCAGCAGCAGGCAGTAGAAGTGCCCTGCAAAGCCTTGTGTTCCTGGTGTTTTTCAGATTGTGCAGGAGTCTCCGTTCCTGACAATGGATCTCTTGGAGTCTTGTTTCCCTTACGTCCTGCTGAGAAATGCATACCATGCTGTCTACAAACAAAGTGTTACATCCTCTGCCTGAGCATCTACTCACTGGAGATAAGACATAGCACGCATCTGTGTGGCCTCAGTTTTATCTGTAAACTGTGGAGCTATTTTACTCTATGGCCTGATGAACAGTTTTGTGAATTATAAACTTTTTCCATAAAGTTGTATTCCTTAACAGTGGTTTCTTATTATGGTTGTACTACAATATAAGCTTGGTTGATTTTAGGTTGCACACTTATGGAAAACTTATTTTCTCATTCCTTTTTTTTTTTTTTTTTTAACTTTACAGCACCAGTTATGATTTAAAAATACTACTTCTGCTCTATGTTTTTTTGATATTGATCATGCAAAACAAAAATTGCTTGTTTATTTCCCAGAGGAAAAATGTATGTAGTGATTATTTTAGATAGAGTAGCTTTCATCTGTGTGTAAATTATTTCAAATAGGGAGAGTTATAAACTTGTACCTATTGTTCTTATTGAAAACAAATATTGGATGTGCATTTCTGTGAAGTAATGACAGCATTTCTAGTTTTATTTTGAAACGTTCACCAATCTACGTACTATGACACTATCTAACATTAAAAATGTTCTAGGATTGCTTATCCTGCAGACAGTGATCCTCTCCCAATACTCTTAAACAACTGCAAGTGGTGGTGTTTGTATAAAGCATAGTGGAAATTTTTTTTAAACTAACTTCTGTGGTGCCCTGTTGGCATTAACACTACCATTGTACCCTGCTGTATAATAAACATTCTTACACATTTATCATATATTGATAAAATGTTAGCCCTTAACCACTTTTTATATGTTTTAAATTTTTGAAATTCAAGTGTACCTTCCATAACATACAATAAACACTAGACTGTATTATCTGTAGGTGAATTATTTTTAATATAAATGTTATCCTAGTATTTTAAGCTTTAACTGTGCTGTTGTGCATTGATTTACATCTCACAGTTCATTAAATATCAATCCTTAGACCTTTTATGTGAAGACTTCTTTTAATCCTTCACCTTTTGCCTTTTGCGATAGTGAATCTTGTAAAAAGTTGGAAGAAGGAATTAAAAACAATGTTAAAAATGTCAATTTAGTGCCATTATCCTTTAAATCTTATTTTTGCATAATAAAGCAAGAAAAGCATTTATATAGTACATAGTGATGGCAGTTGTACCCATAGAAATAAGTGGATTGTTAAAGTATGAAACTGGAAATAATCCTAGAACAGGCAAATGTTGCTAACATCAGACAAGACTGAGACAGATGTATAATAGTCCCTTTTTTATCAGTCATGCAAATTGGCCTTGCAGGATAGCATGGGCTCATTTAGCCTGAAAGCTGGCCAGATGGTTGTGCTCTGTAATCCCTGATGTATAAAAGCTGTGTGTTCCTCAACAGGCTCTGGACATTGTATAGAGCCCCTGTTCTTGGTGCAACTTCTGTGCATGCTGGTAACTTTTTCTGTTATGAAAGAGCTGTTGTGTGCTCAGTTACAATAGCTTCCTCTGTCCAGAGGAAACAAGTACTGGAATAAAATTGTCCTAAGGAAGTAAGACAGTACATCTACATTTTTCCTAATTATGTTATAACGACAGAAGTGTTTTTAAATTGATAAGTTAGTACCATAATGAAGAAGTTTGTTCATAAAGTAATTAGGTTGAATGTAAGACAGTTCCACTTTGTAATATTTATAGTCTAATACATTCAAATGTTCTGATTTCTATTAAGATTTTGATTATGGTGTAGCCTTTTATGGGAAAACAATGCCTATTTTCAAGATGGATTCTTGAAAAAGTCAAGTTTGAGAAATACCTTATTTTGTGCCTTTATTTTAAATGCAAAACAATTGTATGTGTCCATTTGCCTCAGATCCCAGATTCCACTGTCTGTGGTGGTAGTGAACCAAATCTAAAAAACTGGTAATCACAAATTATGACAAACAGGTGATGAGTGTGGTATCTCTGCATAAGCTGCTTCTGACACAGCTGGATTAGATTTAGGCATGAACCTTTCAGACTTGGCAGTTTCTGTGGGAGTCCTTACCTGAGGTGTCTGGCACACAAATCCCTGAGGTGATGCCTTTTTAACTACTCTGCTACTTTTTAACTACTTGCTGCAAGAACGTGGGCAAGCTCAGAACAAACCACACAAGGGAAAAGTTGGGGAAGAATCATGTGGGCTCATCCACGTGTGGGTTGGATTTGGGCAGGGCTGGAAGGGTTTCCTTGTTTTGTTCTTGCTGTGTTTCTGTTGTTCCTGGTTTCAGCTGAGCTACCAGAGAGCTGTTTAGGGTTCAGCCTGCTCATGGAAGGCAGAGCACGTCAGGCCTGGTCCTCAGGGCAGCCTGTGTCCATGCACTGTACAAACTGTCAAAACCAAGGTTGTTGGGAAGGAAGACAGAGGAGGAGTTTTTCCCCTGGAGCCTGCAAGACCATGTCCACAACTTAGTAAGTTCAACACTTGCCACTGTATATCGAGTCATCTCAGGTGGCCTTTTGTGCCATTACAAACAAAATGTGTTTGTAATTCCTGGAGCACGAAGCACAGATGGCTGGGCTCAGTTGGCCCCATATGGAGCCAGTTTGGATCAAATGTCTAATTCATGGGGGAGGGTTTTGCCTCATGTGCAGAAGAAGAATGTCCTGTTGCTGCCCACAGAACTATTTCTATAGTTTGAAAAGATCTGTCTGCCAGGACAAAATATTACTATTGAAAGCAAGGGCTACTCCTGAACCCTTTTTTGCTATTTGTTTTCTAAACAGGAAAAGGAATTGGTAACACTTGGACTGTGCCACTTTTTATACACTGGAGAAAGGCATTCTCCCCAGAAAATGTTGGAACAAGGCCAGTGATTTGAAGAAAGATATGAGCCTTCTTCAGCAGGTCGTCCTGGGCTTGTATGACTTCAGAACTTATTCATTCCAGATTCAAGAATTTCAGACCATAAGTAAATATGCTTGGCCTCTTAACTGCATTTTTTCCAAAAGCTTCCCTGGTCCTGAGATTCAGCATTGTGATTCATACTAAAAAGTGAACCCTCAATTACTTATTACTAACTTATAAATTCTTAAAAGTTCAGGTATGTCTGAACTAGTGCTGGAATACTTTTTTTTTNTTTTTTTTTTTTTGTGAATTACTCCCTTGAGCTGAATGAAACTCAAAGCTAGGAGTTTAGGAGTTTAGGTGTAGAAAGTCATCTTGTTCAATCAGTGAAAGAGATTTTTTAGACATAGGCTTCAAACTGGTCTCACATCCAAATTCAAGCGTCCTTTAGCACCATAGAGCATTTTGGATACAATAGAAATAATTTATTGCAGTTATATTCACTACTAAATGGGGCTGATGAACTGAGGGCTGGAAGAATACAGGGAACTGCTTCCATTTCAGTCCTTGTGACTAACCCTGAAACGTGGACACAGCTGGCTGTCCATAGCAAGGTAATTGAAATGGCAGCTACACACATATATGGATTGTTGTTTTCAGTGTTTTCAAATAATCAGTTTTCAAAAACACTGAAGTTTTACTTTTATTCTTCTGTAAGTATAATTTTTTTTAATCATTTTAATGCTAAAGCTAAATCTTCCCCTGAAATGACAACACTTTTTTACTTGAATTGACCACTCCTTGTGTGTTTTCGCTATTTGTCATGTTACAAAGTCTATAAATATTTGTACTAAGGTATAACAAAATCAAAATGTCTCCCTGACCTGTGTCCAAAACCATATTCATTTGCTGTTAGTCATGCTTTTTCTAGCACTCCTGGGTCAAAACGACCTGTTCACTGGATATAGTGTCAGTGTGTCTTACACAATTCGGGAAGAGAAATTGTGAGTGTTACATTCAGAATGAAAAGCCTGTATTGAGCTTTGCTTGAAGAAAGGGTATTTTGAATAATTTCTCATGTAGACTTCAAGGTTGTTGCCCTGCTCATGACCATAGTAATCTTATGAAGTGCCTTCTCACAAAAAGTGTGAAGGTAAGCAATAAAAATTATACTGATACCTGTGTGAAGGGAGATGGGAGCTGCAAAGCTGTTACAGCTGTCTCAACCCCAGTGCTCATGAAGCCAGTTCATTTCCCACTAACCACATACTTTGCTGTCTTGTCAGTGCTCATCATGTGTCTACCAGGATATGGGAAAGGCCACGTTGCAGGTTACCTGCAGACTCTTCTTGCCCTCTCTGCCCTTGTCATTGGCCTTTGAGTCTGGCTGAATTTGAGGGAATCTCGATGGGCAGCCAGTGCAGAGAACAGAAGTCTCATGTTTGGCTGTAAAACAAATTCAACTATCTCTTTAGCAATAGCAAGGACACAGCCTCAGCAACAGTGAAACCATTCCTTGCATAGTCACACAAAGGAAAGATAAGTATCACAGCAAATGCATTGTAAACTAAGACTATGTCAATTATGGTAATACAGAAGAGGACTGAAAGGGGGGTGAGAGGGGAAAATGCTTATCACAGGACCATCAGAGAAGTTAGGAAAGAAATTGCTCAGTGACTCTGATTCCATTTGGTGACTCTGAAGTCACTGGACCTTTTGTGGATCAAATCTATATTGTGTCTCACAGACTTCAGAATTGCATTTAAAAATTTCAGATGATGATCCTCTTTATTCCATACTGCACATGAAGGAGTCCTATCCAGCCTTAGAACTCTTTGTAAATTAAGGATGCTTGCAAGTGTAAGACTTTGAGGCACCTTACCATGAGCTTGTGTTTGTCAAGACTGAGTCAGCAGAACTGGATAGAATGGATAGAACCATCTCTCTCCTGCCTGTTTGTCCTGAAACACAAAAGGTCATCCTTGCTGTCTGGATTTAGTTCCATGTGTGTTTAAAGTGGAAGGTGTCAGGAATGATGTTGAGAGTTACAGTGAGAGCAGGTAAGTGAAAGAGTTCATCCCAGCAGTTTGTTATTTTGGATGACAAATCACCTCAAAGGGCTGAGAAAATGGGCTGAGCCTGTGGCACTTGCTTTAGAGGTAACTTTGTTAGGGGAACAATTGCACCACTGTTTCCACAACAGTTTTTGAGTGCTAAGAAAATATGTGATTTTTTATCTAGTAAAAACTCAAAAACTAGCAACGAGGAAGTTACAATGCATTTGAATTTTATCATAGAGTACTAATTGCTGGCAATCCACTGGTTGGAGGTGGTCACAGTCCTGTGCTAAGGGGTGTTGGGATCAGAGTTCATTTGTTTCAAATCTCTCTCCAGATGGTAAAGTGAACACCATTGAGTGGATTTTGTTGGCAGAGATGACACTTAGCACAGTTGCCATGGGTATCACATGCCTCTCGAGGAGGGTCCTGGAGCATTTAAAACCAACATCACACCAGAGCTGCTCAAAATCCCAGTTGCTAGCAGAAGGTGCAAGCAGCAAGAGTGTAATTGCACATCAATATTGTAATTTTGCAGGTAGGGGACAAAAATCTGCAAGTTAAGGACTCAGCCTGTGGCATAACACTGAGGTTCCTGGGCCCCAGCTTCTGGCTGTCTGTGCTGATGAGGTCCTGTGACCCTGGTGTGCAGAGGAGAGGGAAATTAAAGGCACTGAAAACCTCTGAGGGCCATTTAAAAGTTATCCTGCTTGAACCAGGTGGGATGGGGCTGTGAGGGTGGTTTGCAAAAGCATTGGAGCTGAGATGCAAAGCAGGTAAAACCCCTGCTGCCTTCTTCCTAAGGAAAGCTCCCATTAAAAAAAAATCCCATGGTACTGGAAAATGGCTTTTTCTAAACTAAATCTGATGATTGCAGCATGATGACTGACAGCCCTGCAGACACAGGATGGGCTCATTGGGTATTTCATTAGTCCTTAGTGGGGAGGTAAAATATACACAAGCTCTTCCAAGTCACAAAGCATTGATCAAGTTTATTCCTGCCCAGTTAAACTGCCAATATTTGCATGTGTGTCTGTCTGTGAAATGCATTGCTACAAAAGGATTTGTGTTTCTAATTTCAGTAAGCAAGCCTGTGGCTTCAGGGAAGGGGGAGGGAAATGCAGCATTGTTGTAAGAACAAAGATTCTATAAAGGTGGGGGTAAAAAAACCCCAAACAACACACCCTACCCTGAGAAAAGCTTGTTGGAAGGTTGGTTTTATGGGTTTTGTGAAAGCAATGCTAGGGGAGAGACAGCAGAATGGCCACACTTAAAACCTATAAATAATTCCTAGAAAAATGCCACTAGCTTTTCCCCTTGGTATTAGTTGAGCTATGGAAGTTTGTTGAGTAGAGAACTAAAGCAACTTTAAAACATTTAGTTCTCAACACTGTCATCCTCCATTTTTATCTTTTTTTTTTTTTGTTTTAAATCTTAATATCATCAGGATATAACTGGAGAAAATAAGCATAGTAATAATTTATTGGCTCTGATTTTTTTTTTTTTTTTTTACCACAACTAAAGTGTGTGTGGGATAAGCAACTGAAAGTCCCAAAGTTCCCAAAATATCCCCCAAATCACTGTTTTGAGGGTGCTAGGGCTTCAGCATAGCCTGGTGCATTCTTCAAAGGGACTGTAAATCACTAGAGATGCAAGTAAATGCAAGTAATGCAAGTAAATCACTAGGGCTGCTGCAAGGGTCTAAGATCTGATGGCCAAGGAAAGGCTTCTGCAGAAAAATATGATTTTCTAAGAGATTAGACACTTATTTTAGACTAGGCTTGGGATTGTGTTAGTGTATAGTGGCTTCACACTGAAACATTGTGTGGATTTATGCTCGTAGATCACCTACTCTTCCTTAATTTGAGGGTAGCTTTCTATTTTCTACTTTCATTGCTATCTCTCACAGAAGTAAAAACAAACTGGCAACCCTGACAAAGTCACAGCAGCATCTACAGCCTCAGCAACTCTCCCCAATTTTAAAGCTTTTCAGGAAATCAGAGATGGGATGAGAAACTGAGCTGTGAAGTTCAAAATGAGCACCCAGGAGCTGCTCATGTGAAAAGCACTGTCAGCTGTGCAGGAGTTCTGACAGAGCACTGGGCAAGTGAGGCATACAGGTAAGGCAACTGGGAACCTTCATGTGGGAGAGTTAAAAACTCCTGTGTGTGGGTTAGCTCTTTAACATGAAATTGTTTTTACAGGGCTAGATTTCGTAGTTTCCAGCTTGCTGGAGCATCTGCTGCTTGTATGGCTCAGTGTGTTAGAAGCTCTCAGGAAAGGTGATTGTTCTCCCAGATTTGCTGAGGTTTCCCTAGTGAACTCTTAGAGCCCCCAATGGCTAAAAACGTGAGTAAAAATTCACAGAAACTGGGCTGGCTTCTGTTTATGGCTATTACTTGATCCTTGGTGCATCAAACCCAGCCAGCTCCCACTGAAATGGGTGGTGAGTCTGAGTTTCAGCACATGGTGATATTGGGCTGGTACTGCAAAACTCAGCTTTTTTGTGTGTGCAGGGCTTATTTTTAGGTGTGGGTGTGATTTGGTACTTAATACTGCTGGGCACTGCTAATAAATCTGGGACAGCAGCAGCAGCAGAGGCAGGCTCAGGCCGTGCAGCCAGAGAGGCTGTAAATCTGAAATAGTAAATTTATGGTTTAACAAAATTAAATTCAGAGTGGTTATGGCCTTTAAGCTAGGCCTCTCAAGTTATTTCTGCAGGGGCCAGGCTAGAAATGCTGTGTAATGTGTAGAGTATTATAGACCTCTGCGGGCTTGGGGTTTTTTGTCTTAAACACTCCATCTGGAAGCAATTAGAACTTGGAGAGTGTTCAGTGGATGTGGTTGTGTCTCTGTCATGGCCCACAGTGGGAGAGAAGGATGTATTTTTTATTATCTGCGTGGTCATTGCAATAGGGTGCAGCAATTTGTCACATTAGAGTAACAAATTGAATGCATATTGAAATCAAATGTCTGTACCTAATGCTACCACGGACTCTATCTCACAGTCAGAAACACTTGAGCAAGAGTTTAAACCAAAAGAAAAAAAGAACAAAACCTGTATGCTGGCAAGCAAGGCAGCCAAGCATCCTCCTTTGTGTCCCCTCCCGTGCAGCAGCAGGACAACCAGTGGAGCAAGGAGTGCCTTCAGGACACTGATTTCGTGTCAGTCGGTGCTACTGAGTGACTGTAGATGGTTCATCTTTGTCCTGGGCAATTGGTGGATTAACACAGACAGAGGAGGAACAGTGGAATTAAGTGAGAGTGGAGCTTCTTTGCTCTGAAACACATGCAAATGCTTCCCCAGTTTGAAGTCCAGGAGCTTAGGTACTGATCAACTGAGTGTGCTTTTATTGCCTCTGAATTTAAGATGTGTTCTCCCAAGGAAAAAAATGGCATTTGCATCCCTTGCTTTAAGTGACTGTGCTCTTGGTGCTAAGCCAAGGGGTCAGGAAAGCTGTTGACATCGTAATTCAGCTACACAAGGAACCAGGAGCATTTCTGTTCCACCAGAATCTCTTGGCTCACATCTGCACAATATTTTACAATGAAAATGAGCTGGGAGGATTTGGGAGAAGGTGGCTAAGACACATCAGGAGGTTCAGCTTTCTGTCTTCTGCTGTCAGTCCCTTCAGCATGGCTTAGTGCTTTGAGAAACACATCCAGCTTGCAATAAATATGGCAGTGATTTCCCACAGAAACACCAATCCAAGTTCCAATGTCCAGGTGGAAAATCAGCATTGCAGGTTGCAAACCTCAGTATTGAGAAGCTGTAAACCCTGACATGGCCCCAAAAGTCTGGGGAAAATCCTAAGCAGCAAACAAAATCACTCTGCAAAATGAGACTGCTGTGGGAGAGATGTGTCAATATGTGTCTCTGTGGATAGACTTAAAGCCTGTAATGCAGAATTGGCATAATGTTGTCTTTGAAATGCATGTCATTTAGGGTTCTTGGTGTTTAAAGATAAAGCAGCATATTTTCCAAGTCATACTACTAATTTTACCCATAACATGGGTGCAAAACACTGGGCAAATAGGTTGGTTTTTTTTTTTCTGGGAATTCAGGAACACTGGCAACTTGAGCAAATATTATTATGAAAAAGAATCTAGAAGGCATGCAGACCCCCAAGAGCAAGGGATAGTTAATAATGATCTGTCTATGGCCCCAAATATTACAGTCTGAAAGACTGCACTAAAAGAACCTTTTCTTCTTTGCTACTTCCACACCATCCATGGAGAAGCCTGAAAGATTATGAGAATAAGTTAATAGTCCCCTGTGTTTTATCTACCTCAGGGAGTTGTAACAAGACCCTGGCTGAAACAGGAAATATACAATAAATCCCATTTTTATGACTCTGTAAGTCAATGATTTTATGGTTTTAGTAACAGGCACATAAGAAGTATTTTAGGGTTTAGTTTTCAGTGAGTTGCGTGGTTGTTTTTGGTTTGTGGTTTTGTGTTTGTTTTTCTAAGGCAGTGTATATAAGCAAATTAAATCACACATAATCCTGAGACTGCCAAAGAAAGATTCAGGACAACAAAAACCTGTTCTAAAGAAGTATTTTTCTCAGCTGGTTTTATTCTTGGGAACGTCCTGAATAGATACAGTCATGCCTGCACCTTTTTTCCAGTTGGAATGGGCAGGACCAGACCATAAAGAACAGTCTTGGTTTATAAAGAGCAGCCCACTGGGTCCTTGGGCAGCCTTGATGCCTTAAGGTTTAGCTTTTATATTTTTTAGATTCTGGGCTGTTCTAGTGTGTAGTTCCTCACAGAGTAGAGAGACAAAACAATTCCTTCTCTAGCTTGGGACCAAGGACAACTTTCAGGCCCAAGAACAAAAACAACAGTGAAGTGAAAAGGAAAAAACCAAGGAGGATGGAGCTTCATAACCTGAAGCTGTGGTTGGACAATTAACTCCAATATGCTAATGGACCAGAACTTACAAAAGTGTGAGATCCTGTGACTGGTTTTACATTTTGTGACCATTTTGGGGTTCATCTTGGGTGTTGCCCAGCCGGACTCTTGTGCTGTCCAGGTGTGCCCATTGAGGCCTTTTAATAAATCCATGCTTTATCCTTCTGCTCTGTCTGGTCTCTGTTGCAGGTCAGCCTCCAGAAGGCATCAGTTCAAACCAGCAGGGTGATGGGAAGCTCCCCCAGCACAGTGAGCTTGCACCTTCTCTGAACACTGCCACAGGTCACTGGTCTGGAGGCTCTGGCAGAACATGCAAACAAAGTGGAGAGGTGACTTATTATAATGTCACCTAGAGCTCACAGCCTAATGCAGGCTGTTCTCTCCAGTGCTGATGAAGTTTATGGTGTCCAAAATACAGATGTGCCTGCACACAGGCTGCTGCATTTTCAGGGCAGTTGTTAGACCAGGAAAAATAACACCCTTGTTCTGCATTTTTTCCTGATCTCTGATTTTCCCTTTGTGAAATTCATGAGAACTGTACAATGGCTTGGGTTGGAAGGGACCTTAAATATTATCTCATTCTACCCCCCTGCCATGGGCAGGGACACCTCCCACTATCCCAGGCTGGTCCAAGCCCTGTCCAACCTGGCCTGGGACATTGCCAGGGATGGGGCAGCCACAGCTTCTCTGAGCACCCTGTGCCAGGGCCTCAGCACCCTCACAGCCAAGAAATTTCTTCCAATATCAGCCAAAATCTGCTCTCTTTCAGTTTGAAGCCATTTGCTTTTGTCCTGTCACTTCCAGTTTGTTTTAGACACATACTCATTTCTCAGCTACTTGTAGACTGTGGAATTAAATGCATCCACCGTAGGTACTTAGTACCTCTTCTCTTAGAAATGTAAATACAGATTTGCTGATCTCTGTCCCAAACCTGACTGGGACATGTTTTGAGCTGGCCCTTCATCCCCCCTGTGCCTCCTCTGGCCTGTAACCATCCCTTGCTTACAGAGATAAGATGCTGGGGTGTGTATATGGGGATGTTTCTTATCTCTAAAGGGAGACTGTAAGACTTCAGGATAGAACTGATGCTAACAAATACACTTGGGACTGCCTTGACATGTAAATCTTGACCAAACCTGTATGTGTTTTTTCTTATTGCAAAGAAAGCTTCAGATTGCAGTTTTATGCTCTAATGGTCATATTTCTATATTTCTATTCAGTAACATAGTTGTTCCAACTTAAATTTGAAATACATGTATTTCTGTATTTCAAGCCATGAAGTTTTCCTAATGGACAGTTCTGTTAGTGGAGCTGGACATCAAAGCATCTCAGAAACCCAGCTCTTGCTTCTTAAGCCTGTTGCTGTTTATCTGCCTCCTTCAAGAGAAAAACAAGGGGGAGGAGGAAGAGGGGAATAGATACTATGTAAAGGAAAAAATAACAAAGACATAAATTAATGCCAGGTGTCTGGAAGTAGTTCCTTACTTAGCTTCCTTTTGGGGAAAGGTGCAACAACAAATGCCACAATCCCTTTTCATCTTCTCTGCAGGCATCCTCGCTCTGCTGTGTTTCTGTATCCCCAGATAAAGCTGGCTGGCCATCCCTATTTCTCTGAGGGTTATCCTGCCACCTCCTGCTCAAGTCCCTCCTCATGGCACTCCAAGGCAACCAAGCTGGATTTTTTAAGTGGGGTTATGGATGAGTAAGTTGGAGCCCAGGCACTATGCACTGTTGTAGGGTACTGTGATTCTTGTGAGGAATAATAATGGTGATGATAATAATAATAAAACAGCCAATGTGTTTTTTTGTAATTTTTGTATGAGCTGCTCTAGAGGCAAATCCCTGCCTTAGGCCTCAACCCCACTGAGTTCTTGTTTATTCTAGGAAATGACTTTGTGTGATACTGTGGGCTGTATTATTATTCTTTAAATTTTAGGTTTGTACCAACCCCCCAGATTCTGCCCCGGAACTCACAGGCATGCAGCTCTGATCTCAGTCTGCTGCCTGGGCATACTTGCATTAAGAAATTCTTGCTGGTCCTGCATGACATCAAGCTGATAGAATGATGATACCATAATTGACTAAGCCCTTTTGGAGTTGTTCAAGATAAGGAATTTGATTGTTGTCACAACCCAGCCCCAGAGTTTTAGCACTGCCCTTGCTGATGGAAGCTGTAGAAACAGATTTTTTTCTTCGTGAATCTTAAGAAAGTGGTGGGAGAGAAGGGGGTGAAATTCCTGACAGCACTGTGGTAGCACCCAGAGTAAAAGCTACTTTGTATTTTGAGACTGGTGGAAAATTTTGGATTTTTTTCTTTTTTTTTTGTGGAAAGCAGCACATGCTTTCTCAGCTAACATACAGACTCCCTAGTCACCATTTGCAGTGTGTACACCTATTATAGTTCCAATGAGCAGTATTGGTGTTGTGCAGCCAGCAGTGAAGACAGAGAGTAGGTTGGTAGTCTGCTCTTTTCCTCTAGCCATTTTATTTTCCTGCTTGTGCAACTCTGCCTGCAGAGCAGACCACTGTAGCTGCATTTTGATAGCATGAAACCACAACCCTGCTCTTCACTGTCTCCTTTTCTGCTTTATCACACTCCTGGTCTGTTTAAAAAGGTGTCAAGACTGGCCAGAGTGCTTCTGTATAACAGAAAATCACTTGGCAGGCCCGGGGATTGTAAATGTTTGGTTAAAATAGCAATGTTTCAGGTCAGTAATCAGATTGCCTAGTTCCAGCCAGAGGTGAATTTTTACCACCTCGTATAAGGTGATTTATAGTGGAAGCATTAAGAGGTAATGAATGTAGAGAGCCCTGGGGGCCAGCAGCCCATCCTCTCCCAGGCACCAGCTGCACCAGGGGCTCGCCAGCAGGGCAGTGGGCAGTGCATGAGAGGGATCTCCATCTGGAAGATGTGAAGCCAGATTGCACAGGAATGTGTTTCAATGTTTGTGATCTCATGGGGATGCCAGCATTTGCTGTCCTGAAAGGATTTGCAGTAATTTTACCGTTTAAATAAAGAAGTACAAGGCCCTTTCATGTAGATCATGTAGACTTGGGGCTAAAAAATTAAACTTATGGACTTGATAGCCTTATTGCAGACATAAGAATATTCACTATTATCAATGCTTCTCCCTGCAAAGCACAGGAAATGTTTTTAAAGCTGTTTTGTGTAATTATCAATCTGGAAAAACAATCCCAGAAATAAAATACAGAGATGGGAGAATTTCATATTGAAGTAGAAAAGTATATTCATTCATGTCAGTGGGCACTTTGCATTGCTCTGGCCCCTTTTGCTGGACTCATCCTCAGGGATGCACTGCTCTCACTCACTGCTGTCAGGTCAGGTCCCAATGTACTCAGTTCCCAAGCACCTCAGTGAGGTTTTTATTACACCACATGCTTTTTAAACATGTATTCCTTTACAGTGCTAGGGAAAACTCAAGCCTGAGCCTTTGCTATGGCTAAATTTGAAGAGCTAAGCAGGTGAGTGCCAACAGTTCTCTCTCTAATTCCCCACACGGATGAGCAAGCTTCCCTTTGCCTTCATGGCCGTTGTGCAAGCCTGGGTGCAGGCACAGGGTCAGGGGCAGCCTGACTGATGGCTTCTGAGGCTGTCACATGCACATGTGTGTGAACATTTCTGCCTCCCTTTGAGGCCCAAATTTTCTTCTAGGAGTGCAAGGAACAAGGTTTTGGTCCTTGAAATCAACCTGTGGACGTGGCCAAATAAAAGGTACTCCACTGGCCACATTACAACTCCTTGTTTGCTTGGCATGTGCTTTTGCTGGAGCCAGGACATCGGCAGCTGAGTGCAAGGGATCAAGGTTTCATCTGCAGCTATAAAATTAAACACTGCAGGAGAGCTTTTCTAGGTTTAGGACCCTGTGTCTGCGAGTCTGTATCCGTGGCTGCTTCCACAGCTCGTTCACACAGCTGGTTTCTGAGCACTGCCTTGTGGTAGGTGTGTTTCTACTCACAGGTTTGATTTAGGGCCAAAACTGGGATAATAAATGCGTGATGGAGCAGTTGTTCGTACATTTATAACTGGAAAGAATCTATTCAGCTAATAAATGTCAGCTTGTTTTCGCTAGGCAACCTGGTCTAGTGGAAGGTGTCCCTGCCCATGGCAGGGCATTGGAACGAGATGATCTTTAAGGTTCTTTCCAACTCAAATTGCTCTGTAATTCTATGATCTTATCAAGGCGCTTTTTTCCAGTCAGAACTCCGTTCATTGCGCCCCCGTTTTGCAAAGTATCTTAAACAGTATCTGGCCTCTTCAGGGCTTTTTTAACCTTCTGAAAAGAAATCATCCCCAGCTGCTCAGCCGAATTTCCCTCATTTTTAAGCCTCTCAACATCGTTACTCTCCTCTGAAACTGCTCACCCATGGCTACGTCTAGGTGACATGCTTCTCGTGAGCCCCTCCTGCTTAAGCATTGTGCTCAAAAAAAAAAAAAAAATAAAAAGAGGTCTTTCCTAAAAATATATGAACGTATCTCCGAGAGATTGGTCCGAAATCGCGCTCATGTTCACGGCAAGGTTTTTACTCCGGGGAGAACCGAAGCGCTCGGCGAGACGGAGGCAAATTTCTCTCTCGTTCTTCGCAGAAGGAGAGCCCTGGGCGAGGGAGGGGGGGCTCTCCTTTGTTCGGGGCCGGGCCGCGGGGCGGAGAGGCGGGACCCGGGCAGCGCCCGGCGGGGGCAGCGCGGCGGGGCCGG
>VYXF01010297.1:40213-68842 GCA_013397295.1 Polioptila caerulea | reverse complement strand
CCGGTGCTGGCCCTGGCCGGGCTGCTGGTGCTGGGGCGGGCGGCGGCGGCACGGGGGGCGGCCTGCGAGCCGGTGCGCATCCCGCTCTGCAAGCCGCTGCCCTGGAACATGACCAAGATGCCGAACCACCTGCACCACAGCACGCAGGCCAACGCCGTGCTGGCCATGGAGCAGTTCGAGGGGCTGCTGGGCACCAACTGCAGCCCCGACCTCCTGTTCTTCCTGTGCGCCATGTACGCGCCCATCTGCACCATCGACTTCCAGCACGAGCCCATCAAGCCCTGCAAGTCCGTGTGCGAGCGCGCCCGCGCCGGCTGCGAGCCCGTCCTGGTCCGCTACAGCCACGCCTGGCCCGACAGCCTGGCCTGCGACGAGCTGCCCGTGTACGACCGCGGGGTCTGCATCTCCCCCGAGGCCATCGTCACCGCCGAGGGCGCGGGTGAGTGCGCGGGGACCGGCCCCGGCACGGGGACAATGGGCGGCGGGCGGGGAGGGCAGCCCGGCCGGCCGCGGAGCCCTGCCTCCCTCCCACCGTCCTCGCATTCGCTTTGCTTTGCCCTCCGCTCTTTTGCTGTCTTTTCTCTGCCTTTAGCAGCCGCGTCGCTGCTGGAAAAGTTTTGCTGTTGGGCGCAGAGTGTGTGTGACAAGTGACAGCCCCGCCAGCGTTCTGGGGAACGCGTGCGAGTGCGGGAGCTGCAGCCCTCGTTCCGCACGAACGGGAAACGTTTCCGTGCCACTCTGCGGTGATCCATCGGCAGCCCTTGCTGGCAGAGAATGAAGAGCCGCCCAAGAGAGGGGCAGCCCCCAGGCTGCCGGCCACCCCCCCTTGCCCCCACGCTCCGCTCTGCTCTGCTCACCTTCATCCGCTCCCTCCCAGAGCAGGTTGCTCCCCTGCCACACAAGGCCACCACTCCACAGACTTTGGGGAAAGATCTGCGCCCAGAGGAGCCCCAGGCAGCAGCTGGGGGACCAGGGTCTCCCCACGCCCTTCCCATGCCAGTGGTGGCACATGCACACCTGAAGGGGAGCAAACATGCTCGGCTCAGTGGTCAGCACTGACGGTGCGGGTTACAGCACGGGTCCCTGGGCTCTAGAGCGATAGCCCGGTGAGCAGCACAGCAAAGTGCAGCCTTCCATGGTGTTTCCTTCCCAACATCCCTGAAGAGAGCCAGATGCTGCCTCCTGCACCCGAGTCCAGTGCAGCCCTGATGGTGTCTGACCACTGTGGCCTCAGAGGGGCTGTGGAGCCGCTGGGCTTTCTCACTGCGTCCTGGCTCAGCAGCCGAGCTCGCTGTGCATTGTGCTCAAAGCTGGTGCCGGGTGTCTGGCTGCCATCCAGCAGTACTGTCAGGGGCAGGAGCATCCCTGCACAGTCAGGTGAGGAGTGCTGGCTGCTCAGGCCACCACCATGCCACAAACCTGCTGTGGCTCAAATCCTGCTCTTGTCTCAGCTGCCTTTGGGCTGGAGGAGTTGGCCGGACACCGCTCCAGTGTGGTGAGCTGAGCACCATAGAAATATTGAATACAGGGAGCTGTTGAACAGGAAATTAAAGCAAACTAGTGAGTGGTTATCACGAGTGAGCTCTGACCTTTTACAAAGTGACTACAGTTCCTGTATATTTTCAGGAATGCTTTGCTGCTGGTGGAAGCTGGCTGCCATTTTCTTTGGTGCAAAGTTTCGGTGCTGGTGGCTCTGCCAGACCTCTCCATCAGAGGAGCTGGAGAGCAGACCAGGGGGGTGAGAGCAGAGCAGCACCCATGCACCCCACGAGCTTTGTGCTGCTTCCTGTCTGCTTCAGTGGCCACAGCTGTGGTGCTGGGTTATGGGAGCTCGCTGACAGGCAGTGGATCTCACCTCTCTGTCCTCCCCCAGCAGCAGCCTGGGAATGAAAGGGGGATTTTTCATGCTGTGCTCAGCACAGTATTTTACTGTGCTTCTGTCCCACTACCAAATGCTTTATGTATCCCATTGCCAGTAATGCCAAACTCTGTAATTCCTGTTTTCTTCTCCTAACAAAATATCACGCTTCGGTTTCCTGACCTGCTCCCCAGCTCAGCCTTCCCAGGTAAGCTGCTCTCTCCATCTCCATTTATTTACAGGCCAGACAAACCCTACTCCATCTCTGACTCTATTCTCTTACCCTCTGCACTCCATACCCTGGGGTCTCCAGTCCTTACTGCTATTTCTAACTTGTAACTGCTTCCCTCTTGCCTTTTCCTCCTTTTTTTCCCCAGCCCATGAACACAACCATCCATTTTTGCCATCAGCTGCTGCTCTCTGGGGGCTGCAGTCCTGCTGGGGTAGTTTTGGGAAGATGTGGTTTTGAACACCAAGCACCTTTCTCTGCAGCGTTGAGGTGCTTTCAAAACCACCTTAAAAAGGGCTCCAGCATGAGCAAGGTTTGGCAGGTCTGCAGCGATTTGAAAGCAATCACATTCAAATCTGGAGGGAGGAAGCTTGGCTGAAATCGCCCCCGAGTTACCTATTTCTGAGGACCTCAGCAGTACAATAACCTCTTTGAGGGATTCCAGGGCCAGATCCATGAAAACTCTCTTTCAGTGAATGAGAACCTGATGACATTCTCATTTCTGGGCTGAATATTTTGAACTGATGCCTTATGCACCAGACTGAAAGAATCCTTCTTGAGGGAATAAAACTGTTCATTTAGAAAGCAGAGGGAAGGATTCCTGTTCTGGGAAGAGGGAAGGTGAACACTTTCAAATCCAATTCTCCAAATAAAGGATTGCAGCTCAGTAGAAGACACAAATAACCAAGTGCCTGATGAGTGGTATGCAGAATACCTGCTCTTATTTGCTTTCATTTATCTCCTAAGCATTCTAACCCCTTCTGCTGTCTGTAAGCTGCATCTAATAGAGCAGGCAGAAATATAATCCATTGTTTCATGGCTTTCTGTTTTAGAAGGGGCTTTTTCTATTCTTTGGAAGTGAAATCTTGTTTTTGCTTTCATTTTTTTGCTACTTGTAACAGGGTTCTACTGTTTCCTTTCCTCTTGAGGTTTCTGCATTATTTCTGCTGGTGGACATTAGAACGTTTGTCTTGTCCCTTCCATAAGGCAGCAGCCTTAAGGATGATGTAGTCAGTGTTTGTCCTTGTCAGGGCAGGGACTGGGTCCACAAGCCCAATTCCCATCCGTTATATTCCCTGCATCCCAGTAGCCTGCGATGTTGCAAAATATGGAGGAACTGTGGTTGGTAAAAATCTGTGATAAGTCTCAGTAAGAAGTTCACTTTCAGCTGTTGAGGCACAGTCCACCACAGAAATCCTCTAGGAGCTCTTTCCATTTGAGCCCAGGTGGTGAGAAAGGTCTTGACACTTCCTGTCACAGGACCAAGGGCTGCTGATGTGGTGAAGGGGTGAAGCAGCTGCTGCTGTGTCTGTGATGGAGAAAGCTGACAGCAGTGCTGTGTTCTGGGCTCAGGGGAGGAGCTGTGCACACCCCCGGGCTTGTGTGCTCTCCAGAACCTGAGTGGGAGTGCTGATTGGGAGGTCTTAGGCTCCTCAAGTTACAGAGACTTGCTTAGAACAAGTGTCATGTGGGAAGTGTTTGTTTCTTGGTTTTTCATTCTCTTTGGGAAATATCCGGGTTCCCTTACAGCCGAAGGCAGAGGGAGGCTGCAGGCGTGGTGTGGGTGTTCTGGGAGTGTGATGCTGAATATTTTGGCTTTTTGTGGAGGATCCACCAAATCATCATCCAGGATGGAAGATGAAAGAGCATCTTGACAATACATGAACACCCCGGATGTCAGATTAGTGCATGCTAGTGTCTGAAGTCTCCTACTGCCCTTATCCCATGTGGTGTGAAAGAAGGGATTTCAGGGAACCTTGCCCCTGATAAGTCACAGCTGTGCTAATTACCAAAGAAGAGGAACAACCTTGGTTTTGATGGGTCACAGCTGTGGCCAATAAAGATAGGTGTGATAAAAGGGCTGGGTTGGCTGGGCAAGGGAGCCTTTGGATGAGGAGGAGTCTTTTCCATGGAGGGGAGTCCTTTGAGGAAGAGAGCCTTGAGGGAGAAGGGAAGATCCAGAGAGACACAAAGAGGAACGAAACAAGGAAGAGAGAGATGCTGGCAAAAAGATCAGCCCTGAGGTCAGTGTGGGTCTGATGGAGTCAGAGCCTGGAGGGGCCTGCAGGCACAGCCGAGCTAGCTCAGGTCTGTGTTCAGAGTCTGCAAACTGAGATTTGCAGGCATAGCCCAGCAGGAGATACCCAGCAGTCAGAGTCTGCAGTGGGACCCTGCAGTAGGAGCTGGCTGTAATCAGAGTCAGGATGGCTCAGCTGTAAGGAAGGATAAACCAGGACCCTTTTCATGTTGTTAAATGTCTGTGTCTTGGCTCATTCCTACCCCTAAGGAGAGGTCTGCTGCAACAATCCCACATCCCTGTCCTGCACTTTTTGGAGGTGAAAGTGGTTCTGCTTGCAGACATTAGTGCAAGCTGTCTTATATCTCTGGGAGGTCCTGTTCACTTGCTCCATATATTTCAGTCTTCACATGCATATGCTTATTCTTCCTCCAGTCTATCAGATTTATCTGCTTGCCTCATTCAGGGCAGTGTCAAACCTTTTTAGATCTGTGAAGCAGCAGGAACTGCTGAGAAACAAACTTGTCTCAAATCTAGAATTTCAGAGGCAGGGCCTGTCTTTTGTTTTGCAGGTAATAAGTGGCCAGTGTTGGCATTGGGATGCTGGCTAAAAAAGCATCTTAAACGTGTGTCCTTGGCTGCTGCTGCCTAGCAGAGTGTTTGTGTCTCGAGTGAAATGTTTTTCCCTGTTTCGAAGAGGGAACTAGCAACAAAACCAGAGCAGTGTGATGGGTGCTGTGCATATGGGAAGACAGATCTGTCAGGCAGGTTGTCTCACCGTGTCTTATTTAGATAAGAATATGGCTTGAAGGTATGTTGGCCTGTTAACAAGATGTTGGAGAAAAGGGAAACCACATCACAAGGTATCAACCATGTGCAGTTAACACCCAAACTATCATAAGATGTCTAAGGACAGCTCTGAATTTTTTCTTTTTTTTTTAAACCATCATCTCTTAAACATTAAAGAAAATGATAGATTATTCACATGATGGACACCTGTGTTCTTAAATCACGTGTGAACCCATGATTGCTCCATGTTGCCCAAGTCCTCCCTGTCTGTCTGGATGAGTCCCTAGTAACCCAGTATGTTACTTTGGCATTGCAGGCTTAAAAGACAAGTGAACAAGCCATTTCTCTTGCTGATTTCTTATCTATTGTTAACTTAATTTCCTAAACAGTGGTTTCCAAGCTCCAGATCAAATTTGTTCTGGGTCTGCTCAGAGCAGTCAATGTGCACGATGGTGCTGGGGGAGTGTTACAGACTGTGCTGAGGAATGAGCAGTTATCATTTATAAAGTTGGCCTTTCTTTAGGTCTTTGCTCAAAACTTGGGAGCAGCCTCATTTCTCAGTTAAATAACAGAATTATTACGAACTTCCAGCCTGAAACAGGACAGGAGAAGTAAATAAGAGAATTTAAATCTTAGCACAAATGGTGTTAGGCGCTCACTACAGTGCAGCTGCCTTTGTAGGATCTCTGGATTTTACAGCCTAAGCATTTAGTTTATGTCTGGGCCATTAAATGTCACCAAAACCTGGTGGGATTTATGATGAGGAATAATACATTGTGTGGAACAGCCACAACAGCCAACTCTACAGCTTGGAGTTTGAGTTCTTTGTATTAAATGTTAACTAAGATCAGCTTTCCTATCACTTGGCTTTTCTGTGCGTGTTCGTGCAAACAACTTAGCAAAGATCCTCGCTGTACCAAGAGCTGAAGTAAATGACAATGAATTCATGCATTGTGGAAGGGTTCCTTAATTAATGGGGCTCACAAATGTCTCAATCTGAAGAAGGTGCCCAAGCAGCAGCCACTGGCTGTGGTTTAGTTTTTGGGTCATGTTTAGTTTTTGGCTTCAGTCATAGCTGGGCCATGCTCTTTAATCACAATCAGCATTGTGGTACTGTTGGCCTTCCTCTGCCTTTTAACATTTTTATTTATTTAAACGGTGATATAGGAAAGATGTTTGCTCAAAGCAAGGTGTTATTGAGTTGTTTCTCTTTCCCAAACCTCTCATCCAAATCTGTGGTTGTGGGCATTGTTATTTTGTACATTTACTGTGTAAGTGGCTTTTATTTAGCTCGTTAGTGTATTGTGTTTTTTTTTTTTTTTAATGTAGTATCTCTCTGAAAAGTAATTAATTACGATAGCATATTGGAAAAAACAGTTTGGACTTTGTCCCCTGCTCCTAAACAGAATTTATAGGAAATTTTTGGATTGGACCTCTGGATAGTATTCCCCTCTTTGGCAATCCTGCTAATCATCACTGACAGATATTTGTTTCAGAAAGATTGCTTTGCATAGACAGAACTTGGCACAGGGTTTGCCCATGAAGAGGAGTGGAAGTCAATTGTTTGGGGTTTTTCTAAAGAGCTTTTTCCCCTCCCTCTGTCTGTGTTCCAGCTGAAGGTCTCAGCAGTGCACGTGTGGTGGAGAGAGGCTTCTGTCCATCAGGCTGCCAGGGACAGGGGCTGGCTGGGTGCTCACACCCACCCAAGGTCTGACAAGGGGCTGGGGGCAGGACTGGCCTGGCCCCTCTTCCAATCTCCTGGCTGGTCAGTGAGCAGGGACCAGACTGTGGGAGCTTAACTGGGGAAAGGGCCAGAGAAATGAGAAGGCTTTCCTGAGAGATGTCAGACGGGGCATACAGAGGTCTCCAGTCCCCTCTGCAAGCCCATGCTCCTGTCCATCTGTAGAAAACAGTCATCCCTGAATAGGCATGAGTGCCCTGGAAAGGACAAACATCAAGGCAAGGCCAATACTTGCCTGGCCTGAGCCCTCCCGAGCCTGGCTGGGAGCTGATGTGTGGGTACCTGTCCAGCCCTCCTTTGCTCACTGAGGGACACCATGCTCTGAGCACTGCTGCCTTTGGGCAGGCTTGGGAAAGAGAAACAGCTCAGTAACACCTTGCTTTGAGCAAACATCTTTCCTATATTGCTATTTAAATAAATAAAAATGTTAAAAGGCAGAGGAAGGCCAACAGTACCACGATCCTGATTGTGATTAAAGAGCATGGCCTAGCTATGACTGAAGCCAAAAACTAAACATGATCCAAAAACTAAACCACAGCCAGTGGCTGCTGCTTGGGCACCTTCTTCAGATTGAGACATTTGTGAGCCCCATTAATTAAGAAACCCTTCCACAATGCATGAATTCATTGTCATTTACTTCAGCTCTTGGTACAGCGAGGATCTTTGCTAAGTTGTTTGCACGAACATGGACAGAAAAGCCAAGTGATAGGAAAGCTGATCCTAGTCAACATTTAATACAAAGAACTCAAGTTTCCCCAGTTAAGCTCCCACAGTCTGGTCCCTGCTCACTGACCAGCCAGGAGATTGGAAGAGGGGCCAGGCCAGTCCTGCCCCCAGCCCCTTGTCAGACCCTGGGTGGGTGTGAGCACCCAGCCAGCCCCTGTCCCTGGCAGCCTGATGGACAGAAGCCTCTCTCCACCACATGTGCACTGCTGAGACCTTCAGCTGGAACACAGACAGAGGGAGGGGAAAAAGCTCTTTAGAAAAACCCCAAACTGCCTCTCAGGGGTGCTCTGCACAGTGTCTGAGTTACTCTGGCTGCACACACAGCTGCATTGTTGGGTCTTGCTGCTTTGGGGTAGCACAGTGAGCTGGCAGTGCAGAATTAGGAGGTGTGTTCTGTGTTGTAATTTGGTGAAAAGTAAGTTGTGTGCCAAAGAGTGTGTGGGGACATCATTGCTTGCAGAACCAGCCTTAAGCTGGCCATGTCAAGTGCTCCTGGTCCTCCCAGTGTTGGTGTGAGCTCAAAGAACATTTCCTCAGCCAATACCCCTGGGCCTCATACTCCACATGGGCCAGGGAAGGCTGTGAACCCTTCCCTGGGCACTGGGTTCTTTTCAGTTGTAATTTCAATGTGAATTGGGCTGGGTTTGCTCACACACCACGAGGTCATGCCTGCTTGGGTCCATCCTTGGTTTAGGTTGGGACAGTGCACTCCAGGGCTTCTTGTTCCTTCTAAGGATGGAAGATGGTGAGCATTTAATCTGGTACTTCCCTTGTCTTTTCCGTGACAAAGATTTTTTTCTGTCCCCAGTAACAATTTTGATGGAATGGGGAATGTGCTTTGAAGGTATGACCAAACTATCCCTGAAATACCTGGTCTGGTAGGAATTTTAGCTTGCTGGGCCATGTGAAAAACAACAGAGGAGTTGGCTTGGTCAAATGCAGCTGGCCTTCAGGAAAACCTGAGAATGTGGCCAAAGCAACTGAGTGAGAGGGGCAGTGGATCTGGAGAGCTTTCTCTGCAGAGATTTTGGATGCCCAGAGTGGTGAAACATCTGAGGCCAGTCCTAGGTACACAGGGAGGCCTACATGGCCACCTCTCTGTGGCTGGAGGGTTTTGCAGACTTTTTGTCTGTAGCTGGAGCAGATGGGAGGGTTATCAGAACACAGACCTGAGTGCTCTCTGTGCTTTTGCCACATCAGAAGGAATTGTAGATTTAAAGCTACAGCTTGGCTGAATGAACAAGTCAATAGATAATTGGCCCAGGAGAGGAAGGATGAGAAGTGTGGTTATCCTTTTGTTTACCATGTTTACCAAGAGGGAAGCCATTTCAATTCCTCTTTCATCACATCCTGGAATACCAGAAGGCATTTGATATCATAGAAAATGCATCCTGAATGCATTGAGGATAACTCAGGTGAATAATCAAGATCAAACATGTAAGTAAGAATCAGCTTGTATAGTTTGACTTGTTACAAGGCAGCATGGTGAAGATTCAGAGGTTCTGTGGAAGTACCTGATTGCCAAGATCAGATTGGCTCCATGAAAATCTTGATTTTTTTTCTATTAACTAAGATCCTGTGGTAGTTTGGAGCTTTCTTCACAAGTAAATGGATGTGGTGTTTTATTAGCAACAGGATATTGAATATAAAAGAGCATCTATTCAATCCTTCTGTGCTATTTTCTATACCCTTTGCTCTTTCTGTTGGCTAGAATAATTACTTCTGAAGTCTCAAATTTTTAAAAAGTTGATTATTATGTGAGAGAACTAGTTGTTTTTCAGTTTTACTCTTGTCCTGACTGTGATTTAGCTGCATCCTCATTTATGTAAATGAAGTTTCATGCTGCTGTGAGTAGTATAAGTATTCATTAAGTGGAGATTTTAATTTTTTTTTTAAACACGAATGGCAAAATTAGAAGGTTACCTAAGTAATATTATTTTTCTTGTAAATAGGTATTTACAGAATTTGTGATTAAATAATGATCCTGGCCCTTAAAATTTAACCCACACATCTAAAGTCATGAATAATGAGTATCATGAGTGTCCTTACAGCCAAATTCTTACAGCTCAGGCTGCCAGAGAGGAGCTTTGGTTACATTTATTCTACACTGTAAAGGCAGTGGCGTTGCCTCCATGGTTATGTGAGATCCAGGAAAGATGATTGGAGGATACCAGATTCCAGAACTGGAAGAGCAGCATAAATGACTAAGTGTGCAAAATTACAGAAGGGCTTTTTCTTTGAAAGCTCATTTGTTTTTCCATTTTATGTGCCACTCTAATAAAGTATCCTGCGTCTCTCCCAATTCTTGTTCCTCTTGCATTTATTTTGTCCTTAGCTCATTCGAGGTTATTTGCATTAGCATACTTGTTTTCCTTGATTAAATATTTGTATAAACCCATTAAACTGTGTGATTTAATAAGTAGGTTTGAAATGATGCATTTTACACACTCCACTTAAGAATGTTTCTGACAGCAGTTCTTGGGGCATAGTGCCTTTTTCAGCTTCTGTTCCTTATCTGTCCTTCAGCGTGATCAGTGTGTTTTTAAACTGAGGGGAAGGTCTGAAACATTTATTTTGGCATTTACTTCAACAGTATGATTATGGCTGGTTGATTTGATTTCCTCAGTAACCAGAAAAATCCCCAAAAGTAATTTCTCCTTCATCATCTAATTAAATGCAAACACTGCATGTGTTTTCTGTAGGTGATCAAAATTCATGGCATGAATGTCAAGCCTTGTCTGAAACCTGCCAGTCTGTAGCAATGGAAATGGGATATTTAGTCTGCTTCAGCATTTCACATGATATGCTGGATTCAGGTGAAATTTGGGAAAGACGTTGTGTCAACTTTACTGGGCTGACCTCTAGAATATTACAAACTGTTTATTAGTAAAGTTATTAAGTTTCCACATACTAAACATTAGAGAAGGAGAAAACATTGTAGTGTATGTGTAGTGAAATAATCCAATATTACAAATACTAATATTTCTTTACATGTTTTACAAATCCATGCCAGATTTCCCTATGGATTCTAATAATGGCAACTGTAGAGGTGCCGGCATTGGTAAGTACATTTTTATAAAACTCTATAATAAGCTGTAGACTTTCAAATCCTTTAAATATTTAATTAAGGAAGAGGGGTACTAAGTGATAAATGCTTGAGCACTTAGTGTTGACTGAGAATACTGTAGATTGTGCTTTTGCATTCCATGGGCAGGTGGGATTTGGGGCTGGTCAGCCTCAAAACGCCCATCAAAGCAAGAGGGCTGTGATGATTTTAGTAAAAGTTTTGTCTTGAGCAGAGAGAGCAATAATTAAATTGGTTTGTTTGGTTTTTTTTTCCTGGGCAAAGCCAGTGAAGATAATGCTTCATACTGACCTTCAAGTTTTCAAATTAAATTCAGTGCTCCTTGTGGATAATGACAATACTCCTGTTAGCCTGAGGAGGTTGAGGATGGCACCTTCTGAGGCTGTTTTCATTCCACCAAGTCCCCTGTTGCTCTTGATTGCTGTTTTGGTTTGGCTGTAGCTGCACAAAACTGAATAAAACCCCTTGAGCATTCCCACTACTTGCCCATGCAAAGAAGCAAAGCCCAGGATGGCAGCTAATAATTATAGGAAAGTGAATCTATTGCTCAAGCCAGCCAGTGACTGCAGATTTCCTTGAATTTTATGATGATTCCATCCAAAGTTCTCCTCTTAGGCCTTTGTCAAGAAATTGAGACTTGGAAGCCTAGCATTGGACCTCCCTGTCTTTCCTTCTGCAGAGGTGCTGATGAGCTGCAGTGTGCACTGATGTTCACTTCAACAGTACAAACACCTCAGCATGGTTGTTGGACCTAACATTAGACACCTGTAAATATATATGTATATATAAATTTAATCAGTAGGTCCCAATGTGAAAGCAGCTATATTTGTGCAAAATGTTATTTAAATCACAGTGTGTCCCCTCTAGAAACCCAGGCACAATTAAAAAAAAAACCCTCATAAAAGCAAGCCCCTCAACAGGTTTTGCTTTAAATTGTCTTGAGCATGGAACATGTCTGGAAAACTTGCTAAAGATGTTTGTTACTAACGATGGTATCTTTACAGTTTGAAGCCATTTTCAGTTGTGTGGCCTTGAGAAAGCAGGGATTTCATGCTGAGTGTGGACTCTGCAAAGAGCATACCAGCTTCACTTTGAGTGAGAAAGCAAAACTCTGTGCTCTCAATGTCATATCCAGACTTTGAAGCGTATCTTTACTGTAGAAGGCATGTGATTCCAGTGAGGGTCCCTGCAGTGCAAGGGGAAAGTTTCAATCATGTTGTTACTGTTGTGATGCTTTTCAATGACTGAAAGCAAAACCAGGCCTAAAAAAAAAATCCCATCTGGCAAATAGGGTAAGGATGCACAGAAAAATTGCTGATGCAGTACCTGCTGATGTCACTGCCTTTTACTGTGCATTCATCAAATTGCTGAGATCATGTACAAACATGATTTCTGGTTCAATGTGCTACATCTGTTTGAACTCACAAACACAGCTGGGCCACCTAAAAGGCCATGTTTCAAAATGGCTTTATTTATTTATATATAATATATAATGGCTTTATACTTATATGTTCAGTAAAGGGAATTTGTACTTTTGCCATTGTAAATAGAGACTTTTTGTTTGTTTGTTTTGCAAGTAGCAAACTGAGATGTTTTTTAAGAAATCCCACTCTCAGCTTTGTGGCTTCTGCATCTTGTTGCTTGTGCTGCTGTGCAGGGTCACAGGGAACAGTACCCATGGGTTATCCCTTTTGAGACACCTTTTCCCCTGGCAGTGTCTGCTGGCAAAACCTTCCCTCCAAGTCTCCATGGGGGTTTTTTGGGACACCATTTTTATCTCCATTGGCAGTGAACTACATTGTTTTCTGCTTCATCACATGCTTCTCAAGTCTCTTAGAAAATTTTCTAGAGTGGTTTTTTTTTATCCTTTGTTTATCTGGGAAGTATTTCCCAGGTTTGAGTGCTTGTACAGGTCAGCATTCCAGCCAGGTTTTCAATCATATATTTAGGATGACACACATTTCTTGGTAACAATCCATGGAGAAAACCATTCTCCTGAGCAGCCTGTGTCTTTTGGTGTTTTCAGAGTGGAGTTTTCAAAGACAGAGATTTGAGCAGTTGGTAGTGCTATATTGACTTGAAAAGAAAATTTAATGGCTGGCTGTGATCTCAGTCAAAGCCAGTGGGAGCCCCTGCTGCTGCCTCTGTGCCTGGGACATGCCATTGTTGTGGTCTCAGAGCTCTTCTGGTAATCCTGGCAGCTTCTGAGGAGGCTGTCAGGTGGGGTGGAATTTTCCCTCAGCATCAGGCACTGCAGAACAGTTTTATAGCCACCTTTTGGGGGTGTTCCCACTCCCTGGGGGAAGGTCAGCGTTTGCCTTCCCTTGAAAATTGCTGTTCCAGGAATTGGGAGAGAGGAACTGGTTCTGGCTCTAACTTTATAACTGACCTTGGCAAGTGACTTTTGTGTTAATTTCTGTATCTCTGAATGGTAATCAGGGATAATGCAGCCTTTTGTACAGTCCTTTAAAATGTAAATTTGACAAGCATGAGGGTGACTAGGAGGTTCTTCAATAAGAACTTGGGCAGGTCTGTAATTTAGAATTAAAACTAGACTAATAAAATGTATTCTAAAATTAATAAAGTAAGCCAATACTGCCTTAAAACTGAAGGAAATGTGAGACTGTTCTTGTCTTGCAGTTTAGTCTCTTTTATTTTACCTGGGACACAGCTTAGTCTATTTTATCTTACAGTGCAAAGCACTGTAGAGCAGGAGAATGTTCTAGTGTACAACTTGTTGGTTCAATGTGCTGAGGTGCCTGTGTCAGTGTGGGTCATAGGAACACATCTCTCATGCTCTGCTTCAAGGCAGCTTACAAAAGGAGCTGTAATCTGGCCTACAGTACCCATGAGCTCACAAAGGCAGAAGGGAGGCCAAAAATCACTTCCCTTCTCTGCTTTTGTTATTTTAACATGAACTCAGAGAAAAGTTAAAGTCTGTAGGACTCTGTGTATAGATACCTGAGGATGTGTTTGAAGTTCAAGGAAATAATATACTTTTCTTTTGAAATGTTTTCCTCTTTCCTGTATTTTTTTTTTGTAGTTTCAACTACACAAATTCTTCCATTGGAAAATAAATAATGATTTGAGAGGTCGGTAACCATATGATTCCATCCCTTTAAAATTTCTTTTAATATGCAGGAATCTTATATAGGAAATAATTTTCAGACTCTTTGTGTTGGATTTAACTAAATCACTAGCTTATATGCATTGATATTTAGATGGTGGTGTACAGAAATAAGCTGCATTAAATCTACTTCCATTTATGCCAAATCAAATGCCAAAATAGCCATGCATATGTAATACTGGGATTTGCTGTTCAAAATTACTCCAGCAAACCACACTTAGACACCAGTGTAGAATAAGTAAATATTTGCTGTAGGACAACCAGCCCTGAAATACCAGTGGTGTTAATGAACACCACTGTGGGTCTGGAGCTTCAGTGTTAGCATTCCCTGGGCACTAATGAAAATGTTTTTACCTCTCTTAGAGTTCCCAGCTGTCTGGCATCTGCACCTTTGCAAATGCTGCTCTGACACTGCTCATTTGTGCTTTTTTTTTGAAGGCTGTCCTTCTGACCACAGGGGCTAAGAATTTCTCTGTTTTCATTAAACTTGGGCTTCTGGGGCATAATAAAATGGTGTAAAATTTACACAATTCCTAATGGTGAATTGGATGGACCTCTCAGCAACCTGATCTAGTTGAAATGTCCCTGCTTGTTTGCAAGGGGGCTGGACTAGATGGTCTTTCAAGGTCCCTTCCAATGCCAACTATTCCATGAATGCCTGCTAGCCAGAATATCCCGGTTTGCTAAACTAACCTGAGATACACAGTATTAAGAAAAATGTTCAGTCATGCACTGCCATAGTATTTTTTTTCTGTGTCTCTGTTATGGGCTGTATAATAAAAAGAACAGAAAGGAGGGCATTCCTTAAATGAATGAAGATTAAATGAAACAGAAGAGAGAACAGCATTGCAAGGATGGAATTACAGCACCTGCAAGCACAGGATTGAACCTTGAATTGGCTTAAAATGATGATTTTGTCACTTCAGACTCAAAGTCTGTGTGTCTTTCTTGCTGTGTTGTGATTTGGTTTTGGTTTTTTTTTTTTTTAAATTCCAGTATGTCAGGTTTTCTCCCAAAAAACATTTACGGCCTCACGGACAGTTCAACCTCTCCCAGCAGAACGGGCCAGAAATGCCCTGTGGTTTTTTAGTATTTCACTGTAATAAGCAAGTCAGTTGAGGGAGATTTTTGTTAGCTCAAGGTTTTGGGTGGATTGTCACTGAATACATGCTCTTTTCTTTCTAAACAAAGCTTTCTGTTTCTGTAGACCGCTGCAAGTGCAAGCCTGTCAAAGCTACCCAGAAGACCTATCTGCGCAACAACTACAACTATGGTGAGAGCAGCTGCATGGCCAGCTCCCAGCCTTCTTCAGGCTGCAGGAAGGGGAAAACTTTCATAAAAAAAGCCTGAAAAGTTCACAGTTACTGATGGTAACCCAGTATTACTTGTTACAGGAGGAAGGTGTAGTCTGAAACATTTCCAGATTACACGGATGGAGGGGATTACCGTAATGTGTTAGTACAAGAGTATCTTTGAGTTATGTCAGGTTTAGGCATTTGGGGTTCATGTACTTCTCTAGTGTGAACAGTGATGCAGCAAAAATGACCTTGTGGGCTGCTGTGCCTGAACTGCCTCTGTGATTTCCAATACACTCACCTTTTGCAGAAGGGGATGTTTTTAGTAGCTTTCATGCCCACTCGCTCTCCATGAAGTCTAACAGGTTCTTTTCCTTCTGGTGTATCAAAGCCAGCCATGAGCTTCTTGCCAGCTGTGTTATGCTGTCTGTAACACCTGTAAAAGTGCACATGTCCTGGTCTTCAGGCATATCACAGCCCCAGGCTCATGTTTTTCTTCACACTGTTTGTTTCAAGCAAGTTAGGCCAATGAAGCCACTGAATACATATCACAGGAACTGACAAATTGGGCCCTTCCTTACTGCAAAAAACAGGTCTTTTTAAGCAGTCAGGCCTTTATCAGTTACAGAGTTTTAAACCATAACAAACATAATCCAACCAACCACCATACACCACGATGTGAACACACAATGGTTATGTAACTTGATTTTCTACCTCTAATTCAGCTGAGTCTCCTTCCCCCAGTCCTTTTCCGCTTAGCCCAAGTAGCAGACCTGAGCCATGATTTTACAAAGGTAATGAGGACCTTATCTTACAAGGCTTTACCTATATGCAACACTTCCTTTTTTCCCATTAATCAGGTGAAGGGCCTTAGGTTCAGTGAACTTTACAGCTTTATTTAAATGGTAGCGATTGTATAATATGTGTTAGGATTATGCATTTATAAAACCAGAGTCAGATAATCTTCTTCTAAAAACAATTGCTGTTAAAAGCTAAAAAATTATAACTGTATTCAAACTCTTTTTTGGTCACTAGTCAGTTTGATGTTGTTTTGGTGGATTTGTTTATAAAAAAATTAGAGTGACTGTTCTGTAGTCAGAAACTGCATATGGCAGAGTCCTTGAGCATGGTCCTGTCTATTTTCTTGAGCTTTTGAAATTAAATAGGTTTCAAAAGGCATTTGAAATATCTCCAAACTAAAGCAGCATTTTATTTTGAGATCTTAAGAGAAAGGTAGTCACTTTGGGTAAATTGTGCATGCTAGATGCACAAGTTAGTGTTTGTTGGCAACTGTATTTAATGTGCCTGCAATATGTGCTGGTTAATGGTTGTTCTGGGCAATGCCAGTGAAGTGAGGAGATGTGCAAGTCCATGGTTTTCTTTCTTCTGTATTACCTTTTTCACATAGGAGACATTTGGAATTTGGGCTATCTCCTATTTGTAGTGTGGAAAGGGACTCTTGTTTGCAGGCTGTGAATGATGTGGCATTCTCTAGAGCATGACCTCTGGGTTGGCTTTGCATTTGCATGTGGTATCAGTTCACTGGTCACCATGAGAGAACGAAAATCTTTGCCTTTGAAAGGCAACCTTTCCTCCTGTGTGACTTGAGGCAAAAAGAAAGGGTGAGAGAGGAAACAATTAGAGAGGTCATTGGGTCAAGATCAGGAGCATTTGAGGTTCATAAAGAGCAGAGCAGATTAGTTCTGGGTCACTGGAGAGAATAAAAAAGGTAAGAGCCTGTCATCCAGCAGAAGTAGTGATATGAGAAGTTGTAATGCACGTTCACTTTTTGTGTCAGGTTCAGGGTGATGAAGTTTGCTCATCTGTACTGCAGGTAGTCAGAGAGGGAAGAGTCTCAGCTCAAGGGAGAGCATACAAGAAATAGATTTAATATATTTAACATGGAAAGGGTGAAGAAGAAAGGAGGGACGTCAAAGCCCAGCTTAAACAGGACATAAATCCAACTGGTACATAACTCCTGCTCCTGACAATATTATTGAGACACACTGAGCTACCTGGACCTCCTTGGTGGAGGGTGAAGTAATGAAGGGAAGAGATGAAGGCAGAGACATTGCAGGAGTTCAGCTAAGCTTCTGATAAAGGACAGTGCAAAAGACTGATCCCAGAGGTCACCAGGAGCAGCTTGGGAGTGACCTGCATTACCTGCTGCTTCTAACAGCACTCTCTGTGGCTCTTTCCCAGTCATTCGGGCTAAAGTGAAGGAGGTGAAGACCAAATGTCACGATGTCACTGCAGTAGTGGAAGTGAAGGAGATCCTGAAGTCTTCCCTAGTGAACATTCCGAAGGACACTGTAAACCTGCACACGAATTCTGGCTGCCTGTGCCCACCACTCAGTGCCAATGAAGAGTACATCATCATGGGCTACGAGGATGAGGAGCGCTCCAGGTAACTCTTCCCTCTCAGCACGTCCATTGTTACTGCTCCCCTGCCACAGAGCTGAATGTCAGAGCCAAAAGGATGGAAAACTTGCTGTGGGTATCTGTACGTGTCCTTCATGGTATTCAGGGAGGCACAGAGATCTGAGCCTTGTGTGTGCTGGGCTGTGCAGCCCCGTGATGGAGTAACTGTTGTCTCTGCTGTGTAGGTTACTCTTGGTGGAAGGCTCCATAGCTGAGAAGTGGAAGGAACGTCTTGGTAAAAAAATAAAGGTAAGAAAATGCCCCACCAAAATGTTGTGGGTGCCACATCTACTTACCTTTTCAAAATAAGGGAAGAAAATTCACACTGCCTCCAGTTAATTAATATCATGTATCAAAAACTAACTTGGTGTGTTAGTTGATTAATTACTTAGAACTGCATGCTGAGTAAATTAAAGGGATACATTGAATTACCCCAAAGTATCCCAGTGTAGCAGCAGTCAAAACCTCTATCTCAAAAAAGCAAACAGTAGGAGTTTTTTAACTCTGTAGGCAAGCTGTGCCTTCCACAACACATGCCTGCTTAGTTGGAGTTGTGATAAGAATTAAACTAAACCAGACAGACCAGGGGGCTTTACAAATGTTTTTCAGACTAAGTCAGGATTATACTTTTAAGATTTAATATTCTTTTTAAAGAGTTCTGCACTTACCAAATTTTGTGGATTAGCATCTCTTTTAAGTTCACCTTTCTGACTCAGCTGAGGGAGGAGTCTGACAGGCGAGTCGTGTCCTAGCATATGGAAGCAATGAGCTCAAACACAAGCCATGCATTACAGAATCATGGAATGGTTTGGGGCTGGAAGGGACCTTAAAGCCCATCTTGTCCCACCCCCTGCCATGGACAGGGACACCTTCCACCAGACCAGGCCGTGCCAAGCCCCATCCAGCCTGGCCTTGGACATTTCCAGGGATGAGAACGCCACAGCTTCTCTGGGCAGCCTGGGCCAGGGCCTCACTACCCTCTCAGCCAAGAAGTTCTTCCATATAGCTAATCAAATCTAATCTAAGTCACTTTAAAGCCATTACCCCTTGTCCTGTCATTACATGCTCTTGTATAAAGTCCTTCTCCCTCTCTCTTGTAGCCCCTTTAGGTACTGAAAGGTACTCTAAAATCTCCCTGAGCCTTCTCCAGGCTGAGCAACCCCAGCTCTCTCTATGAAAGTATATATTTTTTTTTCTTTTCTTAAATATTTCTAATGCCTTCCAAATTGTGGAAGGATTACCTTTTCATGTTCTGATGCGCTGCAGAGTATCAGTGGTTTTGACATTGTTAGGAGTGTCACTTTACACAGATTATTCTTATTTGGATGCAATTTTTCAGCCATTCATTTGCCATAATGGTTGTGCCTGTGCAAACCAGTCTTCTCTTCCACTCAGCACTTTCTTCATCAGTGTAAGGGTCACTGGCAGGAAAATACTGTTGTGTTTATTAAAGCAAGATTTTCTGTGCACATTTATCACATCAGTGGTGATTACAGGAGTGCCAAGACACAGGGATCTTATTTCAAGCTGTTGTTTGATTTGGCAGAACCCTAGGAAATCCAGTGCTGTAGAGAAAATATCATGTTGCTGCCATGGGCTGACTTCTGCTCAGTTTCAGCTCTTGGGTGGTAACATCATTTGTTGGTATTTTTTGGGGAGCACACTTACTTTCTCACTTTCTTCCTTGTTGTCTGTAACCTGCTGCCTCTGCCCTTGCTCCCGGCCTGGGGGTGTTGAGGACCCTGCCACGTCACCACCCACTTCCTATCATCATCTTCCTTTCCAAGAGCACCAACAACAGTTGTACCAACTGTATTTATTATGTTTTTTTAAACTGGGATTTCTATTGCCTGCAAAAGTAAAAATAATAATAATTTTTTAAAAATGAACAAAAATCCCTTGACTGTTTTTTCATCCTATTCTCCCAAAGACTGCGTGAGTGGTTGTGTTTATATGTTTTCGAAGGTGAGTCCCCCTTGTGCTGAAGCTGTTTTGCCTGTTATCAGACCCTTCATTTACAGAGGCTACAATAAAGCTAGGCAAGAGTTTCCCTGGAAGATTTAAATGCCTTTTCCCAATAAGCCCTCACTGCAGCCTCGAGCCCAGCGCAGGGCGACGCGGTGGAAACAGCGACGCCTTTCCTGTTTGAGCTGCTGGGGGTGAGCAGTGGTTCTGGGATCTCTGTTGTAACGCCCCTGCCTTTCCATCTGCAGCGCTGGGATCAGAAACTCCGCCACCTCGGGAAGGGCAAGGGAGAGCCCGTGCACAGCGACCCTGCCCCGAGGGCCGGCAGCGCCAGCAGCGCCCGGCAGGCGCGCAGTTAATGCGGGATCTGCTCCGGGACATGCGGGGGACTGTCCACCAGGACTTCCTGCTTGCAGCAGCAAAGGATGAATTGCACTATTGCACGTTATATTCTATTGTTTACTACAAAGTAATGGTTTAGCTTTTATTAGTTTTTATGCTCCCTCTTGTTCTCCGCCTTTTTTTTCTTTTTGGATATGTGCAAGTTCTGGAAATGTGTAATTTTTTTATTTTTTTTTTCTGGTACTAAGAACTGTAGAAAACTGCCCTTATGAGATGAAGAAAGACAAGGACATGTTCTATATACCTTTTTATCTCCTGAATCTTCTTTGGGAGAAAATTCTGATGTAAGCAGGAATGAAATCTGGCAAAGACCATTGCTTAAAGTCATGACTCACCCTGGCTTTCCCTTTTCACTCTTTCTTGGTCACTGTTTGTTGAAACTTGCTCTGTTTTGGGAAGGTTGTTACCTGGGTTTAAGTGTATTATTTTTTGTTCTGAAATACATAACAATTTTTTGTTAAGAGAACTGTTTGAATCAGTACAGCTTTATTAAATTTTCTTACAGCTAAACCACTTGTATAAGGCAGAGTCTAACTTTAAATACTTCCTGCAACAAACACAATGTGCATGTACACAGGGAACCTGGGTTTTCCAGTGCTTTGGGCCCTGAAGGAGAGGTTGTCTAGTTCTGTAGCCATAATTTAGCACATGCTTCTTCTCTTATAATGGCAGTTTTTTCCCCCTTTTCTCAGCTGAGTTATAGGAGTAGACAGACTCACCAGGCCTGCTTCTCAGTACAGGTCTGCAGTTTAGCCTTTTGATTTTGTGGTGTTATTCTTAAATCCGTGCCTACATAAACAAGTGTTCAATGCTCAGTAACATATGTCCAATAAAAGAATTGTAGTTGCCAACACAGACCTTACCTGACTTCTGAACCAACATCATATTGCTAATACTGCTCTTGAAAATACAAAACCAAAAAAGCCTTATTTCCGTGCTTTAATAGAATTCTTTCCACATGGTGCCAGCAAATTTGAAATTATCTTTGTTTTTCTGCCCTNTTGCTAATACTGCTCTTGAAAATACAAAACCCAAAAAGCCTTAATTTCTGTGCTTTAATAGAATTCTTTGCAGATGGTGCCAGCAAATTTGAAATTGTCTTTGTTTTTCTGACCGCCCATGGTTAAAAGAAATTAAAATGGGGTACATCAAGTAACAATCCTCTTTGGCATAGTCTGCAGAGGGGAACTGGTTCTGCTTAAAAAGAGCAAATGACTGTTGTGTTCTAGCTGTCAGTACTGTCTTTAGCACACGAGGGCTGCCTTTCAGTAAGAAAACAGTGTTGAGTTGTTGGGTGGTTTGAAAACGTGATGGTAAGTAGGACAGAAGTATTTGGGAATATTATAATAGTGCTGTTTTATGATTTCAGTTAATAACCAGAAGTCTTGGGACAGGTTTTCCATTGGGCTAGATACCAGGGAAGTCGAAAAAGAACAACATCCTGCAACACTCAAATTTTTATTTGTAATTAAAAATAAAGGGATAATTTAGGGGAAAGATTGGTTCTGAAAGCTGGCAGGAGGATATTAATCCTCCAGGTATTAAATCAGTATTTTCTCAGAATCACACAGAATTCTTTAGGGGGGAAAAGACCTCCAGGATCATCAAGTCAAAGCTTTGATTAATCTCCACCCTGTCAGCTAGACCAGAGCAGTATGTGCCATGTCCAGTCTTGAAGACCTCCAGGGATGGTGACTTTAAACAAGCATTTCTACTGAGTTGGGAAATAAGGGAACCATTTTAAAAGTTGTGAATAACTTTTAAAATAATGTTCAAGGCACCCACTGAAGTCATGTAGGTGAGTGCTGGAATCACAGGGTCTGCAGTCACTGCTCATCATGTTGTGTTCTGCTATGAAAAGAATTGTGTAATCCTAAAACCCTGTTCAAGATGTAGAAAATCCCCAGGCAGAGTTTACCTTTTGCTAGCCACCACTTCTGAAGATGGCTTCTCCCACACCCTTTCTCTGTGATTACCAACACCTCTGTTTAATCCAGTTGCAACCCAATACTGACATTATGTGCCTTAAAAATGGCCAGAGCAGAGCCCAGCGCTGCACTTTAAAACCTCAATAAGAGAAAAATGAGCAGCATTTGTAACAGTCGTGCATGTCATGATGTTACAGTGTAAATATTTCCCTAACTGGAAGGCACCAGATTGCTGTTTCTCCAGAGGAATTCAGCATTTTTCATTAACACATGAAAAATGAGGGTGGCATCATGGACTTCCTGGAAGAGGCAAGAGGCATTTTTCACAATCCCTCAATTAACTGAGGAGCCTTTTGCATACTCTGACACTGCTTTTACCCCATCAGGGTGATTTTGGTGACTGAAGCTGTGCAGGGTCACCCAGACTCACGTGTGCTGGTAAAAATGGCATCCAGGGATCAATGAGATACAGATGGCACACTATCAATTATTTCAATAACCCTGAGCACTATCTCTCACACATCTGTTCTGTGGCCTGGAGCACACTGAAATGCTCTGTTGCTCTAAATCTGCACTTACTGCTTTACCACATCTGTGGGGGCTTTGTGACAAGCTAGACTACTCCACTGGTGTTTTAAAGTGACTTTATTTAAATTATAGTCTTATTAATTTAACATAGTTGTACATTATTTTCTTGCTTCCTCCACAGGAAATGATTTTCTGCCCTTTTTGTGCACATTTTTGATGTGATCCTACATTAAACTTTCAAAAATGCACTACATAACACATTCTTCTGGAGAAGCACACAACCCTCAGCACAGTGTTTTCAAAGACATCCACTTGGGGATGTGACTTTGCCTCCATTTGTAATGTTTTTTTTGTTCCTCCAGTGTTATTGATTTATGTAAACACAAAGTCAAGTGTGTTCTTGAAGTCTGGTTTGTCCAAAGTCGTGTTGCTGAGCTGCCAAGGAAATGGAGCGTCGGCTACAGCGTTTGCCTGATGGAAGAGCCCCCAGGAGCCATCGTGCGGGTGCAGCAAGGGAAAAGCTCAGTGCCAGGGAGGGAAAAAACCCCAGAGCAGGCACATTTGAAACTGAACTTCGCAATTTCGGGAGGGGCTGAGCTGCGGCTCCAGCGCCGGCTCTGCTCCCTGTGCCCTCAAGGTGGCTGTTTCACCCCAGGCTGGCCGAGCTGGTGCGGGCTCTCCTCCCTCCTCATTCCCAGGCTCTCCTCCCTCCTCATTCCCAGGCTCTCCTGCATCCCTACTCCAGGGCTCTCCTCCCTCCTCATTCCCAGGCTCTCCTGCATCCCAACTCCAGGGCTCTCCTCCCTCCTCATTCCCAGGCTCTCCTGCATCCCGCACCCGGGCTCTCCTCCCTCCTCATTCCCAGGCTCTCCTGCATCCCGCACCCGGGCTCTCCTCAAGTACAGCAAGGTGAGCATCATCACTGAATCAGCAAATCCTATGAAGCATATTGTCAATCCTATTTAATTAGTGGGTTTTTGAGTTCTAAAATTGTTTCATTACTCAGTAAATATCAGTTAATGTGAGAAGGAAAATCTGCTGCACAAAAAGCCAAGGAAGCCAAACTTCTGAGTTATCTTGTTGACTACTGTCCCCCTGTCCTCACTCTCAAAGCCTTCGGAAGAAAGCAAGGTTTGTTATTTTACATCTTCCCTAATTAGGTTTCTGTTAGAGATTCCCTGTGTCAGGGAAATTAATCCATGATGTCAGAGGTTTATGTCCAAAAAGGAGACAGAGGAGTCCTGTAACTTTATTTGAACAAAGGGAGAGGCCATGGGGCATTTTCCATGGGGTCTTTCGAATTGCTGGAGGATGCAGCCTTCTTTTTATCCTAATTTCCCAGCCACATCTCCCTCTCCCTTTCCCCACTGGCTGAGGTACTCGAGAGGTACAGACTGCCCTAATCTCCTAACACAGACCTGCCTTTTCTTTGTATCTCTGTTCTTTTTCTTTAAGTCCAGGAATTTAGCACAGCCTTGGGTGGCAGTCCATGTCAATTAGTGGAATTCCTCTGGAATTTATGGTCTCTCACATTGCTTCTTTCACCTCTCAGTATCTGGCTTTATCTACCAGCAGGCCCATAGTTTGTAAAGACACATCCCTCTCATTCCTTTCACCTGAATATCCCATGCAATTCAGAACTAGAGACTATGATGTGAAAATGTGTTTTTAAAATCTTCCCGAAGTTGGGTGGAGCTTTGCCTTATATTCCCAAGTCCTGCACTCAAACTGGGTCAGGGTATGCTAACAGGTAGTGTTTTATTCAATCAATTTGTTTATAAAACCCCTGCTTCCCATCCAGCATCTACTTCATTCCTCTCTTAAAGCAAGATACTCCTACTTCATCTTTCAATCCCTATATCTAAAGCCAAATCCAAATAATGCTGTGTGAGGATGAAGAAAAGGAAAGGTGTACAGCCTGGGAGCCATCCTACCTCTGTCACTGCAGAGAGAACAGCACTGACCTGAGGTGTCCCCAGGGACAAGCAGCTGTTTCTGACATATCCTGTACTGCTCAGTGCAATGCTGGTAAGTGATTCTGTGGTTCATGCAGGGCTCTGCCCTCCCTGGAGCCTAGCTCTGTCACTTGTTTCAGGAAAGAGATACCTTTAATTGCTTTAGAGCACTGGCTGCACCGAGGCTTCTAGTGTGGGCTCTGGTGCCCTTTTAAATGACTTTCCATATGCTGAAAGGAAGGCTGATTTCACTCTGTTTCCCAAGGTCTTAGTATAGAGACAGTACATAACTTTTAATCGTGCCTTTTTACCTGCAGTGAAACTATTTGAGGGCCATTACTTCTGTAAAAAATTTTGTAGCTATGAGAAAAGTGCTTTGTAGTCATTCAGAGTATTTCCTTGTTTGGTTTCCTTCCTGGTTTGTTTGGAGGCAGCACTAAAATCCTATAAAAAGAGGACAAACAGAACAGCATGTGATAGCCAGCTTGTTAATGGGGTACAATGTGGCTGTTTTACTGGGTGATGCACATACCTATGCATGCACATGTGACAAACATCATGGGATGTATAGAAGGGTTCATTAAGACCATGCCTTTCATGTTTTGGGGTTAGATTAATCCAGAGAGAAAGTATGCAGCTCAAAATCTCTGTGAATAATTAGCCTGACAAGTTGCTTCTCTGGTGCAGCTCAGCAGATGAGGAGGCAAGAGGAATAAACACCAAAGTTGCTTATCCACAAGAAATGTCCCTAATTTCTGGCAGGGGTTTACTCATGGCTTTAATAAATCTGCTCTGGACATGTTAGCAGTGGCATGAAAATAACAGAGCTTGATTTCAGCCTGGGAATTATTATTTTGGAGTATAATTCCTTCAATTGAAGCCAATAATTATCAGAGTCTATACAGTGAGAACAACTTGCACATTTTCAGGAGCACAGTTGAAGAGCACAGAGAAGAGAGCCATTGAGAAGAGCACAGTTCAGCTGATCAGAGTTGCAGGACTAAACTGGAATCAGGGTTTTCTCTTTTTGTTATAGTCTAGCATATAGAGTCTGAGAGAAGCATCAGCTCAGTGTAGTATTGAAGATGAGATGAAATGTACCTACCCTGAGTGACACCCTAGACTTGCTTCCCCATTCCCTGGCACAGCAGCATACTGTGTAATTTTTAAAAAAGTCCTGTCTGTCAGACAGTCCAACAGCTCCCTGTCCTGCAGGAAGAATCTTAGTAAGTTATTCTGTCACACGTGGAGGGGTATTTGCATTGCCCCTATTACATGGTACAGGATATTTGATTATTACTCACTTTGGACAGTGCTGTTGGAGCTTGGGCAGATGTAGGCTCAGGTGATGATTGCTGTCTTGCTGCACGTGAGCTCTGCAGTCACCCTTTCCTTAGGATAAACAGCAGAGCCTTATGCATAGGATGCATTCCTGGATGGTTGCTGTGCCACAGCTCAGGGAGGGTGACCCCATAACACAGCATAGCCAGAAAACTGGGTCAGAGTCACTGACAGCACCACTAGCACGGAGGTCAGCTGCAAAAGGGCTTCAGCTTGACCCTCTTTGTCAAAATGTTCCTGTTCTCTGTGTTTTGTAGGAAGAGAGGAAAAAAGCACAGCTTTTTTTCCCTGTAGGGTTGTTGGGTGAGATGTGTTTGGCTTCCCCCACTGTGGGTTGCAGTTCCCTGTCCTGAGCACCGAGTTGTTTAGCGCCTGGTTCTTCTCAGCCTCTGGAAAGCATCTGCCTGTGTTCCAAACCTGGAGCTGCCTCACACAAGTCTTCCTGGGCATTTGCTACACCTCAACTTTTCAGGAAAAATGTGTGTAGATGCAGAATTAGCTGAATCCGAATTAGGAGCAGCAGCTGTTTGGGTGGGCAGCTTCTCTTTGGTTACAAAGCAGGGCAGATGAGGACATAGGAGATCCTGAGACTGAACTGCTCCCTCAGTAATTTTTTACAAATGAGCCCAGGTTATGCTGTGAAACCCATGGGAAAGACTCCACATCAGCACTGACTGAGCCCTCTGCTGCAATCCAGTTTGGGGATGGCAAACCAGGTCACCACTTCCTTTGGAGGGCAGCTTAAAGGCCTCCACGGAGCCCAGATAAGCCTTGTCATGCAGGAGAGATTACTGGCTCTCAAGTAAACCTCCTCTGGCCCATAGGGTGCTGTGGGCCAGCCAGCAGCAGAAAGAAATGACTTGTGACTCTGCTCTTGTGCCCCTTTGCCAGGCAATGCATTGTGAAAAGCAGAGATATGTTACTGTATAGCAAAAGGCAGCATCAGACTGTCACAGGTGAATAGGGGAACTGAATGCGTGTGTAACCAGCAGACCTAATTTTAGGACTTGCTGAATTTTGAGTGCTGAGCACCGCAAATCTGACCTTCCCTTGCCGTTATCTAGGGTTTGAAAGAGTTCACAAGATTTTGATCACTTTATCCTATATGATCCATCTGAAAAATTGATTGTCTTTGTCCTCCACATGGATCTGTTTCTGTCCCAGGTGGTGTGGCTCTTTCTGGCCCTCTTTGCTTTGCTAAGGCAGGGAAATCTGCACTACCTTTTTTTGGTCCCAGACTGAGTATGTGGGCATTGACATTGGTTGTGATGTGATAGAAGGGATTACAGGCAACCTTGCCCCTGATAAGTCACAGCTGTGCTGATTACCAAAGAAGAGGAACAGCCTTGTTTTTGATGGGTCTCAGCTGTGGCCAATAAAGATGGGTGTGATAAAAGGGCTGGGTTGGCTGGGCAAGGGAGCCTTTGGGTGAGGAGGAGCTGGAGGAAGAGAGCCCTGAGGTGGCCTGAGGGAGAACAAAAGATCCAGAGAGACTCAAAGGAGAGCAGAACAAGGAGAGTTACTGGTGGCAAAAGATCTTCTGTGAGGTCAGTGTGGGTCTGATGGAGTTGGAGCCTGTAGTCACAGCCCAGCAGGAGATACCCAGCAGTCAGAGTCTGCAGTGGGACCCTGCAGTAGGAGCTGGCTGTAATCAGAGTCAGGATGGCTCAGCTGTAAGGAAGGATAAACCAGGACCCTTTTCATGTTGTTAAATGTCTGTGTCTTGGCCCATTTCTACCCCTAATGAGAGGTCTACTGCAGCAATTGGTCACCAGGTTTTACATGCATAATTCCAGCTTTCCCCAGAATTTCCCTCTGTTTATTTGTCTGAGTTTATTTGTCTGAGTGACAGGATAACCAGGCTCTTCCATCCTGTCCACCAGTCACCATTGCCCCGAGGATTTCATGGAGAGGCTCATAGTCTCTCTGCTCCCCTTTGCCAGTGTGGTTTTTCTGCTGCCCTGGCCTCATGGAACTTTTACCACCAATACTCTTATTTACCACCAATACTCTTATTCTGACAGGCCACCTGACATTCCCTGAGGGCTTCCTTTCTGACGAAGGCATCCCTCCTGCTCAAAACTGGACACTGCTTTGCTTTTTGCCTTCCAGCTCTCCCTCTCTTTCTTGTGGCTTTCTGCTCCACCGTGCCCTGTGTGTTTCCTGCCTTCTTATCTCCCTTTCTTCCGCTCATTGTTCCCCATTCCTGCTGCTAGAGCCAAGCCTCCTGCCACCGGCTGATGACTACCAGGGACATTTGCTTCCTCCCATTGCCTCACATCCCCTGTCAAGGGGCCTGTGGAGATCAGTTTCAGGGAAATTCAGCCTATCTGTGGACAACTTAAACTGAAATGCCCAAGAGTTCTTGGTATGTTGTTGACCCTGTGGCAGCCCTCATGATTCAATGTAAAATTTCTCACACCATCCCAGAGTGCCAAGAAATTAAAGTGCTGGAGCTGCTGAGACAAAGGTCTGGCTTTTCCTCGCCTGTGTGGGTGGATGAAGTATTCCTCCCTAGCTTTGCCCCTGGAATTGACTGTGTCTGAAATCAGAACAAAACAACTCCAGACCCCAAACTGCTGATATTTAATACTTCAGGCTGTGCAAGTATGTACTTCCTAAATGTTTTGGTGCAGAATTATGGATTGGAAATGGAAAGCTGAGTCTTATTAGAAGCATTGGGCAGCCTTAAATGCCTTGGTTTGAGGAACCCTTTTGCTGACACCTAAATACCAAGTACCNATGTTTTGGTGCAGAATTATGGATTGGAAATGGAAAGCTGAGTCTTATTAGAAGCATTAGGCAGCCTTAAACGCCTTGGTCTGAGGAACCCTTTGCTGACACCTAAATACTAAGTACCAGGTAACCCATTGCCCAGCATGGACAGTTTCTTCTGGAAACAAAACATGACACAGGCTGTTCTTAACACACTACTTGAGGCAAAGCAGAAAAAAAAAAAAATTAGTGTTTTCCAGCTGCATTTCAGTCCATGATCTTAGCACATTTTTTCTTGTGAGAGGCTGAAAAGCAGTGGGAGTCTGGAGGGGAAGAAGAGGCCTGAAAAGGGATGGGAGGCCAAACAAGTGTGGAAGACTGGAGGGCAAAAAGTGGAGGCTGAAACTTGGGGAGAAGCTACTAAAGTACTGTGGAAAATTAACAAAATCTTTTTGTGAAACGGAATCTGAGAGTCTAATGAAAAGTGGAGGAATAAGGAGAAACCAT
>VYXF01010297.1:7384-28847 GCA_013397295.1 Polioptila caerulea | reverse complement strand
GCACTGCTGACTTATCTTCAGCTTTCTTTCTTCCAGGACCCCCAGGTCCCATCCTGTGGTGCTGTTTTCCAGTATCAAATTCTCCAGCCTGTCCATATATCCAGGGTTGTCCCATCCCAAGTACAGAATCTGGCACTTTCCCTTCTTGAGCTTCATCTGGTTGGTGATGGCCCAGTGTTCTAATCTGCAGAAGTCTCTCTGCAGGGCCTCCCTGCCTTTGAGGGAGCCAACAGCTCCTCCCAGTTCTGTATCATCTGTGAACTTGCTTAGTATCCCTTCCAGTCCTGTTTCCATTTATGAAGATGTTGGAGAGCACAGGACTGAGGATGGAGTGCTGCAGAACCCCACTAGTGACAGGTTGCCAGTCTGATGTCCCCCCATTCACTATCATCCTTTGTTCCTGACCCATGAGCCAGCTACTCATCCATCCCATGATGTGTTTATCCAGATGAATGCTGGGCATTCTATCCAGAAGGATCCTGGCAGAGACAGAAAGTTTTACATAAAATCCAGGAAGATTACATCAGCAGGCTTCCTCATATCAGCTAGGTGGGTTACCTTGTCATTACAGGAAATCAAGAGCAGGACTCACCCCTCATGAAGCTGTGCTGGCTGTGACAAATGACTGCATCATCTTTCAGGTGTTTTTCAATACCTCCCAGAATAACCTTGTCCATAATTTTAGCAGGCACTGATCTGATATCTGTCACATTCCAGCCAAGGCTCTAGATCTCATTTGCTGTAGGCAGTGCTGTAGAGTAAGGGTAGAGCAAAAACGTTGCTTTCTAATAGCATCTGGACAATTTTTTTTCTCCTTTTGTCATGTTTACTGGAATTCCATATGTGCATGGGCTGGTTAATTTTGTGGCAAAACCCTTATAAATGCAAAAATCTCTTGTAGGAAATATGAGAGGGACAAAGCAATGCCTCCTAAGTAAGTAGCAGTTTCTCATATCCATCCATCCCTCTTTCCATCATCCCTCTGCCTCTAAACATAAAGTGCCTCCATTTCCATTGCTCTTTAAAGCACAAAATATGGGAAAGGGTCAGCTTGTGTAGGTGTTGTCTTCTGAGGATCCTTCAAAACCTATTTTACAACCTGTATGTGGAAGTTCAGCCTATCTTATGGAAGTGTTCAAGGCCAGGTTGGATGTGGCTTTCAGCAATCTAGTCTAGTAGAAGGTCTTCCCACCCACAGCAGGGGGGTTAGAACTGACTGATTTTTCAGGTCCTTTCCAGCCAAAACCATTCTGTGATTTTGGCCTTTTCTCATTCTCAGAACCTTAACAGCTCCATTAGCTGCTGCAGTCTTACCAGATGCAGAACTGCAGTACACACATCTGACGGGTACCAAGAGATTTGGCTAACAAGAACAGGAGTGATTTTGTGAATTACTTTCTGGAAGAGGAGCCCCCTTGTTTGTTGTGTAATATTTCCATCAGAAATGGAACAGTTCCATGAGTGTGGCTGCAATAGCTGCTCTGAAGCTGATGGTGCTGGTGGTCTGCAGCCAGTGGATCACTGGCTGGACAGACTACAACTACATTCTGTTATGGTTCTTGGAACTTCTGCAAATGTCTGAAATGAACAAAAATATAGAATTATAGAATGGAAATGCAGAGTAATTCATATTAATCTGCTTAAATCAGGCTGTTCAGGAACTTCTCCACTAGAGTTTTGCATATCTTCAAGATGGAGGTTATGTGGTCTTCTCCAGAGTTTGACCATCCTTGTGAGGAAAATAGTTTTCCTTATATCTGAAGTATTTGTTATTATCTTCTGAGGCCTGCAAAAAGCCATAGCTTATGTTTTAATGCTGCAGTTTAACTGCATCTGAAGCAAACAGTGAATGAATTAAAATATATTTGTGAATATCCTGGTATGGCAAGTGAAATTGAAAGAAATACTTTCTTCCAGGCTAAGTGTCATATAGAAAAAACTTTTCCTTGAGTTTCTGACATTTTATGCAAGCCTTGAAGCTTCCCTCTCCCCCAAAAGTAAAGCAAACACAAAACTGGATGGATCTTCTAAAGCAGTGGGGTGATGGGGCCCATCACTATGATTTGATGTAAGCGGTTACATTCAGTGCACTGGAGAGCTGTGAAAGCACCACACTTCCCTCCTGCTTTACCCAAAAACACAGCCTGAGACAACGTTGTGATGCTCAAGGGCAGCAGCAGTTAATGGAGCTTTATTGGATTTTTCCCTTAGTGCTGAGGAATGACATGTGGCAGGAGGAATTTGACACTGAGCAGTTGCTGAAGATCTACAGCTTTCCTTATTTATTCAGGCAAGAAAGTAGTATTTTAAAATATGACTATTGCTTGGAATTTCAGCTATTTAAATGGAGATAGAAGATATAATGGACACATTGATATTTTTAAGATAACTTAAGATGAAATTATGCAGACAAATAACAGGAGTTAAGGAGGATGAGGAAAACCAGTACTTCCAGACTAAGACATCCCTCCAGCATTTTCCAGATGAATTCTGCATTGACCTGCTGGAATAGCTTCACCCTCAAAGCATGATACAGATACACGAAAAAAAATAAATATACCAAGCACAGGCTATTTAGAATTTTGCTTGAAATATTTACTTCTAAAAACCTGATGTTACTGTTTCAAATTTCCTTCATTTGCTTGCCTGTAGCTACAGCTGCAATTTAAAGTGATGGCTCTAAATGAAGAGATGTAGGCATGAATATGTTATGACATACAATTGGCAACTTTATAGTGGCTTTCAATGTGAATATTTCCTGAACTTCCACAAAGATGATTCTCTCTCAAGTACTCTGTCTTTGCTGCTGACAATTCTCCAAATGTCCTTGTTTATGGATCTCCTAAATGTGGTTTTTTAAGAAAAAAGTAGGCGTAGTTCCTGCCTACTATGAAAGTTGGAGAAATAATTTTTTTATAGCTGTTTTGTCCTCTTCTGAGATGTCTTCTGTCCCTTTGTAGCGTGCTGTGGATGTTTTTCCCTCATGTTATTCTCACAACCCAGGAGACGTCCTTGCTTTTTTCTGCAAGGTTATGCTTCCCTGTCGCCCAGAAAGATGGTTTGGGGAATCTTCCAGCTCCCCTGCAGTTTATCTATAGCAAACAAATGCTAAAGTCTGTGTGCATAAGTGATAATTTTCTTGTTTGTTCTTGTGCAAGATTCTTTCATTAAATGGAAACATTAAAATATTTATTCACTGGGGTTTGGTGAAGTTTGCATGGTTGGTTTTCTGTGAAGTTCAACAGGACTCCAAAGAATGGATGGATACATCTTCTTAATGTGACTCTCCTGGTCTAATTCCTATCCTGTGAAGGATGTCAGTTACCAAATCTGAGGAAGATAGAACTCTGCATCATCACCCCAATTTGAGCATCATTCCATTGGGGATGCATAGCTGCAAGCTCCATCTCCTAGAGCACTTTTTCCCACCGTGTTTTTAAATGTGGCTTTTGTAAAAAGACTTCTCTAAACTCTTTAACACTTCTCAAAGCCTCTTTGGAACACACAAAAAGGTGAGCTTTGGAAAGTGTTTTCCCCTCCCCAATATAGTTAGCATTTTAACCCACTTTAATCTTCCCAGCAGTTTACTGAGTTTCAGGAAATATCAAACTCTTTTCAGAAGACAGAACAACAGCTTTTATTTTACCTGAATAAGGAAATGCAGAACAGCTCAAGAAGCTTCCCTAGGTGCTTATTAAACTTTCTAATTACTGTTTAGCCCATATAAACCTCACAGCTAGAGTCCAAATATTTTGAGGGTTGAGCTGATAGTGGGAGATTAACTGGAACAAGTGTGTTATTAAATGTGGTTTAGACCTTGCATGTTTAATAATGCAATTAATGTCATAGAAACGATCCCCAACTCAGTTCTACAAGAAAAACTCTCCAGGAGTGCTCTCACTTCCCTGCTGAAAGCTGTGGAGGGGTGGGGATGGAGGTTGGACAATGATGGAGAGGAGGAAGAGGAGGGGTGACAGTTTGCAGGGTCCAGCTGGCAGGTGGAGCTCCACCAGCTGTCACTGCGTGATGCTCATCCTAAGAAAAAGCTTAGAGGGAAGCTCCTGGCACCAACCAGAATAAAGTGTGTATGAATCCAGGGAGAAGGAGGATGGGCACAGTGACAATTTCTTTGGCCAGAGCATGGCCCTGACCTTCCAAGGCCCTGGCTGTGTCACAGTGTGGAGGAGCCAGTGGTGCCTCTGCCATGGGCAGGGGCTGCACCTGCACTGCTGTGGCTGGGGGTGCTCAGGGGGAGACTCTGCAAGGAGAGACAGCAGGTGCTGAGGGCTTGACCATGGGCTATGCCTGTTCTCCAGGCTTTACTCTGGACTAGCTTTGGTCTGTGCCTGAGTTCCCCTGGATGATAGGAGAAGACCACCAGTGTACTATGGCCCCAGAACAGTCCAGCTTTTGTGCTTTGAGGATACTCTGCCATGTGAATCAAAGTGTGGCAGTTGGGGATGATTGGAGGGCTTCCTTCCAAACTGGAAGCAAGAGAGGTGGTTGCCCTGTGAACACCTGGCATTGCTGCTTTGACTCCTCTGAAGCTTTTTTAGCTTCATAGACTGAGCTTCCCAGTCTTCAAGCTGTGTCTGTGTGCTACAGTTTGTCTAAATAACCAGTGGAGAGAAGATGTTTGTATTTGTTTAATCCACACATGTGGAGAATGAAGAAAATCTCTCCTGGTCACAGCTTACATTTTACAACATCTTGTGTCTTACATTTTAATGTTCTTCCTTCAGCCCTGGTTGTCTCTTGTTTCCCATTTCTCCTGAGCTGGCATTCTCACCAGACATTATTGCCATGCATGTTCTAGAGGAGTCCCAAATGTGAAGCTAATCCAGCAGGTCAGAGGCTGGTTTCAGGCAGTCACTGATATTACTAGCCCTAACAGGGAAAAAAATCAAGGTAAATTCATGTGATCACATTTGCTCTTTAAGTATCTGGTATATGAGTAGGTGTGAGAGATGCAGAGAACATTCCAATGAGTCAGCAGGAACTTTTTCTGGGCACAAGTTAGTCATGGAATCACAGAATGCCTTGGGGTGGAAGGGACTTTAAATATCATCTCATTCCACAATCCCTGCCATGGGCAGGCACAACTTCCACTAGACCAGGTTGTCCAAAGCCCCATCCAGGCCTGGTTTTGAACACTTCCAATTAGGAGTGAAGAAGATGATACGTGTCCAAAGAAAACACTGAACTTTTTTTTGTTGTTGTTGCTGTACAAATTTCACATTATTGTGGATCTCTGCAAACTTCACTTCCTGTCTTCTCGCTGATGTGCTTTGAATGCCTTTTTCACTCTGTACACTTCATTGTATTTGGGTGATTCTCCCCCTTCCCCCTGTGCTTTGAGGATGTCATCTCCTCCAGGGGCTGCCTTGCTAGCTGATCATCCCCAGCCAGGACCAGAGCAGTGCCTGGGTCAAATGGAAATTTACCACTGCTGTTATTACATTTGCCAGTGATTATAAATATTTACTATATTTACTAAAGCTGCTTTACTATTAGAAAAAAATCTCTGCAGGTGGTGTTCTGGAAATTAACTGACCAGTGTGTTACCTGCAACCACCTCCTCTTCCTTCCAGTCTTCAGCTAAAAGAGGGAGCAACTTGCAGCTCTAAGGTAGATTTGCCCAGAGAGCTGTCACAGAGACTATACCCTTTTCTGTCTTGCAATATCATCAAGATATTACTTTCCTTAGATTTATTTCTAATATATTATTTATGATGTGTAAGTAGTTAAAATACTGACACTGCTCAGGCGGACTTCGTGTGTTAGGAACTGCAATTTTATGATTTATCGTAGCTATTTAAAAGCCAAATTCATATTCACATAGCGCCACCTGTCACCAAGGCTCTGCAGCTGCACAGGACGAGGGCGGTTTATTTTTATTGAACTAACAAAACTCTTGGCAGCACTTAAAAATAATTTCTTTAGGGGGAAAGAAAAAAAGAAAATAAAAAGGTTTCTTAGCTCTTGTTTTACTGTGTTTTGTAATATTGCATCCAGCTGTGTGAACAGTGAGTTTGGTGACGCTTATCTGTGCATATACATGGAAACCAGACTCAAACTGGGCTATGGGGGATCAGCAAAGAAATCTGAGGCTTATTTTGGCTTGTTCGGGATGTGGGAAACTCTTCACTTTGTCTTACCAATATCAGGCTGAAATGGATGGTGTTGGGCAACACATACCAAGCAATTTTCATGACTTCAGTATAGTGCCATTGTCCCCAGTATCCACAGAACAAAAAACCCCTTTGGCATGAGTGCAACAGAGGCTTTCCTGCTCCTTGTACCTTTCTGATCTACGTTTACCAGCCTCAGGTTTGTTCTTATTTTTTCAAGTTTTTATCCTGTTGACTGCTGGGCTGTGAGCATGTGTCTCTCCTAGTTGGGGAGATGGAGCACATGAATCAGGAGCACAGCCTGATTCACAGCACAGCTCTTACCTGCAGGTATGAGCCTCCTGACTTTCAGCTAGCTCAGGGCAATTCCCAGTGACTTTCCAATGAGGTTTTCCAAGCAACTACATGGGAGGCTTGTTCTCTATTCATAATTGCAGGCTTAGTAAATGATTGGCATGGAGAACTCAGGGGTGAAGTACTAACTCTTTGCTGCTAGTAACTTGGTGAATACAACTAGCAGTTCCAAATATTATATCCTCTGATTCTACAGATGAAATATTTTCATCAAATCCACTGCAGCATAAAATTTTAGTTGTGTTTTTTTTTCTGAAACTCTTCAGGTAATTTTACCTACGTAATCATTATCTACCAGAAGTCATGTGAAGCTGCAGTTGTATTGGCTTGAACTCAAAACTGGAGCACAATTGGCAATTTTTATCTTGTTTTGTTTCCCTGGAAAAAAGGCAGCAATGCTTTTGAAAACCCACCCATATAACACAGGTGCTAAATGTGTCACACACCTCTCAGCCAAGAAATGTTTTTAAATACATACTGAATTTAAGCATGTTACTCCCTAATGTGCATGGCAGAGTAGAAACACAATTCTGTGTGTAAATATATTTAAATGTTCTCTTGAATGCTTCTCTCTGTGAGTCCTTTATATATTACTGTAAGGCCCACAGATAGCATGATGTCATTGGTAAATAAGAGCTAGAACTGAAAAAATGGTTTGGAAACCATGATTAGCCCTGGTAGTGAATAAATAAGGTAGGCTTTACTACCACAGGCTCCCATTTTTCTTGTCCAGCTGAATGAATATCTTGGTTTAAGACAATTTAAGGAGGACTCCCTAAAATGAGTTACCTCCCCTCAGCTTTAAGTTTTACCTCCCTTTCCACCAACAAGGAGAAATGAATATGAGTAGATAAAAGTGAAAAAATATCAGTTTATTAAAAAAAAAACCGAAATAGCAACCAGCAAAAAACATCAGTAAATAGTTACAAAGTTGCTGAAATCTGAGGCCCTCCCCTGGGGACAAAGGAAAACTCAAAATGGCAGAGCGAAACATTCCCCAAGATGGCGCCCACCACGGGTGAATGCCTGAGGGCCGACCAAGGGAAAATGGCAGCAGCCATCGCTCTTTCCTCCCCAGTAGCATCAGTGCACGCAGCTTGGCACAATTTGGTGGCTGGAACTCAGACAAGGGCTGGAACCGAGCAGAGGCTTGGCCCCTCTCTGGGCAGCAGACAGCGAGCGGGCAGTGTGCCGGCGCGGCCTAGGCCCCCTGCGCCTTGGCCTGTGCGGCGCTGCTGGCAGAACTGCACGGTGCCGCCACTGCCACAGCCACGTGCTGCTAAATTCACTCTGAATTTTTGGATTGCGAAATGCAGCTTCTCGAGTCGCTGGTCTTGTAAGTAGAGGCAAGAAAAAGCCAAGAGGCAAAGGCTGGAGATGGCTCTGTCTGAGTGTCTCGGCTTCTAAAGAGCCCAGGGTGCTTGGCCCCTGCCCCCCTCATTCTGTTTTCTGGCCTCAGGTGATGCCTTCTGGAGGCTGACCTGGAACAGAGACCAGGCAGAGCAGAAGGATAAAGTAGGAGTTTATTAAAAGGCCTCAATGGGCACACCTGGGCCTCACAGGAGTCCAGCTGGACCACACCCAAGATGCCCCAAAATGGTCACAAAATGGATGACCGGTCACGAGGTCTCACACTTGTCTAAATTCTGGTCTGTTAGTATATTATAATCCGCTGTCCAACCACAGCTTCGGGTTATGAAGCTCCATCCTCTTTGTTTTTTCTTCTCACTTCACCCTTGTTCTCGTTCTTGGGCCTGAAAGTTGTCCTTGGTGCCAAGCTGGAGAAGGAATTGTTTTGTCTGTCTACTCTGTGAAGAGAGCTTATTAGCACTTAATATGAAACCCAGAACTACCCACTAAACCAGCACAGAATCTAAAAATTATAAAATCTAAAACCTAAGGCATCACAGGGACTTAAATAGACTGTAATAAATTTGAGCACAGATAGATGCAGAATATATTTAACATTTTGGGTTCCCCAGGACAATGCACTATTAAATACAATGAGGAATTTCTCAGCTTTACTGCTGAGGGATAGTCCCGAGGGGTGACTAGTGGCCCTTTTGCAGTGGTTTGGGCACCTTGGCTTGGGTGCTCACTGGAGTCCTGTCCTTCAGCAGCAGCTTGCAGGATCTGCTCCCTATCACAGTCTAACAACAGGCTGTGATTTTTCTTCTCCCTCTGGAAAAGGGCTTCTGAACATGTGTGCAGAGATTTATTATGCAGACACCCACAGAATAAGAATAAACAAAATCCCCACATCACCAAACAATGTACTGTTTGGGGTTTAATGAAGATTTCTCCCCCTTCCATGCCCCAAGTGGATGCTATATAGTTTAAATTATGCATAGGTCTGTTACAGAATAATCAGAGCAAAATACATATGCATAATACACAGAGCACAATAAATTATGTATCTTGCCTTAATATTTTATGAAGAAGAACCATGGCATGGCATGTATTGATTTCATTTAGACCTGAGTTCAAGAGAGCATTTAAACATATTTCTATTTTTAAATCCACGAATCATCATAACAGGACTGTTCAGGTGCTTTCAGTTAGATGTGTACTTAACTACCATGCTGAATTTGAGCCATAATGATAATCAGATTAATATTTTGAACCAGTGCCCAAGGAAGCCAATGGGAGCCATTTAATCAATTTTACTAAGCTCCTGCGGTAAGATTCATTTTTTAATATATTTGTATGTATATATATATATTTATTTAATGAAGGAAATTTAAGGTAGACCTTTTTGGAGAAACTGGAGTCTGTCTGAGCCTGAGTCACCTTATATAGTCATGAATTTCTGTAACAATCTGAGAAATCAAGGCAAGCTATCTCAAAATGCCACTGGCAGCCATTCACTCATTCCTCCAATGCCCAGGACATGCCACTCTGAAGGTTGAACACCCCCTACCCATGTGAGTGAGCCAGCATCCTTTGGGTAACAGGAACTCTTTTTTACCTAATGAAATTATTTGGGTTCATTTTCTGTCCTGAAAGATATGGGGTGGATGGGGGGAAGGTTTTATGGACAAAATGTTTAAAAGCACTTCCATGGCACAAGAACTTTAATCTCCCTGGCAGACTTGGAGCTCTGTGTGAACTGGGGGAAGAGGGGGCTTGCCTGGACCACCGAGGGAAATAGGACTTCCAGCTGTTTTTCTGCACATAATGTCCACGCTGCTGCTGGATTAGCTGGTTTGGGGCACTTTTCTTACCCTGTATCTGCAGCTTTCAACTACGTGCTTGGTCTTCTCTAAGACAACTGTTGAGATGCATTGGTTGAGAGGTCAGAAAGGATCAATAGATCTGATCAAGAAAACAGCTGCATTAAATGGTACATTTAATTTTGTCCTGATGGGAACACTCAGGAAACTGTACTTTCAAGAATGAATCTGCCATACAAACATGTGCACACATTATTTTCTTGTTTTTGTAGAAAAAATCAGGTCACAACACGTGTGAATCTGATTTGAGCCTTGCATTTCTTCTCCTGGACTCATCCAAAATTTCTCTTTGGAGAATGTGGCTACAAGTAATACCATCATCTACAGGAAAACACAAAAGTAGCCCAGGCATAACCTAGAAGCCCTGTGAACTAATTTCCACTAAATTACCTTTTCCTTTCTTGCCCTTTTCCCCTCTCTTTCTCCCTCCAGGACAGAGGCAAAACTGCTGGTTTTGTCTTTAATATTTGCAAACTGTAGATTGTAGAGCTTTTCTCTTAAGGTTTTTGTCAACAAGTAGCAGTAATGGTTAATGTTTCCCTGTGAAAGCATCATATGTGAACTGGCTCTCTCCAAAGGAAATGAAATAGCCTGTGTTTTGTCACTTTATTGTTATTACCATTATTTATTAATAGCACAGTGTGTTGTGCTTTTGTTTATTTTTAAAGCACAGTGTTTGTAGTCAAATCTGTATGTTGGCTCACACATAAATATGGATGCAAATATTGAGCCATTCTGTGTAAAAAATATCACCTCTGATGGATCTTTAATACTGCTGTGCTTTACTTCCACAAGGTATTATTGCAGTGAACTGAGAAAATCTGTCCAGACCTTATCTATGGTACAAAAGTCTAGGAGTTGATTGTTGATTGTTTTTTTCTGGCTGCTGTAAGAACCAAGTTGCGTTGGGGTGATTTCTGGTGTTAAATTGTGAAACATCAAATTCTGAACCTCCAATGGGTCCCAAACATTTTGCCTCAAACTGCCCTCATATTGCTCAGCTATAACTTCTGAATCCAGAATCAAACTACTGAGACTACACTAAATGCAATGGTGGTTTTTTTTTTTTTTAGTTGGATAGGCCAAATGAATGGGATTTAAATGATGATATAGCAATGTTTAATCCATTTCTAGTTCTGCAGTCTTTTCATTTCCTAAGAAAATTCATATAGTATTATTTATTGTCTCATCTGAAAATGGCAGAAAGCTCAAATGAATTATTTTTCACTTACCTGAAAAGGTTTAAAATTTGTGGAGTTCACAGAGTAGCAAACTTCTAGTAGGTTCCCATATCATGACAAACTTTCTTCAGTTTGCTTCTGTAGATTAAAAGATTTTGGTTTAGATTCTAAGGATTTATTTCATACGTCAGTATCTGTTAAATATCCTGTGGAAGAAAATCTGAGAAGACATCCATTTGTAGATAGAGTCTTTTTTATCTGTGGCAAAATACAAAGACTTGCAAGCAAGCCAATACGTAATTGCATTATCTAATGGCATCAAAATTTAGTTATGGCTCTCTTTAATAAAATAAATTTGGAGTCTTAGATGATAATTCTAAAATTAGATCACGTCACACCTTATGGCTGTCAGTTCACTTTGTGAGATGAGCCAAGAGTCTTCCACACTCACCACAAAAATGCCCTTTTGTTTCTGCTCAGGGGCTCTGAGTTGAAAAGACTTTTTGAGAAATGGCTGAACTTGATGCATTGTTTAAATTACAATTTTTTTTTCTAGTTTTCTTCCTAACAAAAGAATTGCTGTGGCTGTTTTAGACCAGCAGATGGATAATACAATGGAAAGTACTGTATGCTTTGGGAAAGAGTATGAGAACAGAGAGAACTTAGAGAGGTCCTGCTTATGGCACTCCAGGCTCAGAGATGCCAGTGGTCTGACCCTGTGCCTTCAGCAGGTGCCAGTGTCCACGAATTTGTCTCTGCCTGCTTTTAGTCCACGTGAGCTTTTCACCTTCACAGAGTCCTCTGCTGGTGAGTTCTGCAGATCAGCTGCATGTGTTCCAATAAAGGTGCCTCCTGCTAGGCACAAAATAGCCTGAGGCTAGTGTCACTGGCAGATCCTGCATAAATCCTGACTGAAAGCAGGGAGAGCTGCCCCAGCATTGATGATAACACCAGTTCCTAAACGTGGGCTTAAAACTTGAGCTTTAGCTTTTTTTCCTGTAATGGGAAGATGTAGTGATTTCCACAGCAAGAATTAACAATGAAATTAATGCCTGAGAAGGTGAAAGGTACAAAAATGAGCTCTAGAAAGTGGTGAAATGTGGTGTCAGATCAGAATTCTCTCTGTTTCTGCATCTGCCAGCAAGTTTCTGTGCAACCCTGATGTGTTCCTCTGAAAAGGAGACAGAAATGTTATTATTGACCAAGAGATGACAGAGCTCCCAGCAGGTGGGCACAGGATGCCAACACACTTTTATCTTTGGCCTCACAGCAGCTTTGGAGGATAAGACGGTGGCTCAATGCCTCTTGCTTCCAGCCTGGCATCTTAGCACTGCTCCTGCCTCTCCAGCCAGCCATTTCCTAGGGGAATTGTGTGGCATTGATTCATAAATGTCTGCGAGTATTTTTTAAGAGCAGAGTGAAGATGCTTTAGAAGAGAGGCACGCTTGCCTGTTGGGCAGCAGCAGCAGCTCGAATACCTCAGTGCTGCAGTTATATTTGTTGGTGCACACACTTTGCTTCAGGAAAGCTGCCAAATGGCATTTTATTCCTACCTCAGAGCTCTAAGCAATGAAAAAAAAATGTGGATTTCCATGCTTTTTTTGGCCACCGAAGTGCCTGCAGGTCTTTATACAGCTTTACCAGGCTGGGATCAAAGCCTGGCTCAGACCAAAAAGCACCATTGGGACTGATGTTGTTTGTGCTTAGAATCAAGGCTTTATCAAATGGCTCAAACTAGGGTGAAGGCAGCCATTGTCCAGGCAGTTTCCCCAGAACCAAATGACAGAATTACAGTCTGATCCTCAGCCCAGGACCTCTGGAAGGGGCAGCTTTCTCCTAAACATTAATGTCAATAGAGAGGTTTTATTAATTCTTTGTCATGATTCCTCTTTAGCCTCCAAGCCAGGTGTGGCAGTCCTAGGACTAGCTGTGTTTGAGTGCTGGAAAAACTTACCCAGATATATTTCTTTAATCTTGCTGATGCTCCTCCACTTTTCTTTCTGCAGCAAATGGAAGGCCATGAATTTCCTGCTGCGCAGATAATTTTTCTAGGTTTGTTTCTCAATTACAATGAGTGTAGACCTGTTGTCCTAACCTCACTGGCAGATTTTGTGTCTTTTGGCATTGATCTGAAGCACACTGAGAGCTGTAGATCAATGGTTCTCCCAAGTTTCAAAGTGTTACTTTCCTTCTGAATCACCACATTTCTGCAGGATAGCTTGCCCTTGCCACATCATTTGGACTGCCCATCTGTTGCTTAGCTACAAGACTAATAATAAGAGCCCAAATGAGAGCAGGGTGGGCACTGAAGCATTTCAAATATGACAAGACCCAAAGGATGCTCATCAGTGTATGTGCAGGAATATTCCATGTCCCAAATTCTGATGTTTTAGTGACCATGACTGTTAGCTTTAACTTAAACAGCCCTGGTTTCTAATAGCTTGACTTTTGCTGGAGCTGGCTTTTTTGCAATCTGTGGCCAGAGATCCTGATTTTGAAGAATGTGTGTGCTTGGGGAGAAATTGCTAAATGAAGGTCCTTGAAAGAAGGAAATAGGGTAGGAGAGGAGCTCCCAGGGGGTTTCTGTAAGGGAAACTCTGATTGCCAGAGTTAGGTCCTAGTTGCTGGAGTCAGGTTATGCACTGCAGTATCAATGTGAACTGCAGAACTGGCCATAGCTGCTATGCATTATTACTGATCTGTATCCACAGCAGCAATACCTTTCAGCTCTTCCCTGACAGTTTGTGTAAGGGACTTAACTTGTAACTTCACAAACTGGAATCACACTTTTGCAGCCCCATGAAAATGAGTTTTTCATTTGCCTAGGACCCATCTTCAGTTCCCACAGCAGTTATGTGAAAGACACTGTGCTGTGCCTGCAGCAACATCAATTAATAGTCTGGAGGTGAGTGCTCAGCTCAACAGCTGAATTTAGTAACAGTTCATCTGCATGCAAGAGAAGCTTTCTCTGAACCTCCAGCAGCATCTAGTAAGACTCATACTTCAGCTTTGTGGTGACTGTGACTGGGACTTGTATGGAGAGGTAGCCTGGGGAATGATTTTCTTGAGGTTCAGCTGCCTTCAGTGTGAATCATCAACAGGAAACAGAGATAAGAGCCATCAGCTGGACAGTGCTGGACCATCTCTAGAGCAAGGGCTCAAGGAGAGGCTGCAATGGCTTTGTGCTTAAGAGCTTCATTGGAGTAACTGGTTGTGCTGGGCCACAGCTCAAAAGTGACCAAGTTCCTGCCTACACCTCCAGTGTGATGCCACACCATGGGGACCTGTGGGAAGGGCAAGGATGGCAGTCTTGGTTTTCTTTTTATCTTGTCTCTCCCAAGATTGCTCTTGTTCTTTGCATTGCGGATGCGCGCTTGAGGAGACACCATAGCTGACCATAGAAGGAGTCAACTCTTCTTCCCATGTTTTAAGATACAGAAATGACATGAACAAAACCTGAGCAGTTAAGAGGAGATGAGTTCACTATAAAATATTGTGTGATGGATTTCTGATTCATATATGGTGACACAGTGCCACTGGGAAAACATGCACCAAGGGTGATTTCAAACTGTTATTATTTCTTGTTAACAGCTTAAGTGTATATGTAAGTAATGAGCAACAAACCCCTCCTGTGAAGGTGCTAGTACTTTTTGACACCTAAACTCAAAAGCAAGGAAAGCTCTTGGTGAAATACATGGTGATGTGATCCCTTTGGAACAGCAGGGCAAAACCCCAAAACTTGTAATCAACTGGGACAATGTTGTGTTGTTGCCTATATAAGATACTGCATTAATGTATGGAAATTCAGCTCACAGGGGGCTTGTGCCATGTATATGTGCAGTCTATGGGGTTGTTCAAACACCAAGAAAAAAGTCAAGGTTTGGAACACTGCCCAGGTTTTTTACTTGGTTTCCTGTGTATTTGCTTGTCTGTCACTTCTAAATCTGTTTTGCCTCTCACTTAGCAGTGGAGTTGTGCCCAGATAAAGGCATTGCTCAAACACCAGGTAAATATTGGCCTCATAATGCACACCCGCTGCTTGGTCCCAGGGTATCACTCAAAGCAAATTATTCTGTTGTGTTACATTGTCTGTTGATCATTCCTTTTTGCCTTTTATCCTTGTTGTTGTTCTTCCTGTCTTGCAGAAAGCCAAGGTGCCAGGCCATTAGGATACTGAATTATTTAAACCTCATATTGATTTTTCTTGACCATACAGCTGACGTTATCATGCAAGGACCTTGCCTTGAGCTGTGCAGAAGGGGTTTTGCCAAATGCTTGACAGCTTCCCTCGCTCCTTTTCTTCATTACCTTCCATCTCCTTCCTACCCCATCATTTCTAAGAGGAGGAGGTTCTGAAAACCATTACACAGAGTCATTTCATTTCACTGTCAGACTCCCTTTGCTAGCAGCCACACAAATGATGGGATATTTCTTTCTTTTCACTCTGGAGGTACACAAACAGATCAGTCCATTTGCTAAAAGCCTCGGCACATCACGGTATCCATGGCAACACACCAGCCTGCGCAAGCATCTGCAGACGCTTCAAAAATCAGAAATACCAAGCGATGACAAGGAGTTGCTTCATACAATGGATGTTTATAGGTGTCACAACCATCTGAAATACTTCCTTTTCCACCCATCAGCTCCGTGATTATAATGTGCTTTACATTTTTATTGCAGCTCCTTTGTCAGAATCCAAGATTCAGAAGTAATCCTTCTTTCAATGTTTATTTGCTTTGGGGTTTTTTGCATTTAGATCACTGGCTGAGATACCTTATGGGAATGAGCACCTCAAGCAACTCTGTTAACTTTTCTCTTTGAACTGAGTTGGAGTACAGGCTTTTCAAATGATAAAATCCACAGCTGTAATTGAAAAAGAAGTGGTCTATGTCAATCCAACTAACAGAACTAGTCGTGTGAGTGCTAGGCTGAGTTGTGAATTGACCCATCATGTTGCATGAATTACTGCTTACCTGTAGTGATGACAGATTTAATAAGATCAATCAACCATTTTTTGGAAGCATTTTTATTTAAGTTTATCCACCGGCTGGCTTGGCAGAGACTCTGCTAGTGTTTTTACAGGCACTGGTCTTCACCAAACCTGTGGTTTGTTCAGATCTGCTTTCAGGAGATAACACTCAGGTGGCATTGCAGCTGAGCTGGTTGCAGAACATGTATCAGTTCACTAGACCAAGCCTGCAAAAACATCTGTAATTCAGAATGGGTAACTCATGTGGGCATGATAAACACTGTTAAGATTCTCATACCGGTGATAGCCCTGGCTAAGGAGCAGTTTTCTAGCTCAGGAAAACAACAGGCAGTCTTCAGGCATTCAGGACCACCTACCTCAACTCAGGGAAGTATTGCTGCCCCATTATGATCTGGTGGATATGCTTATCCACCAGGCTAGGGCCATTCTCAAACCCAAACTGGACAACTGTGTTGGCTGCACACACAAAGGCTGAGTACAAGCCTGAGCTTGAAGTTTGGTAATGGGAAAGAATCCAAGTGCATGCATGCTTAACCTCCAGCCACAGTTGTGGTGGGAAGATAGCCCCTTGTTCTGTCTGTAATGTTTCCCTTCTCTTAAGAAGTAACATCAGTATTTTATTAATAGAAAGGTGAAAAAAGTGCAGAGCCCAAACCCAAGATGAATTATGTTACCCCATATTGTGGTGTTAACTTGATTAGGCTAATCAAGTAGTCCTTTCAACTGATGATTTAAGCTTTAGGCTTAGAAAATGCAGAAACCTCTACCTGTTTGAATGTAACAGGAGGATCATATTAAAAGGTCTTATAAAAATTCCACCTTAATAAAACAAGTTATCAGTGCATCAGAGCACAGATGAGCTTCCATGTGCAAGCATCTCACAGATTCTTTCAAAGTCTTTAATCCTTAGTAGCTGCTGTTGGAACAATTCAGACTTTCCCCTAGAACAGGAAATTAAATCTCAAAAATAGTATATTCCTTTTATTCTCACCAGTTTGACTATTTGGTAACTTATACATCATATTTATTTTGAAAAGCAAATTTTTCATGTAGTTTTGCTAGAGATTTAATGTACAAAGAGATTTCACTATACAAAACTTACTGAGTGTTCTGTTAATCTTCTGTTTGGTCCTGTAAGTAGGCAGTGGGTTTTTTCTTTTTTTTTTTCATTCAAAGACCTGGTAAGGCTGAAAGGTGCATTAGTTTTATTCCCCCAACTCTCGAGACAGATAAAGAAGGCAATACTTGTAGTAGTGAGAAGCTAGAGAGGGCAAAATGAGTAACCCAACCTTCCTCACAATCATCATTCTTTAACTAGAAAATGTCAAGAACAACAAAACTTACTTTCTTAGAGAGTTTGGGTTTTTTTCTTCTTGTTTAGATGGAAATTTAATAGATGAACTACTGTTCTGTGCCCCAGGAAATGGGTTAAAGCAGTGAAAGTTGGTTTAGGTTAAGAACTTTCTACAGCTGAATTGTGCAGGGATCAGCACTCCCTTAGCTTCATTTTGGATACACTTAAAAAATGTTCTGTGAAATGTCAGAACAAGTCTGACACCCAGCTTTCTTCTCTTCAGCACAGGAATCAGTCCCATAACCAAAATTTCACAAAGCTTCAAGAGCTGAGAGGAAAAGGTAGCTGGATTAGGTAAGTGACAGAGGAAGAAGCTCTGCACATAACCATGAACCCTGTAAGGAACCACTACTGTCCATTTTCCCTGCTGTTTCACAGGGGACTCTTTCATTTCAACCTTAGCAGTGAGAAATGAAGGTGTCTGCTGTAATGTGCTCTCCACTGCAATTCTTATCTCCTTGCAGCCCCTAGAACTGGTGCCCCAAGTATTTTGTACCCTCTCTCTGCTTTCAAATTATTCTACTTCTAATGTAGAGACTGGCTTTTGACATCAAAAGCATTTAGCAAATTAGATTGTAGCTCCCTGAAGCGAATTCTTCCATCATAATTCACATGGGTACTTAGAGTTCCTTGCACGAAAAGACAAGAGATAACTAAATCGACAAAAGCAGCATTGCTCTTGTACAAGTCCTTCCACTGAGCCAGATCTCACCTTTGCTTTAAGCTTTCCTGTAGCAACCCGAGACAATTACATTTACAAACAAGTAGTATCTCCAAATAATCTTTGAATGGTAAATGTAATCAAATGGGAGACAGGCAGAAAAAGGAAGGTTTTTACATGGAAATGTTACAATATGAGCTGATGAGATACGGTTCAGTTTCTTGCCAGAAACAGAGAAAAAAAATTCAACATAGTTCGTGATGCAAAGCCAGGGATAAGTCCATTCTATTTTCAGTGGAAGCTTTTATTTTGCTTAGTCGTTGATGAGCACTTGAAGGAGCTCTTCAGCTCGCTTTTTCCCCCCATTGCCTCTGTCGGGCACTAGAGGGACCCTAGAGTTTTCCAACCCATGAAAACATCCCAGCAATGCCGAGGCGGGAACCCTCTTTCCCGGTCACCTTAACCTAGGTGTTTGCAAGGAGAAAGCTGGGGAAAAATCTGCTCAGCGTGCCCACAGACTGCAAATATGCCACTGAGAGTAATGTGCACGGGGACCGTAGCCATACTTCTGTGTTTCATTAACCTCACTGGTGCTCACACCTCTTCCCATCATCAATAAATAAGAGCTGACTTTGTCTTGACTGCTCTGATTGCTGAGCTAATGTGGTGACATTGGCGCCAAGGCTTGAGTCATTGTGTTTTTGAGAAATTAAATGTTTCCTTCTCCAGTCTGAAGTGAGGCCAAATAGCTAAGTTACCACTACTGCATCCCAATAAACTCTCAGAGGAGCAGTGGAGAATTGTTACTTAACTGTATAGTAAAAGAAAGTATTGACACAAATTCCTTTAAAAACAACATTTCCCAGACATAGTTTCAAATTAATTTGTTCTAAAGACAGCTATAGGCAATGTCATTCCCTTTTCTTTTAGTAGGCAGGCAAAAAAATCCTCTGTATTTGACTTACCNTAGTTTCAAATTAATTTGTTCTAAAGGCAGCTACAGGCAATGTCGTTCCCTCTTCTTTTAGTAGGCAGGCAAAAGATCCTCTGTATTTGACTTACCAGACTTCTGTGCACAGATCCATAATTCAGTATCTCAAAGCTTTACTATAAAGCTCATGGTTTATGAGGTGATGCAAAATTTTTTTCCTTTATACAAAAAAATCTTTCCCCACTATCACTTGGTGGAATGATGCTTTCTGATCTCTGCATGAATATTTCTAATAAAACTATGTGTGTGCATTTTAATATCTCTAACATGAATTAAAATATTTTTTCTGTCTTAAAACACCTAGTGTCAACACTGCTGCTGAATATTTCATGTGAAGTATAATGTAATTTGACTAGATAATTATCTCAGGGAAAATGGTGGCTGCTTTTCTGTGCTTGTTTTTCATCATCTTTGATGATTGTTTAAAGGAGAGATGCAACTGAACGACTGAAAGACTCACCTCTCTCCCTCTCTCTCTGCAGGCTGCTGCTGAAAAGAGACAGGCTGCTGCTGTACTGCATCTGAGCTAGAGGCGTCGATTCTCTGTCACACATGGAATATTCTGAGCATGTCTCTGGTTAGTTACACCACCCCTCTGATCTCCAGGAATGTTTATGGACACTGCACAATGTATTGTTCACAAGTCTTTCTATTAAGACATCTTTTCATCCTTTCCATGACACCCATTGCAGTATTTGTTTCCAATAAAAGTATAGGTTGTCCTTTCCCCTCTCCTTCCTCCCCACCCCCCACTTAAAAAAAAAAAAAAAAAAGATTGTGAGCTTTAAATTAATCTAATTTCCATTTGGATGAAGTTTAACTTTTTCTCCTGGATCAAGTCAACTGCTCATTCCCTCTCAGGGCTGCTTCTGATTAGGCTTTATGTTAAGCCTGCATTCGTATTATCTAGGTGGTGAGAGGAAGGGCAAAGTTCCAGTGCTTGTGGGGAGAACTCCTTCAAGGTCTTTGCATGGACACCTAGGCCCCCGAGGAGAGGCACAGAAAAAAACCAGCAGGAGAAAGGCACTGCTGGTCTCCAGCTACTGCAGACACTGGTGCACATTCCTGATGCCCTGAACCAGTGTCTCTCCTCCTGGCAGCCTGGGAGAAAGACTGACTGCAGCAAATCCATTTCCTCTGAAAGCATCTCCTCTGGAAGGATGCAAATCACTGGTGGTGAGTAACAGGCAGGGAACATGATGCCTTTGTCACTTTGGCAAAATCCTGCTTCCTTTGTATGGTGCTGATTTACAGATGAAATGCGAGCAAACAGTAGTGGTGGGAAGTTATCTCAAACAGCTTGAAGAAAGAAGAATGGAAGAAACGTTCACGCTTTTAAAATGAAATTTTCCTGATTTACAAATACATAAAAATACTTAACAAATTAATTTGGCCTTCCCAAGTCACTTCCTTAACACTACCCTCAACATGGAATACACGTAGTAGTTGCTGAGGGTTGACCATTGCTTTATGAAGAAACAGAAGCAAGGGTGGGGCCTAGGCTTTCCGGAATTGCATTTTGACCACTCAAAGACACACATGGCCCAAATTACAGATATGAAATCTGCTAGATTACCTGCTAAAGCCCGTGAAGAAAACAGGTGCTCAGTACTCCTGAAAATCAATCCAGCTACCTAAAATTAGTGACAGTTTGGAAAAAATGTAGATAACTTGCTCACAGTGATGCAGCAAAATGCAACCACACTGAAACTGAAGTTTTTCCACTGCAGTATGGGTAATAGTGTGCAATCTAGGTCCCCAAATATAAAGATCACTTCACTGAATCAAAATGTAGTACCTTCAAAATATTATTAGAGGCTAATACATACATGACATATTCATAATTTTTGGTTAAAATTCTGAGAGACTGATATTTGCAGTCATGAATTTTTAACAAATGAAAATTTGTTTAGGAAATAAAAGAGGTAAGAAAGCAGCATATTTCCCTTTCATCTCCAGGACAGGTTGGTTGAAACGACGTGGTTCTGGCTATAACAGGTGAGATGAGCTGATCCTGTAGCCCTATCACACCGGCGAGATTGTGGGAGGAATGACTTTGGAGTACAGCAACTGTAATGGACATCCTGAAGGCGACAGTGCAGTTCGAGAATATGGTAAGTGACAAAGTAATAGGATATCTTTTATTGCCAGATTCCAGAAAATGGCTGGAAAGCCCGGCCCTAGGAAAGCAGTGGGGAAGTGAGCAGCTGCACGGTGGCTGAGGGTGTTGTAAACGCGTTTTTTCACCCATCTCACTATTCTTTGCTCTCTTTCTCCAGCGGAAAAGGAGGCATTAGACTGAGCCGGACTCGCACCGTTGGACGATCCGGATGAAATCAGGTGAGGGGCTTTCGGGAAGGTGTCCTAGCGGGAGCAGGGCAGGGCAGGGCTGCACACGGCGACACCGGCCGGGCCCGCGGCTGGGCGCGGGCTGGCTGTCCCGGAGCCTCGGTGTCTCTGCAATGCAGGGGCCGGGGCGGGGCGGGGCGGCAGCGAGGGGCCGCTCCTCCACCTCCACAGGCGCGGGGGCCCTGCGGGAGCGGCGGCGGGGCCGGGGCGGGGCCGGGG
>VYXF01010296.1:346983-368822 GCA_013397295.1 Polioptila caerulea | reverse complement strand
GAAAGGAAAAGGAAAGGAAAAAAATATTTTTTCCCTAAGGCAGATGTCTCTCCTTTTTGCTCCTGCCCTGAGCTGAAGTGTCCCTGCAATGGAAACTGCTTAGCCCAGAACCGAATGACAAAACACAGCAGCATTAGTCACAGCATCAGTCACAGACAGCACCCAGCCTTGGGTCTCTGAGTCCTGAGACCTCATCATTTCAATTACACTGTTAGTTCATAACAGAGATGTTAGGAGAGTTACACAACACCACTTCCACTTATTATACTACTTCTCATAAAAGCAAAGAAAAAAAATTTGCGCTTGACATGAAAATAAATATGCCAATATAAAACCTGTATTCAAAACATTACAGAAGTTTCCAAATACTTTAGGGACTGGACTTGACTAACATTTTGGAATAGCTGCTCTTTCTTAATCCTTCCTTAGTTTGTCAATCTCATAAATTTACCTCATCTCAGTAGTGGGGTTGGAAGTTGTAGGTGTAGACATTGAAGTTTTAGTGTTAGTAGATTCTAAACCATAGCCCAGATGTTCCCTTGAAGTCAAACCATGGCAGCAGAGTCAAACTTGATACAGATGCTAACTGAAATCTTGATCTCTAACCATATTCTGTTCATTTAAAAATGTTTACTTTAAAACTTTACAGCAAAACTAATAGAATAGATGTAAATAGGTGTCTAAATAAAACCCTCAGCAGACAGACAGGCGACACACAGCTGCTGAGAAGAGGCAGCTGGACTTCAACCCAGAGCTTAGTGCTACATCCTCAGAGAGGGATGGCTTGTACCTGTGGAGCTCAGCTGCTGCATAGTAATTCAGAGGCAGATCTGCAGTCCACACGGCTGCACCTAACTCTGCTGGAGCAGACACACGCAGGAAATGCCTGGAGAAGGATCCTGCACTACACTGGGGATCCCCTTCCCCAGCACTGTCAGTGGATCCCCACCATTGCAAGGCATGTCTGCTTCCAAGGACTCCAAGGCAGCCACAGACAGTGCAGGCTGTGGGGGTCATTCATAAAAAGCAATGAGAAATGTTGTGCAAGTGGGTCACATGCCAATCCACACAATTCTCTGCATGTCAAGGTACTGCCAAAGATATCTGTACAAAAATGGGCCTTTAAAAATCTGTTTAGACTCATAGAACATCTGGTGAGGAGATGCAGAAAGCAGACTGCTCACCAGGACAGACTTCAGAGATCCTGGAGATAGTGGGAAAGACCCACTAATTACAACATCATAATTGAACAAAATTCTTCCTTGTATAATATTACCAACATGTACTAGAAATTATCTGGAGAAATATCTTCATTTAGAAGAACAGATTCTGCACTGCTCTCTGTGTAGCTGTGTATTTTGATTTTGTGTAATCTTTGGGAGATCTGTAAGTTTTTCAGTAATTTTCTTAAGAAGGTAGTGTTAGTTAAAGTTTTAGGATTTATTAACATGACATAACCAATTAAAACTGAAGATAGAGGTAGCTCACACCTGTCCTTTGAAGAAAATCTGCCAGTCTGGGAGGAACAGTGTGAATCCTTTCTGACTTTCGCCACTACATTTCCTTCTAAGGGATTTGTTCTTGAAGAAAGAGATCTTCAGCCTAAGATGCACTGGCCATAAATAAAGGCAGGTTTAATTGGACCATGATTACAGCATCAAGTCAGAGTACTCTACTTTTGAAGATAAATAAGCAATTTGATATCAAAATGTGTCTAAACTAAGCCCTCTGTATCACGTAATCTCTGTGGCTTGCCAAGCTGTTTTTCTATTGCTTTTGTCTCTTTCACATAATGTTACATTTCCCCTCAGGACTGAATGTATTGGTAGACACGACACTGCTCTTATGTAGCCTTCATAGCACCCATCTGACACCTGTAAAATATTAAACTCTAAGAATGTGTGTTAAAGTCAGTTAGCCAGGATAAGTGTGTTCTACAGATAAATGGGTTTGTTTGGGAGAGAGCACCACAGCCTGTGTGTATCACTGCAGGGTAAATTCCTAAAGAGTCAGGATGCTGTAGATAACCGCTGAATCACAGAAAGCAGCAGAAGGAAGTCATGTCACCCACAGTGCACACTCCTCAAACCCTGCTGCAGTTGGAACTGTTGCAATACAATGCACTTTCAATTTTTCCTATTGCATTTTCTACAGTTTTATTCATATTTAGTTCACATAAGGGCTTTGGATAGTTAAGTCTCACTGTCTGGGGGTTTCATGATGTGAGTAGTTTCTTAGATACTATTGATAAAGCCCAAACAGGATGACTCTCTCCATGTCTGCCTACACCCTAACTTAGACCCAGGCATGTGCTTTCTCCAGAGAACCAAAGCTCTGCCAGCATTGCCAGAGACAGCAAGGCAAAGGGGATATGAATTGTGCTCCTGTTGCTTTTGGGATGCACAAGCAACACTTGTGCCCCTCTTCACAGTGTGGGCAATGGCAGTGCTGAGTTTGTGGCCACAGTTCTCTCTGCTGGGCAAGAGCTTCACAACCTGTGTGCTCCTGGCAAACCTTACAGGCTGAGACCAGGAATACCCAGGTCAAACCCACACATGGGTCAAGGCCAGGGATGATAAAGCCTTGTTAGTGCATTTTCTTTCTGTTATGCCTCTCTTGTTCCACACTAACCTAGCTCCTCTCATTCCTGCAGGTTTACACTTAAAACATTACTTGACAGTTATTATGTCGTCTTACTCCCAAAGTGTTGGTTAGCAAACTATGCTGTCAGCTCTTTGTACTTTTTCTCACCAGGCAGTTCTTCCAAGCCTACAGCTACAGTTGGCTCTTCTTCTCTGAACTTCCTCCAGCTTGGCTTCCCGGTAACGAGGCGCAGAGAGCTGCACTCACCTTTTCCAGATGCTATCGCACGTCAGTTCCAAGAAGAGAGACTCACTTGCTCTTTCCCTGGGGTGTGTCTCCATGAGAGCCCCAAATCACACTGACATTTTTAACTGTCACATCAGCTAGAAAATTCAAATGCAAATTCAGAGGCCCTCCTTGCTCAGCACAGCAGTCACCATATCTTTTCTGCCGTAAGAGAAAAGAAAGACCTCGGACCTCATCTTTCTAACAAACATTACTATTTCTGTAGAAACTTCAGATTGTTTTCTAACTTTTCACACTAATCACGTGAATTGGCTTATTTATGACAGGGAGAGGAACGATAGGAAGTATTAACTAACCCTGTACTGGTGGTCAGAGTAAAGCAAAAACAAAGCTGGTTTCCAGTTCTCTGTGCTGAGGCTGATTTTCCATTGTCGTTCCACATTATCTTCCCATTTAGGTCTGCTCATGCAATTCTGTTGTGCATCCTGTAATTCTCTTTTAGTAGGTTTAAAACAAACAAAAGGAAGTACTTTTTCACACAGCGCATAATTAAATTATGAAACTTGTTGCCATGGGAAGCGCTGGATGCCAAAAGTCTAAATGGGTTCAGAAAAAAAGAGAAATTAATGGAGGATAGGTACATTGATGAGTATTAAACATAGTAGCTCGCTCACAGTGTTTGGCTCAGGAAGCCCTTCCAGAACTGTTTGATGAAAGCAGGAAGGGATATTTCTGCTGGTGCCTGTCTCTCCCTCAGCTCCCCTCAGGAGCCTCTTCTGGTCACTGGCAGGAAGAAGACATTGGAGTTAATGGTCTTAGTAAAGCAGCTCTGGTGCTCCTCTCCTAACAAGACACACAGATGTCAACAGATACCTGTAAGTTTAAAAAATACTATCTCTAAGCCAAAAATTGGCTTCTCTTTGGACATTTTTTATCAGATTTAATCGAGCTGACTTTAATGCAGGCTGCTTACTGCAAAGTGTATGGCTAAAATGGGGTTAAGGTTTCAGAATGACTGGAATTATTGGCTCAGCCAAAAGTTTGATTTTGCAGATATTACAGGTTAGACCAACTTTGTTGGGGACTGAAGTCAAGAGGCAACCTGTTATCTGTGCTGTGAAAGTTGTACCTGCTCCTGGAGCTCTCTCCCCTCACTGAACAAATGCTCCCACTGGCCATTGTGGTGCCATCTCTTCTTGTTGACTTTGCTCTGTAATTGCTGATTTATCAGTCCCTCCTCAGACTTCTCAGTTTGTCCTGACTGACAAGCAAAACGAAGAGAGTCCTATGTGCACACACAGGAAGGAGAGGAGGGCAGGCTGGTGAGACAGGGAAGGAGCCCTGGCCCTTTGGCTGCCACTCTTGTCTGGGCAAGGAGCCTCACCCCACAGGCTGTGCCTGTTGCACCAGTCCATGAGGGAGGGAAAATTGGCCCATCATTTTGATAGCATCATGAGTTGCTTTAATTTCTTGTTCTGTGTTTGGCTGCAAAACATGTCTGATTTCATCTGTATTGCTTTGTCATGGAGGTGTCCTTCTTTCATCATTTAGAATGACAATATCTCATTTGGTCACAGCCTTGTTTCCAAATGTCTCCTGCATTAGCTCAGACTATGTGCAACTGCCTTAGCTACCCAGAAAAATTCACTTAGGCATGGTAATGAATAGACTGAAGTGATTGATTTCTATTGTTGAGAAAACTGTATGTGGTTATCTACATTATGTTGTCAAAATGCACATGGTTAAAAGCCAGAAAACAGTCTGTTGGCTGAGGGCCTGCCTCACTTGGAAAGTAATGACAATGTGAGAGAATCAAATTCAGAGGCTTAATTTTCTCTTCGTCACCAGAAGCCCCAGAGTACAGAGCATTACCTTTGGTTTTAAAGAATATTCCGGATCCTTTGGTTGCAGGAAGGAGGTCTGGCTGCACAATGTGACTGAATTAGCCACTTGCTACTGTAGCTCCATCCCAGAGTACTTTAGCATTTCAGTGTTGTTGACTCAAATTTCCTAAACTTTGCTATAGTTCATCATCTTGTATGACTCCTGCAAGTATGAACTTGCAGACTGCATGGAAAGAAAGCTTACATTCAAGCAAAGTCTTAGGGCAGCTCTGATTCTCTTTCTTTGTCTGAGTGGTACCAGGATGGAGAGCATGAGCTCCCTGGAGGGGTGCAGCAGTGAGCACAGCAGCACTGTGCTGCCAAGTGAGAGGGAGGGGACTGGTTCAGCAGCTCTGCACTGGAAAGGGGGGCCTGGACACCTTCCTTTGTCACATTATGATGCTGTTGGAGTTCGTGTCGCTACATCCATGCCTATTTGTGCATGTTTACCCGCTCCCCAAATTTTAGACTAAGTTCTTCTGCAGGTATGATCCCCATTCAGTGTATCTTGATGGGAAGCTTTTGGAATGTCCATAATTTAGACATTAATTAAAACACAACAACAGCAATCTAAATGTTCAAACCAAAGTCTTGGAAAAAACTATTAAACTATTTATTAACGCTGCTTCTCTAACCAGTTAAGATGCCCCCGTGTAAAACTTTGATCAAGTTCTGTTTCTGTCAATTGGTTATTAAAATACCAATCCTCAGTTTTTCCAGTGCCAATTATCCTGGTATCTGCAGACTGGGGTACTCTTCTCATCCTCAAGAATATTCCCTAGAAATCATAAGTTAAACAGCCAACCCAAGCCCAAGGCAAAGAGCTAGTCCTGGACAACAGGCAAGATAATCAGGGAATAACTAACATGGATAATCAGCAAATCATTCAAATGAATTGATTTGGCTCTGGCTGGCGTCCCTGTTTCTGCCTGAAAGCTTCAGTGAAACCTAAATAAATGGCAGTTATCTTACTGTCTCTTCCTGTTATCAGACTGTAATGACAGCAGAGGAGAGAGGGGAAATCATGTCTTTGAGCAGGATCATGGCCTTTCATTTAAAGTAAATACTGCATCAAAATGGAAACTGCCTGAAGAGTAAGTCTGCCTTGGCTTAGTTCTGAGCAGATTAAGTAATGTATTAAAACCAGACAATATCAGTTTCTTGCAATGGCTTCAACACCTTCACTGCAAATGTGCACACAGAGAATCACAAAGTGCTATTTATAACGACCTGAAGGTGGCTAACAGGACAGTGTGAGGTAGCTGTGAAGAGCTAAAATTCAGCCAAGGCATCTGTATTTTATGTTTCAATAAATGCCTTTAACATAAAAAAAAATCACAATAGGAAAATTTAAGGGGAGTGATGCTTATCCCAGATTCAGCAATGCACTTGTAGCATTCAAGTTAAAATCTCTGCCTCTCCAGGTTCCCATGCAGTTGATGAGGAGAAACACACAGGGTACCTAGCAATGAACCATCCATGAGATTCCTGCCTGACTCCCTGGCACTGGAGGGATCAGGGTATTGGAGGGTACCTCCAGACAAGTGCCTAAATGAACACAGAAAGGCTGGATGCAGGTCATACCTTGTTTTGGGAGGAGAACTGGGGACCAAGAGGTGGCTTGACCACAAGAGGACAACGTCCAACAAAGCTTCTCCTGGCCTGCTGAGCTCCATCAAAATCAACCACAGCTGTAGAAGAGGTGGTGAGGATTGAACTCCACCCTCTGTCACACCAAACTCCCTATGGGTTTCAGGCTGGGTCCCTCAGCACACCAAACACGAGTGGGAATGCTCGCAGCTCCGTGAATACAAGACCAAACTGTGGTGGCATGGGAAGAGAACAGGGGCTGTGCTTTGGCAGCAGCTTTTGTTGGCAGGCCAGGGAGACAGCTTTCAAAGCATGGCAGCACCAATTGCCAGCACTCCTGAGTTCTCACCCTTAAGTGGAGTGGGTACTCACTTGTCAGGGGCTGTTCACACAGCAGGAATGCCACAGAGAGGAGGAATTTCTCTGTAATTTGCCCCGGCTGGGCAAGATTTGTACTTTCCTTTAGAGCAAGCAGCAAAGGTCCAAACTAACTTCCTTAATAATACTCTTTTTAATTCTTAAAACCCCCTAGGTGTCAAATTTTACTGTAGATCCAACATCTTTTTCAACAGAGTCTGAATAATTCTGTGACAAATATGAGAAATGACAGGATGACATAATACATTTGTACTTTAAGATTTAATTTGTTTTATTTTCATTCTATAGCTCTAAAAATGTTTTGACCCTGTTTTATTGGAAAGAAAATAAACTAAAAGTGAAGCTTCAACCCAAACAGTTTTTCACAGCAGTAGGTGTAAACTCTGGAAAATAAAATGAAGGCTAAAAATCTTCAGAGACTATTAAATGTAATGGAAAAAAAACACCTATCACTTAACTGAATTTTTGCTGCTAAGGCAGTTTTATGTTTGCTATTCTCAGGTACTAACATTTATTATAGTAACCTTTATAAAGTAAATTTAATTATCTTTATCTTTTTACAAATAATAAATTTAGTTGTCCTACAATGAAAATCAATTGTCAACATAAGCTATGGTTAACATCTAATAAAACAGCCCTCTGTAAATCCATGATTAATAAGATTGGCTTCTGTATTAACTAACAGACATCATAAAATTTTCTTCCTTGCAATAATTTGTATATTCAAGGTTCATCCTGCTGGACTGAGTTTCCTAAAATAAACTGTTAGAGTGAATGAACAAAACTTTGGCACCTATCACTACTATATTATAACCACTTAAATATATATCTGTAGCTGAATGGTTTCCAAATTAATGTCATATTTTAATTAAGTCAGAGAAGATGGTGGCTATAGCAAATGATAAGTCTTTGTTTCCTTTACCTTCTGAACATAATGACAATGCTGCTTAGGTTTTAGTTTGAGCGTTAGAGGAAGCTAATTGAAATGTGAAAAACCAATTTCCCAAAACAATCTTTACATATGACAGGGATTACTCAAGCTCTTCTATGTCACCAAAAATATCCCCAAACCAACAACAAAACAAAACAAAACACAAAACAAAACAAAAAAACAAACCAAAACAATCCACCCCCCCAAAACAAACCAACCAAAAAACCCCAACCACCAAAACCCCTCAACACCTAAAAATCCCCCAAATTGGAATTTACTCCCTTCGAAACACAAATATCTAGTTCCTAAGTGGGAGCAGTGGTGCTCAGATTGAGCATGAAGTTATGTCCCATAAGACACAGGATCTCTCTGCCCTCCCTGGGTACACACTTCACCTAAGGTACAGTGGCCACTGCAGGCAGTGCTAAGCTTCAGCTGAATTTGGGTCTGGTTTTGAAGAGCAGAACAATAACTTCACACCTGTCCTGAAAGATCCCAAAGTCATTGTACAAAGTAGGGGAAGTAGATTTGCTTGAAGCATCTGTAAGAGCACACAGAAACTAGGCATGAAAACTACTTCCCCCTTTGCCCAGACAAACCCTTCCAAATATCACGGAATCCTTTGGCCATAGAGACCTAACAGGGCCTTTGCTTGTTTTGTGGGCTTTTTAGGCAACGTTTTCACTCTCAGTGTGTACTCTGGAAAATGGAGAATCTGATCCTTCATCTTACAACTTTAATGAAAGTTGAGTGATTTTAGCAGAATTAGCAAGACTGGACTTGTGCAGTGGGAAATCAGTCCTTGGAGAAGCACTGGAGAAGCATCAGTGATTATTACTTGAATGGAGGAAGAGAAGTATCTTATTGCGTATTTAATCTGTTTTAAAAATGCTAGAAAAGCATATATTAGTTCCTGCTAGTTGTTATTTTTTTCTTTACAAAACTTCCATGTTAATTACAGAAAAAAGTTATATTTTAAAATTAACCTCTGGCAATGAAAAAAGTTCTTTCTCACATCAAAAAAGCAGCTTTAGTGCTCTGGACATTCTCAGAATAAAATTTTATATATATATATATGTTGATGAGAACTGAGAAGCTTAAAAAAATGAGTGTACATTTATGTGATATTTCATTCTTTTATTTGATAATTTTTAACAAAGGAAATGCACTTATCAAGTTCAAAGTTTTGGTCATTGTGCCTCATTCTCTGAAGTACAATGATTAAGTTATAAACAGACCAAGAGTGACAAAAGCATTGCAACTATAACTAAGGAATTCAAGGGAATATTTACATAGGTTTAATATTTTGGAGAAAAAGAAAGTGATCCAGTTAACTTCCATTGTTTTACAAAATATAACTTTATGCCACCTGGAAACTGACAATCATCTCATAAAGCTGTAGAAAGGTGGAAAAATGGAACAATTTTCAGACCTAATATAAAAGAGGCAGCTTGTTTATAACCTCTTCCCTGATGAGAGACTGCTAGACCAAGCATTTGCTCCTTTTTATCTGTCTGAAGAGCACTTGTGTCTCTCTCTAACCATGCCCTCCTGTTGGCAGCTGGCTCCTTTTCTAGGGAGTCAAAGAGCATATTAGACAAAACAAAATATAACATGGAAACATAGAAATGTAAATATTCACTTCACTGCATTCACTGTGCTCATACTTTTAATGATTTCAAGACTGAGCACAGCAACTCTGCTTGGATTGGGCTGGTGCTCACCCTCACCAGGACAGCCTGCTTTGCTAGGTGGTCTGCATCTCACCTAGAGAACCCTGTCACTTAAAGCCTACGAATGCAAAGCATAGCATGATTTATTGTTGTTTAACTTTATAAAGTAACTGCATGGGTGGGCGTGCAGTTTATAGAGCATTGCCCTCTACCATAAAAAGTAGTTTGTAAGAGAGAAAGAAAAAAAAAAATATTACTCAAATGGTTGTAAACACTTGTTTAAAATGCATAAATTTTAAAATACCATTAGCGAATACACTTCTTTTCCTGTTTTTAATGCTCTCAAACATTAAAACTTTCTTTTGCCCCCTTACACCTTTGATGGAAAAGGAATGTTAACTTTATTTTTCCAGTTCTTCCTGGTTTAATGTTTTTCTTTTATCACTCCAAAGAGTTAAAGGATTCCTCTACCCTTTTAACAGCTAATTGCAATACTGACTGACACCTAACAGAAAAAAGGAAAGCAGTCTAGCAACTCTGCCTTCTCCTCACTCCTCTCTAGCCCCATGCAATTGTTTGGTACCCAATATAAAGGCAGTCATCAATAGCAGCCAGTCAGCTCAGTCTTCTTTTCTCTCTTCAAATAAACATTGCATCCCCCAACAACTCTGATGCAGCAAGTGCTGCAGCTCCCTGATTTCCTGGAGGAAGCAGAAAGTTCCCTTTCCTCGCTTTCCTCCTAGCTGCTCATTTTTCACTTGAAAAGGAAGTTGGTGACTCTTAATTGTCTGCGCTTCTTGTGGCCCTCTTACTGTTGTCTGTATCTTGCCCTTTACAGGCATTTAAACTTATTTTTCCTTATTTCATTTCCCCACATTGTATTCATTGTATCCAAGTTTGTTGTTAAATCAAGAGCCGTCTCACTTAAGCATTAATCTAGAATCCAAACAGTACTCACCAGACTGATTAGAACATGGCCATACACTACAGCCCCAGCCACTGGAACTCTCCATCATGCTCAGTGGGCTGGAGTCAGTGTGGGTGTGACTTGGTTAATTATTCTGTGGAAATGGCTTTGGACCCTCCTTGTAAAGGATGCCTTATACAGGAGAAAAATCAAACCACCAGGTAAGTTTCTTCCCTCTGGGTTAGATCTGTGATTAAAATGAGTGGACACAAGAAACAGCTGTTGCTTTATTTTTCTTACCCATCTTTTCTCTTCGTTGTACATTACACAATACACCAAAACAAATGAGTGCTGCTTTCCACTTTGGGCAATGCCCACGTGGTGGGGAACAGAGAGCAGGCCAGGACAAGAACTTAGTTACCAAGAGGGTCTACTGGCCCTGCAGTAAAGCCCAAGACATGCACTAGATCATCTTTCACAGAAATGTGGCTCTTCATAAAGCAACTCCCTACTGAAGCTTGAGTCTAGAATTCTCCATATGGAAGCATAAATCCAATATCAGATTTTGAAACTTTTTTTTGACAGACACTTGAGGAAAAGCTTGGCAAAACTCGTATTTCCAAGTCCTGGAAATATGTACCTGAGCTCAGACCAACCTTTAGTGTTAGGGCCATCTAGTGGGAGAGAAGGCACTGACAGGGAGGCCAGGACATGCTCTGCATCCAGACTTTTCATCCTATTAAGCTTTGGTGTGGCCTCTGGGTACCTGGGCCAAGGGAACAATGATCAGCAGATCACTGACAGTATTGCAAACAAAGGACAACACGACTTTGAGGGCTACTTTAGAAAAAGAGAAAGGGTGAAGCAGCCCCCCTGAAATTCTACAGCTGTTTAGGAAAGCAGGCTGTGCCCACAGTGCAGGAACCAAACAGTCAAGGTAGAGAATTTCAGGGTGGATAGAGACAAGGAGCAAAAATGTGGCATGATTTTGTGGATGCAAGCCTGCTCAGTTACTGGCTATTCCAGTTTGTTTGTTCATATAAATCCTGTCGACTGCACAGGGAAAATGTAGTAGGGTGAAAGGCTTGTGCAAGCCTCTCCCACTTGGTTTAGGCTATTCAATACAGCTGTGGGATCAACTCTTAGGGTTGATTTTTAGTTAATAAAGGATTTCTTGAACCATTGTGGAAGATTATGCTAGTGTCTAGGCAGAGTTAACAGGGCAATTAGCTTTGCCCACAGCTATGAAAGAGAAGGCAAATAATAAGAGGTAAGATTGGTGTTCAGACAGACAACTGATTAATGGTGTCCATTGATGCTACAGTTCAGAGAATCAGTGCAAGGGTCACTTCAAATGATGTCCTTCTGGCTCTAGCAGGACTGCAAAGTGCTGTCTGAATGGTGTCAGGGGTATAACTAATTGACATATGTGGTCAAAAACAAATAAACACATGGATCACCTGTTTGAAGAAACATCAATGCTAAGCCTGCAAGCTCAATACAGAAAAGTGAACAATCTTCCAAATCCTGTTTGGACAATTCTCTAAGAATAATGCTTCAATGTAATTAAGGTTGCCTTCCAGGGTCTCTCCCTACTCCTGTCACAATCCTATTCACCTACTTCTTCGGCATGTTGCAGCTTGAAGCTTGCTTCAAACTTCCAGGGAAAGAGCATGAAAAGTACAGCTGGTCAAATGCTCCTGCAGATAACTGGAAATTCACTGTTACTATACAACACAGAAGCTGCATTCATAAACAAGTTTGCATGTTTTAATGTCAAGAACCCTAGATCTTAAAGAAATGTTGCCAGTTTATGATACAGAACCTGATAGACATTGTGTCCCAACCAACACCTCACATCTGCAAGTTAAGAGGAAGAACAGTGGGGTTCAAACAAACAAAAAGCCCGAGACCAAGCAGTAAGATTTCACAGAAAGAAGAGGCACTGAAATAAAGCTATTGTCTTTTGTGAAATAAGGGAGAGAACCATCCTCTTCTGACAGCATAAGACACAGCTGACAATGTTTTAGCTAAATTAAACCTGGCACCGTAAGAAATTGGGTGAGTTTGTTTTACTCTGTACATTTGTTTTCTATGTATTGATTTATTTGAAGTATCACAGTAAAGAGGGAGGAACTGGAATAAAAAGCAGGTATAAAACCAGAACACTTATTTACAGATAATTCATAAAATGGTAATTCACAATGCTGACAAATCATATTTCCACATCCCTTTCTGGTATTTTAGATCTACTGAGAAATAGAAAATTTCTTACTTGACAACATACAAATATATTTAACATAACAGCACCATAATCTGCAGGTATTTTTTTCCTTAAAACTTCGCAAGCTGCAACATATAAAAATGGGACTAAGGCATGAGATTGAGCAGGGAAATCTTTTGATTCAACCTTGCATTACTATAAAGAGACACTGAGAATAACAAAAAAAAGTTATGGCTCAGTAAGATAGAAATATTTAAAAACAGGCATTTGCAGAAGATGTATCTTAGTTCAGCAATCTTAAAGGATGCTTAGATTTCTGAAGAAACTCTTCTGTCATATCCTCCATTTTGTTCTCCACTGGAGCTGCAGATTTGTTCTCTTTACCCTTTTTGAGACTTCTTTTGTGCTGGGATTTAAAGAAAATACCCAATGTTAAGAGAATACAAAGAAATTAAAGACTTCTTGCTCATGTGCAATGCAGTACATAGTGTTCTGTGAAAGAAAGCTGACATAACTCCTGAAAAAGGTTCCTAATATATTGTATTTACTCAAGAGATTGACTGTAGACATACAGAAGTTCAAGAGCTATTTTTAAAGGGTCCACAACAAGAAAATATGCTCTCCCCAGCAAGAAACCCCCTAGACTAATATACCAAGAAGTTTATACTGATACATTGGTAGAGCAAAAGGGGCAGAAGCAAGTAAGTAAAAAAAAACCAACCCCATGAAGACTTAAGAATGCCAATATTTCTATCAGGCCTCTAAGAAAATACTCCATGTACTTTCAGCTCTTCCCTTAACACATGCCTAGCACATTATGACAATTTTTTAAATGCAGGATTATTTGCTGAGGACTTTTCAACTGTCTGTCCAGCTTGTCAGAAATCTGCATTATTTTATCCACTAGTAACTGCTATCAGAATCTGCTGTTACTCTAGCACAAGGTTAATAAAGCATTACCTACAGGATTTGAACAAGTTGTGAGACTACCCTAAAATATAAGAGCACTGCTATGGAATAATAATATTTCTTCTCTCAAATACACAGCTGTTTTGTTTGTCAGTGGAAGTTACCTGGAAAAAAGGTATGCCACCATTTGTGTGGCAATATACATTTGTATCCACCAAGAATTTGTCACAAGCAAGGCTTCCACTGGGTTCTTGCAACTCTCCTTCCTCTTCCAACAGGTCCTAAAACAGAAGTTTTTCAGAAAGAAATTTATTTAATGTCTGAATTCCCTCAATGAATCCATTAAGCATTATCAGATCTATAAAAGACATTTTTGAAAAGCAGGAATGAAATCTAAATTATTAATATAATTGCTTATTTTTCAAGAGATTGTTTTTGTCAAAAGCTCAGCACACTTGAGTCCAAGTACACTGTAAAACACAAAGACTACAACAGCCCTGGGGTTCCAGTCAACTTTCCACAAGGGCATGGAAAAACTTCAAAGATGTGCAATCTTCATTCAAGAGCCTCATTTGCCATTTATATACATACCTGACCTGCATTATCCTCCACCTCCTTTACCACACTGCTTAGCATAGCATCAAGATTTGGTTGCTTTTGCCTTAATTGCTCCAGAAGTAGTTCCCGGGGCTCTGTTCTCACGAGTGTGACTGGATAGAAGTAGTCTTTTCTCTGTGGAGTTGTCCCTTTAATGAAGATTATACATTTTTCAGTGTTTGCTTAATTTCAGAGCCTCAATTTTACATCAACTCACTACAGAAATCATGCTTTGTTCAGTCACCATTCTTTGCATACATCTTAAAAAAGGCGTCATGCTGCCAGTTACATTATGTCCCCATCAACCTTCACTCATGAATTCTGGAACTCAAATTGTTTTCTGTAAGACCATTCTGCCCCCAACCTGCTTAAATACCTGTTGGAACATCCACTTTGAGGTCCTCTTGCAGGAAACCATTAACCTGAGTTAGTCCATGCTGCACTTCCTCCTTAAGTGCCAGCTTCTGCTCCACAAGTATCTCCTGATCCACCTTTATCTGATCCAGAAGGCCATTTAGCACCTTCCCCTCAGCAGCCTTTTGTCTGCCAATGTGGCCAGCAAGTTCAGTTATTGCTTTATCACAGTTTTCTTCATTTTTCTGAAAATGAAACAAAAAAACAACCCAACTAAAAACAGCAAGTTATCTGGAAAGGCAAGACTATGGCCTCTTTTCTAAGATGTGGTGCATGATTAGTGACATGACCTGAAATGAAACAACTGAGACCTCAAACTGAGAAGTTTCAGTGCCAGTTTTACACTCTCATTTTGAGAGCTATCTTCAGAAGAGAGTCAGTTTCTTAGAAAGTATGATCATTTTAGAAAGCTAGTCACAAGAATAAAGATGATGCCATCTAGCTCAGACCAGACTCCTCATGCTTCTATGCACAAATCCTGCACAGAATTAGGATATTCAACTGAACATGAACATTCTACAAGCACTAGAACCTTTATGCATTTGTAGGGGAAAAGGAAAACTTGTTTTCAGCCATTCCTGTTGAAATGAAACTCCTGAAGTGCTCAGCAGGTACAACAGATAGAGAGATGTCTTGAGACCACAAATGCTTTTAGTTTAGAGCTGGACTTGATCCTTGGAGATCCCTTCCAACTCAGAATATTCTACGTGAAGGAAGTTTCTAGTTGAGTTTTTCCTTCTGAAAGTTTGCAAAATAGTGGACTTGCCTATTACAACAACAAAACAAGGGTAGGATGTGAAATTTGTGATGGAAATTTTAAAAACCCAAAAAAAGCAAGAGAAACTCTTAGATAAGAGGCCAGAACTTGTACATACTTAAAGGGAATGCTTTCTTCCATATTGATTCAATCTGATCAATAAAGTAATTTGCCTCCTCCAGAAAACAGCCTGCATTTGATCACTGTGTATCTCCCAAGGACAGTACTGTAGATAAAGCTTTAGAAGGAAACACTAACAAGATGATGTAAAACACTCAGATTACAAGTTAGCTGTATGGTATTACTCATGACACCATTTTTTGAGGTTATGGGCACTTGAAGTTAAAGTCTTCCTCCTAATTTAGGCTTCTGATTTCCTCTAATTACATCTTCTTAAGCTCAGTAACATGAATCTGCTATCAAAAAACACCTAGTTTTGTTTTGACTATAACAGAAAACTTCCCCCCCCCCCTACAAATTCTGTAAAGTTTGTCTCAGGATGTTGCATAAGACTACAAATGAATATAGGTACCTTTTGTAAATACTGAAATTGCTGTTTCTCATCCTTGAATGACAATAGCTGCTGATTAGTAAAGTTGACCATCTGAGCAGTAGTAAATTCACCCCATGTATTGGTATCCTGAGACACATTTCTGAGATTGCTGAGAAGATGCTGACAGTGGTCATTGGATTCTTCCAGCATTGTTTTGTTTTCAGCATTTATGCTCCTGAGCTCTTGAGAGAAATTATCCAGAGATGCAGTAAATTTGCTGTGATTGGAATTTGTACTGCTGACTAGGTCTGTAGTTTTCCTGCAACAACATATTTGTAAGAGTTCAGAGAATTTGAAAGGTAGATTTTAACACAGTATACTTTTAGAAATATGAGGCCAGAGTCACTGAAATAGCACAGTTCCATCAAACCAGTCAATTATAATATTGTTGTTCTACTTAGAAAATTCGCAGCACTTGCAGCAGTAGGTTTGCTAAACAAACAAAACCCCTGCCAACCAAAAAACCCAAGAGAACCAAAAGACCCTAACCACAAACTAAAAGCAACTTCAGCAAGACCTTCGTTATTCAACCTGCAATTGAATGAAACATATTGCAACAGAGACATTATTATGCTTCAAGCTAAACAATTATAATATGGAGTTCTGAAGTACAGACACTGAGGGACACTCCTCAGCACATTGCTCCCAAAATGATATTTTATCTCAGCATGCTCAGGAGATAAGTTCAAGGGCAAGCCTTTTAGAACTACTGTTTACTCGGGGGAAAGGCCAACTATGATCTACAGTCTGCAGCAGAACCCAGCTCTAATGTACAGGCCATGCCCAGCAGGCTTTACAAGCACAGAAATATGAAGAGCATCCAATTTTGATGCTCTCTTTATATACAGTTTATCTTGTATAAGTGTGCAGCAAAAACAATCCATTCCTTACAGGTGAACATTTTCTTGCATAGCAGTGATGGTGGTCTTCAGGCTTCCATTTTTTGAGAGTACATCAGTTAAGTTCTTCTGAGTCTCATGAGCAAACAGGTCAAGCTGGCTTTGCAGAAAAGACATCAACTCAGCTGCGCTCTATCAAGAAAATTACCACAAGTTTCACTGTTATTCTGCACTATTTAACAGCCTTAAAGAGGGATTTTGCTACATTCCTACATAAACTACTTAAAGGAGCCTAACAAAAGCTGAATAGAATTAGGATCAAGTTACTGTCCTAACATTCTTTCTAAAGCAAGTATAATGTTTTACTACCATGTAAGAGTTGAAATCAAAGCAAGCTATCCCACTTGGTGTTAGGATGTTTTCTTACACTAAGGATACCTTTCTATGTGCCAACCTCGTCATTTCCACTTCTTCTTTTAAGCTGTCACAATTATGCTGGAGCTGAGCAAAGCCGCTGGCTGTTTCTTCCTGTATTTTTTTCAAAGTCAGAAAAAGATCTTCAAAGAAGGTATCAATTTCCTTTTTATGGCCCTCCATCTTAAAAAAACAAAGAAAAGTTTTACTTACAATTAGATTTTTATATCTTTATTTAAGAAACTGTTATTTTTCCCTACTATAACTGACATAGAAACAAACTCTACCCCAAGGAAATTGTCAAAAGGCATTAATAAAGTCTTGTGTGTAAAAGGCAGAAAGCCACATTTGGAACAATCTAAAGTTTGAGACCGGAACTTAGTGTGGGGGCTATTCCAAACACAAAATTTGACATGCAAAGTAATTAGAATAGAAAAGTAGACAAGAAACAGCAAGTGCTGGTAAGCCATGGACTATCTGCTGTCTAAGTCTGCAAACCAATAGAAAGCTTCCAGACAAGGGGAGTTGATTTCTCATGAGCTGTAATTGACAGGAGGGGGAAATGTTTCAGTAAGAGAAACAGGTCATCAGAAACAAAGACTTGTTTTTGACNACTTAGTGTGGGGGCTATTCCAAACACAAAATTTGACATGCAAAGTAATTAGAATAGAAAAGTAGACAAGAAACAGCAAGTGCTGGTAAGCCATGGACTATCTGCTAAGTCTGCAAACCAATAAAAAGCTTCCAGACAAGGGGAGTTGATTTCTCATGAGCTGTAATTGACAGGAGGGGGAAATGTTTCAGTAAGAGAAACAGGTCATCAGAAACAAAGACTTGTTTTTGACAAAATGGAAAAAGAAAAAAGAAATGGAAGAGGCTGCAGTGCTACATAAGTATCATGAGACAGACTAGGACTATAACTTGAAGCAAAGGACTTCAGTAAGTGCAGGATTGTTTGCACTTATGGTTGTTAACAAGATAAAGCATCACATTCCCCAGGAGTCAAAGGGACTATAGAAAACGTTTGGTATGAAAGCAGAAAAATTTTGGAGTGGTAACACTTGCCTAAGTTGACTTTATTTTTTCAGATATCTAAAATACAGGGGAAGAGTATATATTTAACATATCATCAAATATTTGTTACATAAGGATTTAAGCATCCATGTTTTACCATGCTGTGGCACTTAGGCAAGCAGTTGTGCCAATACAGAGAACAAGCAAATTTACCACACTCAGGAGAGGAAAAAAGTCTGAAAGAAAGTTAAAAAATAGAACTCATGGGACAAGATAAAGGGGAAAAGGCCAGACAAGAAGTGGGAACACTGACATAATGCAGAAAAACAAAGAACATATTATCTGTAAATTAAATAAAATAGAAGAGCACAAGACAAAGAGGCAGGTTATGTGTATTACCTGGTCAGCCACAGCAGAATATTTCTTCATGTTACTCTGGAACTGACAGTTTAGCCCCAAGACAAATTCTGCCATTGGTGTCAAGCTATTTATTGCTCTTCCTAATCCAGTTTCATGCTCCTCCTAGGGAGAGGAAAAAAAAATTAAACCAGAACATGGCTGTACCTTCATCTACATTTGTAAGAAGCTACTATGTACATATCCATGTGCTCTATTATGACAGTATATGCTATATAGTACATTATAGCTTGTGGGGGTGACATGGGAGGGCAAGTGGAGAGGGACAGCCATGGTCAGGTGGTGAGGCAGATACAGGTAAAGAACATCAGAAAACTTTCTATACATTTACAGAACCCCTTTTGATCAAAACCAGTTTCAAATATTTAAGTAGAAGTAGGTAAATGTACTAACAATTAATCTCAGCAGCTCTGCTTTACAATCAAGTGATAGGTTCTCATGCTGTGTTATTTTTTCAGAAATGTGAGAAACTTCTGTAGACACCAATTCTTTAAGAGAGGCAAAAGATGCTGAAATAACTGATGCAAGAATATCTGCTGCAGAAGAACTGGTAGACAGGAGGTCACCTACAGAAGAAATCCAGAGTTAGAAATTTTTTTACAAGTTCCCCTGTAAGAAAAGTATTTTATTAATCATCATCTTATTGCCCCTTACAGGAAAGCTGTGGATCATCCCAGACACATTATTACTGGTGGAACTGTAATTATTATGTCAATTTAAATAAAGCCACTTCTTTCCTAAAACAGATAGATTTTAGGAAGTAGTTTTTGACATGACTACAGGATGACTACTAATACAGGTATTATACTTACCTATAAAATTTGTGTAAGATGTTAACATCTGTTGCTGCTTCAAACTGTTTTCAGTAATTGAATCTTGTATCTTGCTGAACAAAGCATTCATTTGTCCTGCAAATGTATTTTGGACGACAGCATTGTGCTGATCAACAGCCTTCTTACGGTCCAGTTTTGCATGGAGCCCAGATACATCTCTTGTAGTTTCTTCAACTGTACTTAGTAACTGGAATTTTTAAAGCTATTTTAGTAAGCCTTTAAACAAGAAGTCAAGCACATATTATATATGGAAAAGCAACAACAGTTCTGAGTTAAAGAAGTTATCTCTCTAGGAAGACAGGTATTTCCCTTTTCATCATCAAATTACAACTGTTCTGGACCCTGGTGTTACATCATTTATGCTTTTAGAATATGGGGAAAAGTTACCTACTAGAGATCTTTTGTTCTGGTTTGAAAATCAAAGCATTAATAAATTACTTACTCAGTATTTAAAGAATAAAGGTATAATTTATCCCAGAATAGTAACTGAAAAATACCTGAGCACTTCAGCTTTTTTCTGAACAATCTAACAGCAAATATATTCTTTAATATAGTACTCAAGTAAGATGTTTGTAGTACTAGTCCTGTGATAATTTAGAATTCACAGAAATAGTGGAGTCCTGGTTTATAGTGAGCATAAGTAATTTCTGTATCTGTCTCAAACAGTCCACAACCCACATGTAAAAACCAGGCATTCCCTCCTAATTTTACAGGAAGACAAACAGAAAGAAATTGTCATGGTGCCTGAAGATTCAAGTTTCATCACTTTGCAGTTTAAATAGCAGAACACTCTCTCTCCCTACCTCAAGTCTGTTTTGATAATTATGACAAATTTACAAACACATCAAAGCCATACCCTAAATCACAGATGCTACAGGGCAAAATTTTTCAAAGCTTTTTTGCTGTTTTTCTACCCCAGTTCATAGAATGGTTTGGGTTGGAAGGGACATTAAAGTCTATTTATTTCCAAGCCTCCTACCATGGGCAGGGACATGTTCCACTAGACCAGTTCCTTCAGGTATGTATAATTTATTGTTTTGCAGGGCCAGTCATAAGATTTTGAAAGAAAACTACTTATTCTGCAAAAAACCTCATGATAATAGACAATGAAAAGCACTGTAACTTCCATGACAAACTGGCCTGAGGGAAAGTTAATTCCAGACAAACCAGAGTGTTTATCAGTCAATTACTGCAATCAACACTACCCCAGAGAAAGTCCTGCAATCTAATCCTAGTTTTCCATCTTAAATTCAGGTCTTGTGTCACCCACATCATGCTTTAGTAACAATTGGTTTCCTTGAATAGCCTATGAAACTCCCAAACATAGGAAGCTGTTTTACAGTAGGTACAAGAACTGTGACAACCTTGCTAGCTGTGCCATGAAGTTTTTGTTCAGTGTTTTCCAAAACTGAAACCACATATTCCTCTTCAGCCAGCTGAACCTTAGTTTCTTGCAGATCTTTTTGTGTTTCTTCCAGTTCTTTCTCCTTGATCTGCAAATCTGTTTTACACTGTTCAAGTTCACTTTTACTGACTCTGAATAGTTCAGTGACCTAAATAGGAAGACAATCATCAAAAAGGCAATACCATTTTTTATAAATTTGACAGTCTCATTTCACATCTCTCAAATTACATGACAATGACAGAAGGCAATTGACATCTAGCAATGTAACCTCAGGTGTAGGACTCCGGTCTTAACCCGAAACTATAGGTTTGTATGGTCTTTGTAATCACTGAAAATATCAAGCCAATACCATCCTCATGTAATAATCACTTGCTTCCCCTCTCAAAATACAAGAGCAAACTATTGTTACAGTTCAAGGAAAAGAAGCCCACTGAACAAACATAACCAGATAGAATGAAAAGAGTCAGCAAAGCTGATTACATAGAGTTACATATACTAGCAAATTAATATCTACATTTCTCTTGAACAAGAAGCTCCAATTTTCATGTCATTTGTTAAAAGGAAGCTCATGACCTCTATCTCCTCATTCTTTGCTCCTAAGCAGATACCTGTCAACTCAGATGATACCATTTCACAACCAGATTTTTGCTGAAAATTCAGCAAAGCAGATTATAGCAGCAGACATGAAAACAGCTTTAAAAATAAGAATTGCAACCTGCAATTTCATATACACTATTTCAAAATCCTAACTTCAAGGACTAGGAAGCTTCCACTCTCAACTAATTGGGGAACATTAAGACCACCACCAACAAAAAAATCTTCTGACTGTTCTTTCCTCAAACTTTTTTCCCTCCTTTTGGAAGGAGGAATGAATTTCTTCCATTTTTTGGCAGATTAAAGCCATAGTTGAAAAACATCACTTACCCTTTTCACTTCTTCCTCCATGACACTGATTTTGTCAATATACTCTGTAATTTGTTCTTCCTGAACAGTCAGCTTTCCACTAAGGGCTCTTAAGCAAGGATTCAAATAAACAAACAAATGAGTCAAGTAAGAGACAGTTTCAAGATTTTACACTACATTTTCAGTAATTTAAAAAGATAAGTATTGCTAAATTCTATATAAATAGGAAGTAATTTTATGTTAAGGCAGAAAAGATTTAAAACAATTTTCCATTGTAAACTTTCTGTGCAAACTAGCCCAATTAAAAGTGAAGTTAAGTATAACAAGTTTACTTTCCTGTATTAGGTTCCACAAAAAAAAAAAAAAAAA
>VYXF01010296.1:330834-346894 GCA_013397295.1 Polioptila caerulea | reverse complement strand
ATACATAAATTCTCAGTGCAAGCCTATTAGATTTCATCTGTACAATAATTAATTTTGAAAGAACAAGTTGACCAAAGAGTTCAGTTTTCCTAACTATCTTCAACTTCCTGGATTAAAAACAGATCTGAAAGTATTTCTCTATAAGGATAGGTACCAGTATCTGAGATTTGTTGCTAGTTATTTTATAGAAATTTTGCAGACATACTCATAGTTTTCAACAGAAATATAGATTCCATTTTTCTCTCGAGCAGCAGCAAGGTCTCGCTTCAGACGCTCAATCTCTTCAGTGTATTCCTGCATAAAGAAACAATCACATGTAAACCTGAAAATTTCTATTTTGGTTTCAATATTCAGCTTAACAGATATTTCACAAAGGTAGTGCTCTACAGAAGCTTTTCATAAGCACAAGAGCAAAGCACTTCACATCTGTTCTAAGTTCAGTATAGCACCCTTTAAATTCATATCACTGCATATATATTGGCTATATGTAGAGCATTGAAACCTTCCATTTGAAGGTCATACTTGGTTACATTTAGCAGCTTACAACGGGAATCACAGCTTCCTTAGGGGTAGAGCTACTTTACGTTGGCTCTTCACTTGTACTTACTGACTAGTTCCCTTTAATTCAGGCACTTTCTAGAGAAAGTGCAAAATTGCAAACTTGCAATACCCACAGTCACAGCCAGTAGCAATAGCCCTCTGTGCAACTTTAGTCTTATCAACAGTTAATACAATCAACAGTCCAGTACCTGCAGGGACCATGGCTATAGCAGTGCAGCTCTAGTTTAAAAGTATCAGTAATTAAAATCTCTTCAGAAAAGCACTGCTATTAGTTACAGCTTCTCACATATTTATAACTCCCGCACAGCAAAGACTGCATTAACAAAAAATCATGCTGAACCTGTAACTTCATTTTTCAAGATCTATGTCTAGTTACCTTAATAAGAGCTTTTTTTGTTAGCTTCTGATTAACTTCAGGCTTGTTCATGATGTTCTTTGCTCTATGGGCATATTCCAGTGTACTCAATGTTTCCTGTGAAAAACAGGTGTAACACTAGGTCAAGCTGAGGAATTAACTCATATTTTTGTATCATTAGCAAAATATATTACTTATTTTGGAAATAGATTTTCAGACTTTAAATTTACCTCAAGATTTACTGATGCAGGTGAAATTGTGGCAATTATTGATGTTTTTGTCCGTCCTCCAAGAGAGTCTTGCAGGATTCTTGTGAGTTTAGATTCCCTGTATGGAATATGAGGGGCTCTTTCCACTAGAGCAGTAATAACTCTTCCTAGTGTCAGCAGAGATTGGTTGATATTTCCAGCTTCACGAGCTCTTTTGTCAACGGCCCCAGATCGACCAATGTTTTCACTTCCTGCAAGATCAACCTGAAAGGCAGGTTATGCTTCTGTCTCAGTCACCTTGAAGAAAGTTTGCCCCAAAGTCTTGCAGAACACACGAAAGAGCTCATCAATTTTTCAGGAGACACTGGGTGACAAATGGGACTGAAGTTTTTCAGAGTGACATATTTCACATCACTTTATGAAAACAGTAATTTTTCTCCTTATCAGGAAAAAACTCTAGCACATGGCTAAAAATTCCATCAATGACACTTAGTTCAAATACTTACCAAGTTTAGCTTTCCAATTTTAACAAGTTCTTCTCCATCTATTGTTGTTTCTTTCATATGGATGGTAATTGAAAACACAGAGTGGGAACGGCTGCAAAAGAAACCAGTTTCAGATGTTCCCTTAAAGCCAAATATCTGATTGTTATATGACTGCTGCAAGTTCTGTGCTCTTCACGGAGAATACATTTAGCCCATTAACTACAAATTCCATTTTCAATACACAAAGTTATGCTAAGTATAATTTTGTGTGCGTACATATGAATATGGTATTTAAAATCGGTGATGAAATTTAATTCACTCAATCCTATAAATTCTATCTTATTTCAAGGAAAAGTGAGAGAAATGCCTTGGTTTTGCCTACATTTGTCTATTCTCAACTCATAAGCATCTCATGCAAACTGACTTGCAGATTTTTTTTCAGTCTGTATGCTAAGAATAGTTTCACAGAATGTGAGATTAAAGAACATAACTTTTTCTGTGCAGGCTAGGAAAACACATCAACTAGTTGAATCCAGTATTAAAAAAATTAAAAATCTATTAGTTTAATTAATTTTTCATAAAAAATAGTAATACAGTTTAAATCATAGAATCATGGAATGGTTTCATCTAGCTCCAACCCCCTTACCACTGCAAGGACACCTTCCACTAGACCAGGCTGCTCAAGCCCCATCCAACATGGCCCTGGATACTTCTAGGGATGGAGCATTCACAATTTCACTGGGCAACATGTTCCAGTGTTTCACTGCTCTCACAGTAAACATGGTTTTAGGTTGAGTTTATTCCTTTAATAAGTTTGTACTATGGGAAGCTGACATATATAGAAAGCCATCAATGCCAAATTACACCAGTTTGACCATACATAAAACAACACCTCAGGCACAATAAATTCTCAAAATTCCCTGGAATGTCAGACAAAATGAGTTCTGTGTATTTCCCATCAGTGGTAGAAAACACCCACTTCCTTCTACCAGCAGACAGACATGCTCAGTATATCCTGAAATTAAAATACAATATAGGCCAGGTACATTCCTTACTATTGCAACACAGGATCACTACTTCAGTGACACAGATACCACATCTGCAGCTCAAAGTTGTGAAGGCAGTAATAAAAGAATGCTATTCCTGACCCAGATGCCTCTATTACATTCTATGACCTCAAACCATATGAAGCAGCCCTTATTGCCACACAATCTTACCCAACTTCCACAACCTAGTTTGCAAATTTTACAGAAGCCAGATTTTGAAATTAGGGTCTTGTGTTGATCTGTAAAAAGCAGATCTTAGCAGTATTTTGAAATTCCAAACTTCAGTAGCAAATCCTAAGATATCATTTTCTATTGCTGGTACAGAGAGGAAAGGATACTCAAGACTCTTACACCAAGTTTATTCAGTAAATGGCACTGGCCAAAACACCCAACCACCTAGAACAGCTAGAAAAAAGACAATCTACCCCTCTGACACAGGTATATCACCTAAACATCTTCCAAAATTGAAAGGAAGCTTCTTTTTGGAAGTGTACAGTATCTACTGCAAGGAGTATTTATCTCATGCTAGAACATGCAGTGTATTTCACTTATGTATCTGTCAGATTTAGGTCTTCTGTTTTCATAGGCATAGAAAACTTTGAAAAAGTTAACTTCATAACTTTAAATTATACTTAAACTTTAATATTCCAGATGTCTAATTAAGAACACTATGATGCTTTCATCTCAGCTAGAGTTAGGTGGAATCCCAGGGCTACTGTTCCAAACAGACACTGCATATTTCCAAAGGATATATTAACTACAAAGCAGGCAAACTCTAAACAAGAGGAGAAAAAACAAGCTTTTGTTAAAAACAATGCAGGGAGAAAAAAATAGCTTGTTCCTTTTGACCTTGAGAAGCATTTGGATTTTTATGATGCTTCGTATTGTTTGTTTTTTTTGTTTTGTTTTTTTTTTTTGAGTGGAGTTAGTTTTCTCCACAGTGGCTGATACAGAGCTGTGGTTTGGGTTTGTGCTGCACAGAGGGTTAATAATACAGAGATGATGTTGTCAGAGCTTTGCATGCAGTGACACTGGCAAGGAGGTTCAGAGTGCACGGGAAGTTGGGAGGAGACATAGCCAGAACAGGTGACCCCAAATTACCAAAGGGATATTCCAGACCTTATGGCATCAGGTTCAGTATATAAAATGGGGGAAAGAGGGAAGAAAAGGGGAGGGGACATTTGGAGTGGTGGCATTTGTCTTCCCAAGTCACTGTTACACCTGATGGGGCCTGCGCTCATGGAGATGAATTAACCATGGGAAGCAGTGAATTAATTTCTTGCTTTGCTTGTGTGCACAGCTTTTGCTGTCCCTGTTAATCTCAACCCATGAGTTTTCCAGCTTTTATACTTCCAATTCTCTCCCCAAATCCTGAAGGTGAGGGAGTGAGTGAGTGGTGGGGTAGGCTTGGCTGCAGGCTGGCGTTAAACCACGGTACCCCTTAATACACCCATTGCAATCATCCCACAGCAAGACAAGGAAGAAATTATAACTCTGGCTTTCAAACCCACATTTGACAGTCTGCTCTGTGATAGATGATCTCAAGATGTAACGTTTGAACTAGCTTCTTACTTCTTCAGTAAGATTCTGTTTAACAAAGAACAAAACAAGGTTTCTGAAATGGGGAAGGTTTGTACCTGGAATATGCGTTCATGTAAGTAGCTGCAGTTGTTCTTTTGGCTGCACCCCTTTCCAGGATTTGGTAAACTTGATTTTTGTTGTGTACAGTTACTTCTTCCAAGCCTTTAATAATTACACCCCTCTGTCAGAAAGTAATACATGCTTATTATACGTCTCTTAACAATCCTGAAAGCCTCAAAACAACAATTTTTGTAGCACTAACCTTGTTTCGAGGATCATCAAACATCTGCAGTCTTTCCCCGACATCAGGAGTAGGATTCAGAAGATCAAAAAGCTCCTCATTATAGATTTCCAAAAGAGAGACTTTCACTGAAAATTCGGTACCATTCTCTGTGAGTTTTTCAAATATTTGATGCAATGTTCGGGGAATGATACCTGCCAGTGGATCCTATAAATGAAAAAGAAATATTTGACTTATAAATGTACTGAAGGAGATTTGGAGCTAGGGGGTAGAGTTTCAACTAAACAGTCTGACTGGATATAAACAAGAATAAAGATGACCTTCCATATAAAAGTCACCAGGAGTTGAATGCAATACATTAAAGATGTAAAGTTGTCCTTTCCATATAAATGAACGAGGTTATTTGTTAGTGTACAAACATTTAAGGAAAGTCAGCTTCAGAATTTGAAAGGCATCAACCTCTGGTTTTCTTTAGCCTTCTGTAGTTTCCAGCTTTGAACTACAGTGCAGACAAGAGAAATCTCAGGAGTCAAAATATACCTCTTCCCAAGTATACTCTTCATTGGGTGACCGCTCCCCTTCCATTGTGAAGGTCTTACCAGTACCAGTTTGGCCGTAACTGTGAGAATAAAAAATAAAAACATCAACAAGGAACTCAAATAAAAATAAAATTTCCTAATACTAATTCTTGGCTTACTTACGCAAACACGGTACAGTTGTAGCCCATAATGACTTCATCCAGAATGGGACACACAACACTCCGGTATACATCAATCTGCTTTGCCTGAGCTCCAAAAACCTATTGACACAAAGACAACACATCTCATTTATCCATACAACAACGTCTAACATCACACTAAATGCTAGCTTGTTTCTACAAGTCCCCAACTTGATGAACAGTTACCAACCATATCAAATGTGTAAGTCTTTCTTGATGACTTATCTGTCACTCCTCCGGTGCGGACACTGACTTCCTTCCTTGCTTGATCACAGTCTATGACAGCGTAGGAGCTCACTTTAAGTTCTGAGGCATTAAAAGGCCTAAAAAAACAGGAGTCAGGAATATTGGATTGAAATCATTGCTAACAAGAACACAAACAGATGAAACAAGTAATATCACTCAGCTTAAGGATCTAGAATAGTATAACTGGGCAAAAGAATAAAGTTTTAAACTTTATCTGTTAAATAATCATTTAAGAAAAAATGCTACAATTTGGCAGTTTACAGACGCTGTTTTTCCTTTCCATCCACTGTGAGACAACTCAGGCCTCTAAAGCTTTTTGTTTGTTTTTAACAAGCCTATAACCACTTTTAATGTGCACATAGCTAACAGGCATCAGAACATGTTCAATTGCAGGGGCTAGAAGACTAAACACACCAAACAACTGTCTGAATAAGAGCCTTCAAAAAAAAAAATTAAAAAGAAAACAGAAAACACTTAGACATGCAAGTTAATGCAATAGTGAATCACATGCTGATGACACAACACTCTAAAGCACCAAAAATACCAACAGACCCTACAAACTGCAGGACAGTAAGCAGCAACATCAGAACCTTTATAATAATGAGGCACCTGAATAATATTTTATAAGACAGACAAAACATCAGATTTGGGGAAGGAAAGTCCACATTCATTTAAAGTCAGTCATAGTGAAAAGGTTTAATAGAGGGACAATAAAATTTTTCAACTTTATGGTAAGCATCTTGTTTCACCACTAAGTTAATTCAAACTCAGTGCACACCATTTTCCTTGAAGGGAATTTGCCACTATTTCTCCTGAAATGCACGGAAACGCCATAAAAAGCATGAAATCCTATTCTATTCTTCATTTAGTAGCACTACCACACTGAATATCTCTGCTACCTATACAATTGACCTGAGCAGTCAGCCTGAAAATATAACTTCTACTATCTTGTACTCTTTAAAATATCTTGACATTAGAGACATTTCAGATGCTCTCTAAATTATAATGTTAAAGAAAAAAACCAAAATACGAGAAAACCACAAGCACATGGCACCTCCAGTTTCCTGAACCTCGTGGCTAACATTTCTCCCTCAATAAATCACTGAGGCTGAAGTGTCAGATCCTAAACAAACCACGGGACACTTGGGTGCAAGGTCGACTGATGACACCAGAAGATCACTAAAATCTTGTTCACAGGAGCAAGTTACAGCTTCAGCTTGGAGACTTCTAAAGTAACAGAACAAGGAACATATTCTACTGTGTAACCATGTAGCACTGAACCAGTCCTGTGCCCAGGGTGGAGGTGTTAGGGGAACAATTCAGCTGGGCTGAAGTCGGAGTACAGGAGTACAGACCATCACCATCACCATTACAAAAGCAGCTGCGTGGTGTGCCATGGAGACATTTGATCTCAGGTTCATCCCCTTAGGTATGAAGCACACTATGCATATTAACAATGCTAATGCATGCATTTTGAATTCCCAAATTAATGTTGTACCAAAGCTCAGTAAATGTGTTGCTTGAAAAGATTTTTTTATATGCTTAGACAAATCTGGTTTTGGGAACAAATTAGGACATCAAAGAACACAGCTGCCTCTACCTTCATATCTGTAAGGTAAGGAGAATCTGACTTGATGCATAAGAAAAAAAAGAAAGGTGGAAGAAACATTTACTAGCTCAAAAAAACGATAGCTATATAAAAAAAAAAAATCTCTACAAAGGGCAAGAGGAAGGTTGGGCAAAGAAGTTTTAAGAAGTTAGAAACTAACTCATGACATAACAATTAGTCTCTGAGCTACAATAAAAGCAGAACACTCCACTGTGCTCCTAATGCTGCATTCACGGTGAGCATTATAGTTAGTTAAAAGAGATACTAATACTTGATAAAGCTATTCCAGAGCAATTAAGAGAGATATAAAGAAAACAGCTGCTCTTGACAGTATTTCAAATCCAATTGCTTCAATAAACTTATTCTTTTGCAATAGTCTCTTGACTGACATCAACACTTTCACCAATCCCACATTTGTTTCAGAAGCTTTATAGTTGTATTGCAAAGATAAGGCTAAATTGATTTTAATTTCTATATTCATTGTGCATCTGTAAAAGAAGAACACATAAGCTTGAGAATATGACTGCAAAAGGCATTAAGGCATAATATGTAAACTAATATTTGCAGGTCTGGCTCAAAAAATCTGCAACTTTTAAATGTGTTTCAAACACTACACATAATGCATTATGAGTAGTACAGTTTTAACATACAATGTTTCAAGATTATTTAAGATCTAGTATCAGTAAGCAATTCATTAAAGCCACCTCAGAATTACAAAGAGAACCTAATTTTATGGTACATGAAACTTAGCACTTCACACCAAAAAGTACATTCATCTCATCAACCAAGACATTTGGTCATTTTTACTCCAGCAGCAGACTCCCCATCCCATTGCCTGCCCCCGGTAAGTCTGCATCCATGAAGTTGACAGATACACCACAGAGGGCGTAGCAACAATTTTAGCTGTTAAAGCTTAGCGACTTCCCCACAGCTCACAGAAGAGCAAAATTCAGCCTAGGCTTTTGTGTGTTACGAATATCATACCAACACTACATAGCTCTTCTTGAGCTTCCTGCGGAGCTTTATGCTGGGTGTGCGCTGAATCAAGTTCGGAAACTGCAACTTTTCGCCTCTTTAAGCTATAAGAAATCGCTCATAACACCTCACTTCTGCGGAAGCGCCGCTTCCCCGCGGGGCACACGGGGCCGCCTCAGCCGCAGACGGGTGCCCGGGACAGGCAGCTCCCGGCGCGGTGCCGAGGCCGCTCAGGGGTACGGGCGGCTCCTTCGCAGCGATCCCTGCGGGCAGACACGGCGATCTCCCCAGGCAGGTGTTCGCAGCCGGGCACAGCGGCCCGAGAGAGCCCGAGCTGCACGGCGCCTGTCACGGCAGTGGCCTCGGCCCGCCGGCCCCGCGGGCTGCCCGGGGCTCTGCGCAGAGAGCGTCAGGGCCCGAGCGCCAGTGCCACTTACGCGGGACCTCCCCGGAGCTTGCCCGCGGAGCGGCCCCCAACGCTCCCCAGAGAAGGGCGGCCACGCGTACCTGCACCGCACCACCACTTGGATGTTCTTGCCCTTCTCCTCCTTCTTGGTGCCGCCGCCCTGGGAGCCGAGGGAAGCCATGGCGGGACGGGGACGGGACCGAAGCGCTGTCGCGGGGCCGGAGCTCGGGGCAGCCGCGCGCGCCGCCGCCAGCGCTGCTTTGAACCGCGCAGCGCCCGGCGCGGCCAATCAGGGGCGGCCCCGGGGCACCACGGGACGGGAGTTCAAATCCTGGCGGAGGCGCGCGCCGCCCCGCCCCGCCCCGGCACCGTGAGGGAGCTCCGGGGCCGGGCTCCCAAGGCCCCGCTGAGCCTGATGGCCGCCCGTACCTGCGCACGGCTCGTCTGTGCCGCCAGAACCGCGAGGGGCCAGCAGCAGCAGCCTCCTCTGCGGCTGCCGCGGACACCCACGGGTCTGCGGGCGGCCGCCATCAGTCTTCAACATTCACATCATCCTTGACCTTTCTCACAGGTAAAGCCCTCCAGCCATCCGTTCTTCTGCCCCTCCTAGCTCTCCAGTTGACCCGACGATTTCTTTAAACATCACGACAAATACGTACACCTCGCCAATGCCTTGTGGAATCGAAACGTTACTTGGCCTGTTAAAAACGATGATCAGGTTTGTATTTACGCCGTGGGGAACAGCGCTCACCATTCCCAGCAGGGCACCTGCTGTGCCGTCGGCCGGAGGGGTCCCAGCACAGGCTGCCAGGCAGACCCTACGCCCAGCTGTGCACATCTGGCCATGTCTGCAGAGCTCTGCTTTGGTCCCTCTGTGCCCTCTGCTTGCTTCAGCTCAAGGAGGTCTCCCGCACAACTCGTCTACGTCAGTCTGAATTCCACACCTAACTTTCCACGTGTTTACGGGTTGATATTGCCTTACCGAGTAGTGGGAAAATCCTATGTAAGAATGAAAATAAGTAGTTACAGGCTCAGCACAAAGCACCACGGGTGCACCACATCCATCGCTTTTACTTTGAAACTACATAATGTGAACCACTTTGCCATTTATATCACCCTGGCTTCCCTATGAGAGCTTCCTCTGAGGCACCATTAAATGCTTTGCTAGGTGAAGATCTGTAACAGGATAAGAGGTCTTCTCAGTAGAGGGGAAGAAGGAGATGTCAGAGGAGATTCAACTCATCTGATGTACTTTTTTTTGTTAAATCTGTACTGGTTCCTACAGACTGTTACCTGTTACAGCCTACAGTGCTTTGCTCTTGTTCTAGGGCCTTCACAAGTTCTGAAATTTAGATTGCCCATCTATAATTTTGCAGGTGTCCACACCCTTCATTTTCCGTAAAGTTAGCTGCTTTGAATCTTATTATACTTCTCTCCTCTGCGAGTTCTTCTAGTTAATAACAAATGACTCTTAACGCAGAAGGCCTGCAGTAATTTTCCTGGTAGTGACATAAAGCAACATCCCATTATGCTCCCCTACCATTTATCTGAAGAGTTAGAACAATGTCAAAGCAAATCAATCTTACATTAGGCATGAAGAACAAACAATAAACACTAAAAATCACAATAACACATTATGTTTCAGCTAAGTAAATATTTAACCAAGCAGGAAAATAAACATAATCCATACCAACAACTTTATTATTTGCTTTTTTTGTATTCCATCTATGAAAACAGCAAAAATCACTTGTACTGACCATTGTGTAGTAGCTACTGCTAGACTGAAAAGTCAAATGCAGGTATGCAAATAATCTAAATATTTACCTTTTACTCTATAGTCCTTCATATGGATCACACAAAAGAAGGCAGCACTGGAACACAAGAATTCTTCCAACATCTGTTTGTTTGTTCTTTTCTAGTACAAAAGTCGTATTTTTCCTCAAAATATGACATGTCTGACAGACACAGAAGAGATTATTCAAACCTGCATTGAAACAATAAGAATTTATTTGATTACTGAAAGTTAAATTTGGCCTATAGCTACCTTTGCTATAGCTGTGTTAAGTGGAAAACATGTATTTCTGGTAATCAAGCTAGCTTAAAAAAGCATACAGATTAATGGCTGCAAGTCTGTTTGACAAGGTCAATTTATAGCATAGGTTGTACATTTTCTTGGACTAGGCAGAGCCTAATGATACTAATACACTATAAACACAAACTGAGTAATAGGGAACTAGCATTTCACAGGCTATAAAAATAAATATGATAAAAAGAAACAAGAATATTTAGGCCACAGTCTTAACAGTTGTTGGGAGAATGACCTTTAAAAAGACAGGTACTTCATCTGTGACAAATGTTTTATTTTGTTTAAGGAGAGACAAAAACATTACAGAAACCTAAATTATATAATAATACACACAACAGCAAATGTAACAATTTCAGAAAAGGGTATTAATCCCCAGTGTTGGGAGTTTGGTTTCTTTCTTATAGAATTTTTTCCCAGAAATTGGTAAGAAACTGATTACTGGATACCTATGGGTACCTAAGAAAGACAGAAGAAGCGGCTGAAGTGTGTGTGAAGCGGGAGTGTGGCATCTGGCTACATTTTTCTTTTGGACTGTGAGAACTGAGGCAGGTAAAGGATGAGGGCTGGGCCAGCTGCTCTCTCACTTTTTGGCATCAGAGGGGCTGGCCAGGCTGTCACTTACTGCGGGAGAATTCACTGGCACCGCTGGAGCTCAGCCCTGAGGGACCCACCACCGCCTGCTCCTGTGCCCCGGGAATCCTGAACCTCGCCTCTCCCTGCCCTGCTGGGAGCCGCCGCTGCTCCTCCGCTTCTGCTCTGGGTTTCCCCACGCTGTGTCCCGCACCCCCTGCCTGCCGGGACCTTTCCACACCTCCAGCTACCACCGCCGAGCTTCTGATACATTTTGTCCACCACCGGTAACTGCACTGAGGGAGAAAGTGTCTGCAGCCGAGAGGAACTGTGACTCGGTCCCTGGTTCTATTTGTTGTTAATGTCAGTGTTGTTTGTTTGCCTTTCATACACTATAGTAAAGAACTGCAATTCCTATTCTCATATCTTTGCTTGAGAGCCCCTTAATTTCAAAATGATAACAATTTGGAGGGAGGGGGTTGACATTCTCCATTCCAAGGGAGACTGCTGCCTTCCCTAGCAGACACCTGTCTTTCAAACTAAGATATCCCCATGTGGATCAAGAAGGACAATTTTTAACTAAGGCTTGCAAGCAAAAAGTCATTGAATTACAATGATATTCACAGACAAAACAAACACTGTTTTCCTAGGGCCTGTATCAGATCACCTGGGGAATTGTGGGTATGGAGGCCTGAAAAGTAGTAAAATTGTTTACATGGAACATAATTACATATGAATGAAGAAAGCTTATATAAGGTATAATAATGGAGAGATATAATTAATACAAATCATAAGGTTGGGTGAGACTTCTTCAAGGCTTAGTAACACCTGATTTGATTGTCAACATGCTGCACAATGTATCAACTGTACCATGTGGGTGGAGAGTTTAATACTATCAGTGTTTAATACTATCAGTGACATTTTAAAAAAATTGCTGATTAATTGCATATTCACATTAAAGGGGAAATCACCTGCACCTCAGGCAAACATAATTCAAATTCTAGCCTTTGAACAGCCTGACCAGTCTGCATACAGTGAGTTAAACAACAAGGACTTACACACACAGAGTATTGGTATGTTGTCAGCTGAGGACAGGGTTCTCCTTCAGTCAAGGTAAAAGGATAACTATGTCACTGTTAAAAAAAAAGAGAAACTCCAATAAAATAACTATCTTATTGTTAAAAATTGAGGACTCAATGCATATAAAATTATTAGAACTGGTTTCAGCTAACCAGGAAAATACACAGAATAAAAGAGCTCTTTTTTCCAGGCATGTGTGCCAGATCACTGTCCGACACAGATGGTAGCACTTTTACATCTTTTTATAGTCACTGCAATAAAAAATTAGCAGTAGCAAAGGGATGTATGCATTTGTGTGATTAGCTCAGAGTTAAGCTAGTAATTTCCATACAGTTACCTCTTTTCAGTTAAGACGTGCTGCTGGATGACACCCTTTACATAACAAGAAAAGAAACAATGAATGGGAAAATTGGAAACACACAGACTTGACAGCACGGACTGAAGTCAACAGGAAATGTCTCTTGTGCCTCATTATCTTTGAACTTAATTATTTTATTAATTTAATTTTATTCATCCAGTATTTTTCTACTGAGAACAGCCAATAAGACAATCCTTTTTTCATATATGTCTTGTCATGAAATTGCCGCTATTTATTTTGGAGTGGAAATAACAATCATAAGTTATGCTTTTTTTTCACCCCGAGGCCAGTTTGCTACAAAGCTCTATTATATACAATTACAATTCGAATTTAGTCCAGAATTTTATCTATGTGGAAAAGACACTTCCATTAGAAGCCTAACAAGATTGTACTTAAGAGTTTCACATGTACTGTCTCTCAGCTTTCAGGCCATACATAAAATACTGTTTTATTCTAAATTATTTTTAACCTACCTACTTTGAAGATCCTTTTCCCTCACTGTACATCTATGCCACGTATCCTGAAGAGGGATCTCTACGCTGCTACTTCATAAGCTTTTTCATAGGAGTATTTGAATAATTCCCACACTTACTCTAAATTATACTTGGGCTCATTGGGTCTTTTAGGCAACACTGATTTTTCTACTAGAGAAGATGAAAAAGGCAGGATCAAAAGGACCAATTGTCTATGAGCAATGAAAGTTTCCTGGGGAAGAAATCTTAGTTGCAGGACCAGACTGAGAAAGGCATTTTTCTGAAAGTCTTCTTTACTTTTGCTGAGGGTGTCCTATTAAAAATATCTTTAAAACACCAAAAAGATACCCAAAACAGTGTATGACTGTAATTTTGACTAGTTTAAATGGACATAGAGAGGGGTCAGAGTATAAGAACACAATCTGATTTGAATAAACACCAGTGTGTCCTGGATTTGGCTGGAATAGAGTTAATTTCTTCTCAGTAGCTGGCACAGTGCCGTGTTGTGGATTCAACATAAGAATAATGTTGGTAACACACTCATGTCTTGGTTGTTGCCAGGTTGTGTTTATCCTGCATCAGGGACTTTCTTGTGTCTCATTCTCTGCCAGTGAGGAGGTACAGGGGAAAAAAAGCTGGGAGGGAGCACAGCCAGGACAGGTGACTTGAACTGGCCAAAGGGATGTTCCACACCATAAAACATCAGTCCCAGCATATAAACTGGAGATTTATAATACCAGTTACCCAGAAGGGCCTGATTGGGCCTGTGGGCAGGGTCTGGCACTGGTTAGCAGGTGGTGAGCAATTGTAATTGTGCATCACTTATCCTGTTCTTTTTATAATCATAACTATCATTATTTACTATTATTATAATAATTTATTTTGATTCAGTTACTAAACTGTTCTTATTTCAACCATCAAGTTCTACTTTCAGTTCTCCTCCCCATTACACCGGGATGGGTGGAGGGGAGGAAAGGGCAGCCTGATCCTTACTGCAGCTGGGGTTAAACCAGGACACATCAGTTATTTTGAATAGCTGCTAAATAAGCTTACAATGGATAAAATAGGTGTAAAGTACAGTAGGCAGGACCTCAGCTGCATACCTCTGCTGCACCAGCTATGTTACATGCATGAGGAGGGGTGATCTTTCATCACACCACAGAAACAGAAGTGCTTGGTTTAGATCCACGTTTTAGCAGACCACCAGAGTCTTGCTGGCACGGTCTACCTTGCTTACCCAGAGTTGCCCCTGTATATACTGGGCAAGATTTATAGGAAAAGGCAGGATTTATTAGAGCAGCTAAATATAGATCAGCCAGCATTAGCTAAATATATACTACATTAGGCTAACAAACTCGCTGTTGGGACTCGAAAAAAGAGTAAATTGCCTGAAACTATAATTCTATAGCATTCACCCCTACATGGTAACTGTATTAACAGTAAAGGCAGAAGTATTTCTACTGTACATTCAATTTAAACAAACGACTCCAATTCACAACCTCTTAATCCCCTAGCTGCTCCTGAAAGGGAGGAGACAGATTGTGAAGGGGCACTCACCCGCAGTCCTTCTGTCAGCCACCATGGGATGAGCCTCTCTGACGCACTGGCAATTCCAGTCTGGTGGAATTCAGATTTAACAGCTCACCATTTATGCTGTCCTCTTTCTGTCCAGCTTGGTCTTCACTTTTACATGCACTAGGAACTGGAAAAAACCCAGACTGCCTCAAACTAGAATCCCATGAGGACATTTTCACAGGAGTTAACATACTGTGTTAAAATTAGGCACCCACACAGTTCTAAATCCAAACAGTTGATTGAGGTGAAAACTACCAAATGCCTTGATCCAACCAGGATGAGTTAACTTGAGAGACAGTTCCATGTCTAAACTGAGGCCAGAAGTGTGGGTGTACTTGATGTAGGCACAAATGTTTTAAACTGGGAAGCTCAGGTAGGGGTAAGAACATCTCTATAGCAGCACAGACCTCCCTGGAAACCAGCAGATGAACGTCTACCCAAATTCCCTGACAGATTTTCTTGATTCCCTGTTGATTCTGCTGACCATATGAAGCAGTGTGTTGCCACTTCTTAACAGCAATTTTAACCAAAGCTGACTAAAGTTTGAAGACACTTCTGATACCTCTTCAATTCCATCTCTGCGTACAGAAATAACCTTAGATAACTTGTCTGGCCACGTCTTTCTACCTTTTTATGACAGGACGGTTCTCTGAATTTCCAGCAGTGAGATACCACCTTTTATAAAAGGCAAGCAGTCGGGAAGCTAAAATCAGGCATTCAATGCAGCACATTGTTTTTGTCTTACTTCTTTTCCCCTTCCCAACTCTGAAAGAGAAGACACAGAAAAACAGATACACGTGAAGAAAGCATATTACCAGAAATTCAAACAGTGTTTGGGTTTGGTCTGGTTTTTCCTTTGAGGGGGGGGACGACTTGTTGGTTGGTTTTTGTGGTGTGGGGTTTTTTTATTTGTTTGTTTTTGGGGGAGTTGGTTTGTTTAGTATGGTTTTTGTTTTGTTTTGTTTGTTTTTAATTTGGGGGCTTGTTTTTTCCCAGAAAGGAATTAAAGCAACAAACCACATTCACGACTTTCCTATAAGGAAATCTACTAAGGAAAAAAAAATCGCCCTAGAACCCCAAATCTACGGTTTTATAATAGAAGTTCAACGTTAACCAGCATTTACACCTCGTAAATCCATCCTGCGGGGCGACTCCCGTGTCCGGCGCGGCCGCAGGCAGGTGAGCGGCGGCCAGCGGGCTCCAAGGGGAGCGTCCGAAGGAGGGAGAGCTGCCGGAGGGTGACCCCTCCCTGCAGGACGGATGATTTTGACACCCGAAATCTCTGCCTCTCAGGTCGGCACTGCACCCACCGTGCTCAAATTACGAGGCTTCTAATTACCTTTTGTCTTGGCAGACGCCGCCAGGGACGCGGAGCGCGGCCAGCAGGAAGCGGGCGGGCCGCGACACGGTCTCTCCGCGGGTGCAGCCCAGGGCCGCCCCGCCGCCCTCCGCGCCGCAGCCCCGTCCGCCTCCGCCGGGCGCGGCC
>VYXF01010296.1:306069-322632 GCA_013397295.1 Polioptila caerulea | reverse complement strand
TTTTTGTTTTGTTTTGTTTTAGCAGCAATATCTTTCGGGATTTGAATTTTAGGCAAGTTCAGTGACTTTTGTGCATAATAGAACTTCTGGCTGTTGGTATTACTCTGTATTGTCTAACATCATATTAAAATGTTAGCAAGGCTTAAGTGAAAATAATAAATTTCTTCTGTTTTCTTTAAGGTTTCAGAAGGAGACAAACAACAAAATGAACAATCCAGCTATTAAGAGAATAACAAATGAAATTATCAAATCACCTGAGGATAGACGAGAATATCGTGGACTGGAACTGGCAAATGGCATTAAAGCTCTTCTCATTAGTGACCCCACCACAGATAAGTCCTCAGCAGCACTTGACGTCCACATAGGTACTCAATTCATGTTGTGGTCATTATGTCATTAATAAAAATGCTTCAAGTTTTGGTATGTTGATGCAAATAAACTGACAGGAGTGGTATGCAGTTGGCAGCCTAGCCTTTTATTATAATTTATAGTTTGTTTAATTCTTTGACACATCAAGTTGAAAATTATTAGAGCTAAATGCTCTTACTGTACTCTGTGTTTACTCAAGTGTAGCTCAGTCGAAAGACTGCTTTTAACCATTAAGTTTCATGTTATGAAAGATCTTTTGTAAGCAGAAAAGGGGTGGGTGCAAGTGCAATTATTTCAGACAGCTCCATCTGTCATGCCAGACTTTTTTTTTCATGCTAAGTTGTTGATGTGTAGAGGTGAGAAAATGCTATAGTGCCAGAGAAGTTGGAGAGGCACTCCCTAACTTCAGTGATGCTTATGTGTGCAAATAGAAATATGGGAAATAGAAGGCAAAGGCAATTACTTTGACTTTTTGGAATAATGGAAGCCTTTTCTTCTATCTGAGGTGTATCTGAAGCTTGTGTAGTTTTTCAGTTGGTTGGAAACTACTGTGCATGTGTGCATAACCTAAACACCCCCTTGCCATGTCTGTAGTTGGGAGCTCTTGCTGCTGTGTGTGTTAGGGCAGAAGTAATAGAGGGACTTCAAAAACTTCTGGCCTTTTTTGTCTCAGGGATGGCTGTCCCAGATCATTATCCAGTTCAGAGCATCCCGAATGTGGGTTTGTTTAGGTCCTGTGACAGCCAGCTGCAGCATCCAGTTCCTGCAGCTGTGCTGGGGGAGATGTATCTGTTGCCTTCATCTCCATGCTCCCGCTGCACACTCTGAGGAGGGACTGCCACTCTCAAACTTGGGCCTTTCTGTCTTCCATTCTTCCAAATCATTGTTGTCTTTTAATCTGTTTACCTTCACACCTATTATCTGGTCATCCACAGCTGCTTGTGTTTAGGCAATTACAGGTTATCACTCGTCCTCTAAACCACAGGATAAATACCTCTTTAATTATGGTTGGCAATTGCTGCCTCTTAACACAATGCATTTATTAAAGTCAAGGTATAGATTTCAGAACAGTGTGATTTGCCAGGTCTTTACAGATTATGAGTCATGAACTTCAATTGAAAATCATCTGTATAAGGAAGTGCAAGCTGATCTGGAGAGGCAATTTGAAACATGAACTGGTTCAGTTAGAAATTCTAATTTTTAAAATATTTTTTTGAAGATTAAGTTTAGTTGTCTGTAGTTGCACAAGTGTCTTCTTACAGCCACAGAATTCATATAATTGCCTGAAGCAATATACTATAATATAGAGTACTTTAGTTTTAGTATTACTTTTTCTGAATGATTACAGAAAATCTTTCCTCTTGCAGGATCCTTGTCTGATCCCCCCAACATTGCTGGGCTTAGTCATTTTTGTGAGCATATGTTGTTCCTGGGAACCAAGAAATATCCAAAAGAGAATGAGTACAGCCAATTTCTAAGTGAGCATGCCGGGAGCTCAAATGCTTTCACGAGTGGTGAACATACCAACTATTACTTTGATGTGTCACATGAACATCTAGAGGGTGCACTGGACAGGTAAACCAATTTTTTAGTATTTAAATTTTTCTTACAACGGTTCTACTTGAATTAATTAGTGCAAAAGTTTTTTGATAGTTCTATCATTATGACATTAAAAAAGGTAAAAACCATCTTTTGTTAAAATTGATAATCAAATATTTTTCAGTTTGAAAGTCTTAGTTTTTTCAACTAGGAGAGTTCTTCGTCAAGACTGACTTTTTGAAGTTTAAATGTTGTGTTTACACTGAATATTTTTGGAAATGTGTGGCACAGAATATGATCATGAATTTACACATTGTGCAAAATCTGGGATGGTGCAATCAAATGCTGTGGTTCCCATGGGATCCGTATTGACAGCAAAACAAGGGTGAAGTCTAGAAATATTTAAGGATGCTCTTAATAGAGGGAACTTGCTGAAATCTCAGTGTTTTGTGGGAGGGGACAAATTGAAAGGTGTGTATTTAGTGAGGTAGACTGAGTTTTCTCTTTGGCTTCTCCCTGGATGTCTGACAAGACTTACTTGATTGTTGAAATTGAGAGCCTCTTGCAGCTAAACCTCAGAATAGGAAAAAAATTTCACTGTGGGAATTGTGATGTAAGGCCCTTGATTCTTGTACTACCTTATATGATGAACATGTTGTTGTCTGCATTTATAAACGAAGAAATTGAGAAATAAGGATACTAAATCAGTTTCAAAACTGTTACAGAATTCCTAAATTCTGCATTAAAAAAGAATGTATTCAGCTGTTTTCGGGAGGTACCAAGCATTATACTTCTCTTTTACAATTTGTGTACAGTGCTCACTTGACTTGAACTAAATTTTTTCTCTTTAGATTTGCCCAGTTTTTCCTGTGCCCTCTGTTTGATGAAAGTTGCAAAGATAGGGAAGTGAATGCTGTTGATTCTGAGCATGAGAAGAATCTGATGAATGATGCCTGGAGGTTGTTTCAATTGGAGAAGGCTACTGGAAACCCCAACCATCCCTTCAGTAAATTTGGAACAGGTTTGTCAGAATATAATTATCCAGTGGAGTTCTGTGTAACACACACAGTATTATTGTTTATATACAATTGCTGAAGACAGACTATAACAATCCTCTTATTTTCCTCTCTGTACATATTTATTATGGTGCTTTATCACATTTTTCGCATTGTAGACCAAACAGAGCTAGACAAAAGCATAGGAAGAAGAGTAATCCAAGACTTTGAGTACAGTGATGAAGCAACCTTTATGACTGATAATTACTGCAATGAGTGCTGTTTTCTAGTTACTGGATTTGTCATAATTTGGTACTGTTAAGTCTTTGTGTATAACAAAATGAAAGAATTGTGTTTAAATTGTTGTTAGCCACATACTTTTTGTTATTTAATATTGCATTTAGACTAGATGACACTGACTAGGTCAAATCAGAAAGATCAGCAAAATACTGTGAAAATTACTGAGTAGGAATATAGAAACAAAATCTGAACAACAGAGCACAACAGTAGGAGATGGATGGATAGATAGAATGATCTTGGACAAATCCCAGTCCTGTGGCTGTGTTTTTTGGGTTTTTTTGTTTTGTTTTGGTTTTTTTTTCAGGCTTAATTATTCACAGAATGCTTAGTAACAATTTAAAATAAACACCCTAAAACCTTGATTCAAAAAGCGTTAAAGTTAAGATACAATAGTTCTGGACAAAACCACAAATGTTTGATGTTTTGGTAGAAGTTTCAATGCTGGGTGGTTTTTTTGATTTGCATTATTTTCTACATTAATTTGGTTTTGAAACCTTCGAAGTAGCAGGACTGCACTGTTAAATCATTGAGTATAATGTGCTCAAAAACCCCTGTTTTGTGAATGGGTCAGTTTATGAATAATTGACTCAAATATTGGGTACAGTAGGAGCATGGGAGAGCAGATAATGGGCTTTAAGACAGTGGTTTCTTCCTCTGTCTCTATAAAGACAAGATGTACCTTTACATCTTTTGATGGAGAGCATATTTATGGGTCTGGTAGCCACCTGTCACAAGAGCAGGTATTGCTCTGTTGACCAATAAAGAGAGAGAGGCTGTCTGTAAAAGTGAAACTATAACTCCGTTCTTCAATCAGGTAAATTTTAAAATAAAGCCTTGAGAGCTGTGCATTAGTAGGCAGGTTTTCAAAGTACATTCTGTAATTTCTGCTACTGAAGACATTGTTTATGTTGCACCCAGAAAACCTAAGTGGAAATTGCAGAAATAGCTTTGTACAGTTTAAGAAGATTGTCTAGTTCACACCAATGAAATGTTTTCTTGGGGAGAATATCCAAAACGTGCTCAAATTCAATAGTAATAGTCATATTTCTTTCTCCTTAGATTAGGTTCTGATTCTGAATTTAAATTACAGCTCATAGCTTTCCAGTAGGTATGACTTGGCAGAAGTAGAGCTCAGCTTTGATGGTTTTTGTTTACCCAAAGAGATGACAACTGCAATGCATTTGGCATCCTTATAGTTTCCTTTTGATCAGCTGAGATGTTGTTAATTTAGCAGAGTATGGGAATTACTCCATTTGATGCTTCAGGTGAATCCTCATTGCTGTGCACTGTGATTGCTCAGCAAACCTTCCATTATTCCTTGTCTGTCCATACAAACAAATGCACCTTCCAGATTTCTTTCTAAAGGTGTGCATTTTTCCCCAGGTATCCTTCACTGATCTCCCTGAATTACTGCTCATGGTGGTGATTTTTCTCTATCATTACCCTCAGTGTCGAGTAATTTTCCAGGCATTTCTGCACTGGCTAGTGTCCATTTTCCTACATCTGCAAGGTGTCTCCTGACTGTTGCTTCCTGGTGTCCTCCAGTAGTGTAACAGTAGAGTTACTGACTGAAGCTTTAACTATGTGTAATTTTATTACAACTTAAAGATACTGTGGGAGTAAACAGAGTAGGTTGTTTAGAAATTCACCATTTAATATGTTTGCAGATGGTGAGGGATATAGACAAAATATTTAAAACATAAGACAGTATTGATCCAGCTTTCTTATTATGCATATTAATTATTTTTAAAGTTACTATCCATTCAAAGGAAAGCAGATTGATTAATTTGTATATTTATTTTTGATCTGTAACTTCATGCGCATTAAATATTGTTAAACATCAAATATTGTTAATAATTATTGTTAATAATTCTATGTTACAGGGAACAAGTTCACTCTGGAAACTAGACCAACCCAAGAAGGAATAGATGTAAGGCAAGAGCTACTGAAGTTCCATTCTACTTATTATTCATCAAATTTAATGGCTATTTGTGTCTTAGGAAGAGGTGAGTTTGTTCTGTTGGTGGAGTAAGACTTTACGTATATATTGAAAAAAAAAAAGAGGAGGTTCCAACTGCTTAGAACCTTTCACAGCTGAGATGATATTTTCATAGGTTTGCCAAAAGCTTAATAACAGTGTGTTGAAAACTGTTTGCTTTTTGAAAATGTGCTGGCAGACTGGTATTTGTCTGGTGTTTCACAGCAATGCTCGGATGGTGAGTACGAACGGAAGAAAATGAGATTTTTATCTAACCAAAGGCAAGTTTACTGAGGAATTTTACATGGAAACTTTTCAGTAAGAATCACCTTGGCAGCTGTAAATCTGTACTAAAGAAAACTGTCTCTGCAAGATTAAATGGATATTTATTCTGTTGATATGCATAAAAATTGGTGGTTTTTAAATAGAATAACATGCAGTTCACAAAATTTTAATATATAGTGAACTCTCTTGGTTTTCATTGTTTTGTTAGCTTTTTTCTCCTGCACAGTTCTGTTAGTGTAGTGTAGGAGTATGCTTATAGTGGGCAGGAAAGATTCTGCTTTCTCAGTCTAACTGGGATTGTTTTGATAACAAGGCAACTGCTTTTAGAAATCTTTCAAGGGTTAAGGTTCTGCTTTGAGATGTCCAAACTGATGTTTTGTTTCTTCCAATGCCTACCCTTGGAATTCGTTCACTAAAAAATTGTCAGAAGAATCTTTTTTTATCTTATGCTCACTTTGAGAAGTGCTCCAAAATGCATTTCTTGAGGCAGAAAGCAATTCTGAAGGCAGAATTACAACAGAAACAATCTAGGTCAGTTTAGGTGAGTTAATGCACATCATTATATTCTTTTGGCAAAAGATCTCTCATTGTTGCAAAGTACTGCAGTCAGAGACTGAAATTAGAATGGATGTAACATTGGAAGTGCTAGAACGGGTCACAGGTGTGTGTTTTGGGTGCTAAGGACAGACCTGGCTCACAGTGTACCTGAAGTACTGGACATGAGCTGAGGCTAAAGAAAATTCAAGTTTTGGCAAAGCTGCTTTCACTCTTTTGCAGCTGTAATTCCGTCTTCCTTAAACTTTTAGTGGAATGTTTATTTTTGTTAGTGTTTGATATCTGATGTGTCTTTCAGTTCTAGGTTAGTTTAATTGGTGAAATGTAAAGATGTATTTTCTGTTACAGAATTTATTTTAGTCATGATTGAAGCCTTCCTTTGATAAGCATGGTGCTTCTAGAATGTTACAGTTGAAAATTTAAATATGAATATTTATTTTCTTTCTGAAATTAAAAATGGTAACACCATTAAAACTACTTTTCTGTATAATTCATGACTCTCCCAAACATTATTAAAAAAAAAAAATTGTCAGAATCCTTATATAATGACCATGTTTTTCCTAATGTTTCTTTATTCTAGAATCCTTGGATGAGCTGACTTCCTTAGTGGTAAAGTTATTTTCAGAAGTAGAGAATAAAAATGTCCCCATACCAGAGTTTCCTGAACATCCTTTCCAAGAAGAGCATCTCCGGGTATGTATAGAGATGAATCTTCCATCCAGAGTGTATATTTTAAATGTTATTTTTTATGTTTCAGTAATGCATTGTGCACTTTACTACTCTTTTATCAATGTCCCTGTTCAATTCTGTATTTCTTTATTGATATTCCACCCACTTTTCCATGCTGAGTATAGTTTTGTATAGTGTATAGTAAAGGCTGCACATTTGGTTACAGTTGTAAACAACTGTGAGATAAATAATTTTCTTTGTGTCACGAATGGCTGAAGTCTTGTCCTAAGTTTTAGATACTTTTGAGATTTGGGAGATGTGTTTGTAATGTGTGTGTGTGTGAAGGGAACATGATACATGCTCCTGAGATGAATACAGTAAATGAGCTTCCCGTTGTTTATGGGTCTCCTTGTTTGTTTTTCCCCTCAGCAACTTTACAAAGTGGTACCCATTAAAGACATTAGAAATCTTTATGTCACATTTCCTATACCAGACCTTCAGAAGTACTATAAATCAAACCCTGGCCATTACCTTGGCCATCTGATCGGCCACGAAGGCCCGGGGAGTCTTCTGTCAGAGCTTAAAGCCAAAGGTAAGTCCTTTGAGGGTAGAGAATTGAAAAATATTTGATCACACAGTTTTTAAAGTTTAGCTATGTTTCACTTAAAATAGACCTCTATGTTAAAGCCTTCATCTATTTGAGTAATTTGAACTCTTAAGTAATTTTGTGCTTTATTTTTGTTTCTGCAACAATAAATAGGTAACAGTCACTCAGGCTGCTGAGGCTGTTATTTCTTGGACTCCCCTTTATGTGCCTTGTTGAGAGAGTTATATGAACTTCAGCATAATGATCTTGTCTCTATTCTGTCACCATCTTTGAGATTACTGTCGGGTCCCTTAATGCCTGGAAGATTACAACTGTGTACCTTTCACTATTTTACTTTGTCATTCTGTTCCAAACAGAAGTAAATTATCAAGTAATCACACGATCCTGAGTTTGTCATATCACTCTGGGTACAAAATCAGATCTGACTTGTGTTATGTTTAACTTGCACTGTTGCTGTAGGCATTAAGGAAGTAAAGGAAAACATAGAAATTAATCAAAATGGGTTTTAAAAAAACGACGTTGCTGAGCCGTGCAAAAAGTCGCATAAATTGTTATAGATTTGTTTATGTAACATAGTTTCTTTTTAATGACATAGGATGGGTAAATACTCTTGTTGGAGGCCAGAAGGAAGGTGCTAGAGGTTTCATGTTTTTCATCATTAATGTGGACTTGACAGAGGAAGGACTTTGTAAGTGAAGCGCTGTGTCTGTGTTCCATGTTATTACCGATGTGATGGTTTTGTGTTTGTATCTGAAGAGACTAATTGTTATTGTAGCTTGAGAGCCAGTTTATTTTAATTAACTTGTTATTATTCTGTGTTTAGTTCCACTAAGTATGCTAACACACTTTGCCTAACATAAGAAATCAACTTACTTAAGGTTATATTCAATCAGTTAATTGCGTAAGTTGAATAACCTTCTTTAAAAGAAGAGCTGTTCATACCTTTGTGTGCTACTTATTCATACTATTTAGACCTGAGTTAAATTATATTGTGAATCAATATTTTCACATAAAGATGTGTTCAGTACAGTTCTTGAAATTAGCTGGGGACATAAACACTTACCTTAAATTCATGTCTAGGAAAGGCAAGTTTATCCTTGTTGGCAGGATTGCAGATGTACTTAAAGATCTTGATGTATCAAAGTGTAATTAAAAATAAAACCATATCTGTGTTCCTTAAATTTCTTCTCTGTGCAGAACTGAGTGAATTATTAAGTATTTTTTTCTTTTCAGTGCATGTTGAAGATATTATTTTGCACATGTTTCAATATATTCAAAAACTTCGTACAGAAGGACCTCAAGAATGGGTTTTCCAAGAGTGCAAGGTAAGGAATTGGGACTGTACCATATGTACCATATGGAGTGGTTGTCTTTTTGCAAACTTCTTTTATTATTAGGTTATTTGACTTTTTAACTAGCATTTAATAATCATATGATAATTAAGTTTATTAATTTTTAAGATGCAACATGACACAAATGACAAGTACATCCAGAATTCATTGTCTTAACATACGTGTGAAATGCTCCTGCAGAGCTGGGAGTGACAATAGCATAATGGAGGTGAGGGAAGAAGGATCCTGCTCTGTCCACAAGGATTTTACATAATTTTGCTTAGTCTTCACTGAAGAAGGGGGGAAACATTTACTGTGAGGAGTAACATTGAACTGGAAATTGAAATGGCTGCTATTCTACCCCTCCCTTCTTTCATGTGTCGAATTGTATAGCTGAGATTGTAAAGGCAATAGGACATGGAATCTGCTGTTGGTTCCCCTCACCTTTTTGAAAAGCCAACTAAAGGCTTTTCATGAATTACTTTGGCAGTACATGTCAGTCTTGGCTGAACTGTTCATGCTTCTTACAAGTCTAGTTCTGTGTGCACAGAGCCAAAATGTGAAGTGTCCTGTTAGATAGCTCTTCTTTTCTCAGTGTCAGTGTGAAACAAACCCAGTTTGATTTATATGTATAGTCTCATTGGTTCAGTACATATGCTTGGGTAAAGATTGCTCTTTCCATCTCAGCTTTGTTTGATCCAAACTCTTGAGTCTCTCTGAAAGTAGAAATTACATGGATTGGCTCTGTTTCACACACTTTGACACAGTATACTTGTGAAAGTAGTCTCAGCTCTTATCCTCTGCTAAAAGTCCCAATGGATTTGTTTCACTGATAGGGTAAGCAAATACAAGGCTTGGGAGAGGTAGTTCCATCCTTCTGTCTCATCCCTGTGCCTTTCCCTTGCTCTTCTCTCAGCCCCAGCACTCCTGAGACTGTGGGGTGAGTCAGAGAGCTGGCAAACTAGTATGAAAAGAATTTTTTAGAGTTTACTTCAGCTGAATTGTTGAGTTAATCAGTCTCTCTGCATGGTTTCATGGAAGGATGGACTGTCCTTTTCACTGGCTTTAAAGTCTTGGATCCCTTTAATTCACCCTTGCCATTGTATCCTAAGTGTGATGTGTTCTATTTCTGAGGCTGAGACAGCAAAAAAACCCTCACTTTGTCTCTAAACTTACTCTTGGCTGACTGAACAAAAGGAAGAGAAAATGAAGAGAGAGAGACTTCAGTTCATTAACATTTGACAAACATTGCACTGGAACACTGTGTACTGGTTGGATCAGACTTGGTGTGTTTTTGAATTATCAGGAAATTTAAATATATGAGAGATGAGGCAGATCTCTTAGTATGAAAAGGACTTAAAAGACTTGTATAACATTTCACATTATGAGACTGTCACAAATTGCTTGTGAGTTTTATGGAACTTGAATATTACTGAAAATTTGTGTTAGATACTTGTCTGCTATGACATGGATACAGCAGAAGTACTTCCTTTTCTTTCATTATAAAAAGGAATTAAGTAGCCAGTAGTTATTCTTAAAATAAGCTTTAATTTATGCTCTTTAATCATTCATACATTGTTTTCTAGGATTTAAATGCTGTGGCATTCAGATTTAAAGATAAGGAGCGACCACGAGGTTACACGTCAAAGCTTGGAGGAATGTTGCATGTAAGTGGAGGAGGTCATTTGTGTTTGGGTATTGTTTTTTTCTAATAATAATAATTTAGCAGTGTATTTGATTATCCACTTAAAAAAATACAGGCATCTCTGAAGGTCTTTTGCACTTCTTGTATGCTGCATAGGCCTTGGTTTTGGCAGTCAATGAGTCTCATTCTGTTCACTCTACCATTTTATATTTCTGTACTTGGTCAAACTGATTATGCCGTAACTGGAGGTGCTATTTGATCTGCTTCAGTGTTTCTGAAGACATATGTACCTTGCCATTGCATTTGCCTGGTAGCTGAGTGTTCTCTAGGGAAATATTAGACAAACAATGTTGTATCATAAACACTGTGTTCCTTAGTTCACAATGTTGAAATACTGCAGTAAGCAGCAATGTTTTTATTAAGATTGCAAGTTACAAATGCTTGACTTTGCTGATGTGATTGCGTATTGGCACTGAAAGAATCATACAGCTTTTACTTGGTCTTTAATATTTCTTGCAAAATTCCCTCATTTTGTGCTAATGGAAGATTTAGGGGAGTTTGCTGAGTTGTTTTTTTTCCACATAATGTCTTTTCAAGACATTCACATAATGTCTTGTGAAATTATGCAACTTTTGTACATTGCAGCCATTTTTCATTGCATAGCTAATGTCTGCATCTATTCAGAGAAATTTTTGGGTTTTTTGCAGGAATTATAGTTACTGATTATAGACCTTTAATCTGTAAAGTCTAGAATAATGATGTTTAATTTTTAGGTTTTCTTTCTATTTGCTATACAGCATTAGACTTGGCTGAAAACACGTAAATGGATATTTAAAGAGCTCCTACTTGGCATGCTGTCTCTAGCTTTTGTTCAGTCAAATGCCTGAAATCTCTAACAAATGGACTTCTGACTTCTGAAACAGTCTTTCAGTGGCTTCTATTTGTTGGATCATTTCTGATTGCAATTGCTGTCTCAAAAATCAGGCCAGGAAGTTGCCAGCAGTGTTGTAAAGAGGAGGGTATTGAATCAGGACTCTTTTTTGTTTGTTTGTTTTTTTTTAAACTGGCTTTGCTTTGCAGTATCAATGGTAATTTTCATTCTACTTTAATAGTCAAATGAGCATCAAATTCTGAATCTTTAGCCATTCACATTTGAGTTTTTAATAACACAGGTTTCGTTCATTGTCCTTGATCTCCACCACCCTTTCTCTTTTTGTGACTTACTTGTGACTTTGAATCCTTTTTGTGACTTACTCTCTGTTCTGGAATTCCTTCCACTGTAATTTTTTGTATCATGTATATAATTCAGAAAGCTATTTTGTGATATTTCTGGTTGAAAAAAGTACACTTGTATGGCAAAGTGCAAGTACTTGGTGCTTATATCACCTGGTAATTTTCCCTTGGTAAACAGGTGTTTATCAAGAAAGTTTTCCTGTCAAGCACATCAATCATTTTCAGATGAGTTGTAGCTTTTTTTTTCTTAAATTGCCATGTACCTTAAGAGATTTTCAGTTTGACCCTAAATAAAAAATGTTAGCATTAAGAGTGTTTAAATTTTTATTATCCTTTTAGATACTGAAATATAATTTCCTTTAAATTATTGTAAATGAGGATTGATTTTTTTAGAGAGTCCTAAAAAAACCTAGGGGTTTTTTGTTTCTTTTTTTTTTTTTGCTTATTTATGTTTTGTTTTCCCCAAATGCACTCTAGTGGGTACTTGGTATCCTTTTATCTTCAGAAATATCCTGCAGGGGTCAGCATTTACCATGTTATTTTTACTTTAATCAAAATACCATTTAAAAGTGGATGACTTTTATATTGAGACATAAAATATTCTGAGAAGAATGGTAAATATACCATTTTACAAAATTGCCTAACACTTGAGAAATTGATTGCATCATTAGAATGCTACTCCCTCTTGTTTAGTTTTGAGGGAGATTTAAAACATCCTACACACTCCTAATTTGAAATTACCAAGGTAATGGAGATTTGTGACCAGAAGTATTTGCTTTTGTTCCCTCTATTGAATTGTAGCTTTTTCATGCTTAGTTTTGTTTAATTCATCTACATATTCCTCGGCTTTGTTTTTTAGTATTATCCTATAGAAGAAGTATTGGCTGCTGAATATTTGCTTGAAGAATTCAGGCCTGATTTAATAGAGATGGTACTGGATAAATTGAGACCAGAAAACGTTCGGTAAGTTAAACTGTATTTTACCACAAACATTGTAAGAAAGCAGATGAAATAATGGCAACACAAAATCTTAGGTCTCTCTTGCAGCCCCAAAGCAATTGTGACTGAAAAACCTTCACTATGTTTTTTTTGTATGGGAAGGTCTTAATTATGTTAATGTATTTTCAAAGATTGATGTATTTCAAATTATTGGATAAAGTCAGATAAACTAGAATTATGAACTGTGTTTGCAAATGTCATGGGGTTCTGGTGTTTCTAGGGTTATGCAAGTAATGATAGAATAAATGGAGTTGCCTATATCAGCAGCAGTAGTTGCCATAGTAATTAATGCCCTTTAAAGAAGGGCCTATATCTTTGTGTGGGTGTGTATCTGTGTGTAATATGTGTGGGATACTTGAACTGAAGCTTGACTATGTCAAGAGATCATATTTTGAACAAACAATAATGAAAATCTCCAGTTCTCTTTCCCAAATAATACTTCTGTATTTTGAATGTGTTTCCATGTTACTCTACCACCCAAGTTCTTGAAAATTGCTCTAACATATAAGCACTGTTTTTTGTAATTAACATAGGCAATGTGTGATTACTTGCTCTCTGTAGGAAGCTTAACCAAATCCCACATTAATATGAACTTTTAACTGGTTTTAGAATTGCTTACAAGCAATAGGTGAACCTGAGCTGATGCTGATTCAGTAAAGAAGCTGCAGGTGTTAATGAGAGATTTGATGTTCATTAAACCTTCACATAGCTTTGAAGCGTAGCTCTTAACATTGCAAGAAAATAGTCAATATTATCTGATTCATAATGTAAATTGTGTCTTTGTTACTACCCAGAGAACTTCCAAAGCATCTTCTTACTTAAACATTGAAAAATTGCTGGAGGAAATTAATACAGGTACATACAATCATAGATTCCTTAGCTTGTCAGTTGCTGTTGGGTGCTAAAGACGTCTCACCACTTCTTTGTGTTACTCCTGCTGCTGGCTGCGCCTGTCTTTTGACATTTTTTCCAGCTGTCAGTACTTTAGCATAAGACAGCCACAATGAACCTAGTTCAGAAGTTATTAGTGTGAGAAAGGAAAGTGTGGAACAATACTGGTAGAGGGAGAAAATGCAAGTCTGCAGCATGTGGCCAGAAGCATAAGAGTAGTGGAGATGGTTTTTAGAAGAATGTGGTGTGGATTTTTCACTTACATAGCAAACATCTGTTTTACAATTCTCTTGTACTGTAGGTAATTTAGGCCCATATCTGCACTTTGCAGTTCTGCATTCCTCTTTGTCCATTGCTGAAGTAAAGGGGGGTCAGACAAGAAAAGAGCCAGATGAGCAAGATCTAGTTAGAGAGGAAAAAGTAATTCTAAAAAGATACAGAATTTAAGTGTAGTGAAGAAGATAATAGCTTACTAGGGTACCTATCTTCCTGAAGTAGTTTTGTAGGGACACATCAGTCTTCTCCCATTTGACAAAGTGACTTCTGGTAAATGGACATTTTCTTCACACTTGGTAATTGTGAATTAATTTTAAATAACAACTAGATTTTTTTTCAAGATGGAACATATAAAAGTGGATTATGAACTTTGATGATGAACTTTGAAGATGAACTTGGTATATTAAGCAACTAATAATAGTTTGATCCTTCAGATAATGGAGATTGGTGTTTCAGAATTGGTCATTAGTAACTTCTGTATGTCTCTGTGGGCTTTCAATGTCATGTATCTCACCTTGCTTTCTTCTAGCTGATGCTTTTTGGATGCCTTATGTTTAAGCTTCCTTCAGGATTAATTATGTTGTCTCTTCACTTTACCTGGCCTAAGAAATAGATGTTATTTAGAAGATGAAGAAATATGTAATTTTAAAATTTTGTTTAACAAAGGTGCTAAATATTGGGAGAAAAAAAGGACTTTCAGAACTCTAATAAACCTGTTTTTATGGCCTCTTCAGTTAACTGTTAAAGAAATTATATATTGTCTTTGTTGCAGGGATTTTAGTAGGGCTTAAAGATAATAAATATAAGTGGGTTACTTCTCTGAAGTTTAAGTGCCCACAGCTATGCTAACAGCTGTCCCACTAAGGCTTAAATATAAATACCTCCAAACTAGAGGCTGTCCAGAGCCTGATTGAATGCAGTTCTAGCAGCCAAATTCAGCAAAGCAGTGCTGTTCTAACAGGGCTGGAATGAGGCCTGCAGGAGGTCTGTAATGATGTAGCAGCAGGCATGCTTTGAGTTTGAATGGTGCATGGTCAGAGTAATGGTGACAGTGTTGCTTATTACTTGTGGTGTTTGTGTTTGCCACAACAACTGTGCATTCACATCTTAGTTCTCTCCATGTTCAGACTATTTGTATTCTCAGGAAGTGTAACTCAGAAAAAGAAATGCAAAACATCAACCCAAATTTAGGGTTCCCAAGTGTCATGTTGCTTTTTCCTTCTGCCCTAGATGATACATTTTTTTCAGTGTAGAGTAAAAAGTTATGGTTATGGTTCTGTAATAATACTGGAAGCTGATTTTTCTTGGATTTAAAAGTATAAGTCAATTTCAGTGGGAATTAAATTTTTTATTTGGGACATCAGATGCTTAAAGATCTGAGCTAATCAGACTTTTCTATTTTCATTTGACTGAAAGAAAGTACTAACTTGTGTATAGTACTATATTCCTTTTAGATATATTTTAAGCTCTTACCCTGTGAAATCAGAAGTAGAATGAAATGAACTGCAATTTTTAAAAATCTTACTTACCTAAGGTACTTCGAAGTATAGTAAAATATAACAGGGAATACAATTCTATAGTGTCTTTTACTTTAGCTTGCTGTTAAGATATATTATCTTGGAAAGGGGAAACTTGCTAAAAGTGATTTCATGGTACATTACAAACACTCAGGGAAGTCACCGTGGATTTTATTTTTAGTGGGCTCTCTTGAAAGAGTGAGTTGAGATTACAAATGTTAATAAAAGGGTCCCTTTGTGTTACACTTTTTTTTAATTACATCTATATCTATATGAATATAATGAATTAGCAATTCAGTAGCCTGCTCCCTTGTTTTGTCTTTTCTTGAGCAATTTTTTATGATAATAATAAAACCTTTGCACATCTGCTTTAAATATCTGTATTGTTTGGTTATCCACCATTTACTGATACGTATGCTCATGTTTACCTTTCTGTTCTCCTTTTTAATGGAAGAATTACTATGTGCCACATCCTTACTTTGCCTGTTGTTTGACATTGTTTTCCTTATTTTATTGATTTTTTTTTCCTTTTTATGTCTTGCATACATTCTGTCTTGATGTGGTTTAGTTGGTATTGATGTGAATATTTTCTTTGTATTGTGGTTTTAGTTATAATTTCTTTTTCATTCACCTATACCAGGGACCTCTTGGCATAGCTATTGCATTGTGTGGTAGTAACTGCATTCAGTGTCTTTTTCAAACGTGCAGTTTTTCAACTATTGTTTTCTTAACAAACTTGGAGTTTAAAAGGTATGAAAAAAATTAATACAGATGGTAAAGTATACATGTGCTCATGTTCTCCTCCCACCCCTGCACACTACTTGTTGCATTTAGTGTCTTAATTTCCCTAAGAGAGAAACTTTTTAAAATGTGAGTATAATTTTTTACTTGTTCAAACTGTATTGGGTTTTGCCAGCCATCTGTGAAGATAAGGGAATAGACTTGGCATGTGTCGCAATCTTAGCTGGAAAATGTAATTTTCCTATCATTTCCAAGGCATTTTTCCCTTCAACATCTGCAGAATAAATGCTCTTATTAAAATTTAAGAAGATAGTGACTCACCAGATTAAGCAGCTAAAGAACATTTTCCCCTGGATAGTGAGTGACATTTTTCATCTATTGATAGCAGAAGTGCAGCACTAGTACTGTCCTAGGGGGAAGAAAAAAAAATGAATGCCAAAAATGTTGATAGAGAAATTTCTAACTACTGGAATTTCTTAATTGCATTGGATCTGAGCAGCAGTTTTGAAAATCACAATTTGTTCACTTATTTTCCCCCACAAATCCTTAGTAGCAACTTAGTTTTACTGAGCACTAAGAAGTAACTGGTGCTTCTGCAGAGATCAGAGTGCTGTACCCCAGCAGCATCTCTGT
>VYXF01010296.1:232638-305926 GCA_013397295.1 Polioptila caerulea | reverse complement strand
CTGTGTGTAGTTTCCCCTTACTCTGGTTTCTGAGGGCATTTATGTGTCAGGGGCTTTGTGTTGCCTCACATCACTTTTACTGATGGTTGTGAGGGAACTTAGGAACAAATGTAGAGTTTATAAGTTTTGTCTCAGCCATGTTATGCATTTGAATAAGATGAAAGTAATTTCTTCCATTGTTTGACAATATCGTAATTTGGAAGACAAAGTTTAAATTAGGTAAAAAAAAAATCAATCCCTTATAAGAATAAATTTGCTTTGACACGTTTTTTACTAAATACTAAGTTTTCTAAATCTGTTACTTTTCCACCTGTAGAACCTTGAGTTTTGTGATGTAAATCTGGAATGTAATAGTTGATAATCTTTTGTGGANTAGTTTTGTCTCAGCCATGTTATGCATTTGAATAAGATGAAAGTAATTTCTTCCACTGTTTGACAATATCATAATTTGGAAGACAAAGTTTAAATTAGGTAAAAAAAAAAAATCAATCCCTTATAAGAATAAATTTGCTTTGACACGTTTTTTACTAAATACTAAGTTTTCTAAATCTGTTACTTTTCCACCTGTAGAACCTTGAGTTTTGTGATGTAAATCTGGAATGTAATAGTTGATAATCTTCTGTGGATGTACATTCATTTTAAAGCCTACGTTCTATTCCCAAGTAACACTATCCTGTAGATTTCTTCCTTGTAGCTTCAATTTAGATTTCAGGAGAGTGAAAACTAAGATAGTATTTAGTAAATATGTATCACACTATAGAAATTGTGGTTGTTTCTAAAATTGGGGACCACAGCAGTTTGCATGTAGAAGAATGTATATACAGAAGTAAATAGCATTTATAGTTGGAGGTAAACCATATCCATGAATGGAATCCAATGCCTGAAGCCAAATATACTTCAGGCAGGTCCTACTGAAGATTACCTGATTGCCTGTCTTGCTTACCCAGTGCATTTCCACACTGTCTTGGAACATAAGGATGTTCATAGTGTTATACAGCACAACAGAGAAATGAAAAGCAAAAGTAACATGACCTAATAGGTGACTTTAGAGATGGGTGACAATATATGGAAATGCCTGGATGGCATAGTGCCTGCATGGCATAGCACCTGCTGTGCCTCTCTTCACCTCTTTTTATGCCCTGGTCTTCATTCCTTTTGGTCTTGTCTTAAGTTGTAATTCTTGGGCAGACAAAATACCTTTTGATTTGTTTCTGTTGTTGTGGGTATGTTCCTGATGGCTCAAAATGTCAGTGATCATTCCAGCAGAGATTTGGGATAAAGGGAAGGCAGGAGGATCTCTTGAAGTATAACTGCTCCAAGAATCACAATGTTGATTTCCAGAGTTTTGTTTTCTATACAGTGAGTAGACAATTATTTTTAGCTCTTGAATTTTAGTATGTTCTTGCAGTAAATGTTTGAGTGCCTGGATTGTCACTACTGCTTGAACATCAGTATGTTGGAGAATGGTAGGAGGAGGAAATGTTGAATAACAGACATATTTTAACAGCATATTCTACCATAAAACCTCTTTGTCATGCTGCTCTAACCATATGATTGTTGGAATTTTATTAGGATAATTTTAAATTTTTTTCACTTAAGACTTACTTTTTTCTTATTTATTTACTGCACAAAAAGACCTGGTAGGTTGCTCTGAAATTCTAGGAGACTTTATGGTTTTTGTAGTCTCCTAGCAACTTTGTACCTGTGTTGTGGTTTAACCCCACACATACCCGCCTACCAGTGGGATCAGGGAGAGAATCACAAGGGTAAAAGCTGGAAAACACATGGGCTGATATACAGACAGTTTAATAGGGAAAGCAAAAAAAAAAAAAACAAGAGCAAAGCAAGGAATCAATTTGCTGCTTCCCAAGGCAGGTGTTGAGCCGTGTCCAGGAGAACAGGTAATTGTGTTGCCTTTTTTGACCATTTCAAGTTTCTTAGAAACATCTATTTTCTCTTGAAGCTAGCCACTTCCATTGAATAGTCTTTTGTGTTGTACATGGTTCAATAGAATTAAAGGAATTTACTCAATATCTGTCATGTAGGCTACTAACAAAATACTGGTAAGTTTGTAATTTTCTTTATTCTGGATTTCTTCTTTTTTAGGTGTGTTCTTTAGTTCAGGCTGCACCTGTCATGTGGTTTAGTTTCAGGTAGTCCTGCAAGAAGCAGAGAGTTGAACATGAGGTGACTCTTTTGCGTCCCTTTCAACTTGAGGCTCTGTATGATTCTGTGACACTAGGACTGGAATAAAATTTCTTTAATCAGTATTTTCTCATATTTGGATGTTCATATAGGTGGTATATAAAATGTAATCACTTCATCAGTTTTCTAGAAGACTGCAAGAACTGTTTTCTGGAGCAACAACAGAGTCTTAAAAATAGAAATTGCATGCAGCAATGTGTAAGCCCAGGTTGTAACACTTCAGAAAAAACAGTGACATTAAATGACTGTGGTAATCTGATTTCATGGTTAACCATAGCATGGACTTCAGGGTACTTACACATGCTGTTGTACCCTGTAGTTGTCTATGGACTGTTTGCAGAAATAAAGGTATTCTGGTGATGGAGCAGAAGCAGTGCTTGGAATAATGTCTCAGTCTTTTCTCAGACACATTCATGCCAAAGTGCTTTGTCTCTTTGTTTTCAGAGTTGCAATAGTTTCCAAGTCTTTTGAAGGAAAAACTGATCGAACAGAGGAGTGGTATGGAACACAGTACAAGCAAGAAGCAATTTCTGATGAAGTTATTAAGGCATGTTAAAATTTGTAACATTCTAATATCTGCAAATGAATGTCAGTGATAAATTCTTTATCTACTTTTCCATATAGTTGAAGGGGGAACTTAAATCCGCTGCTCTTCATAGCATGAAAATCATACAGTGAGTCTGTTTAATGTTAAAGGAAGTAAGAATGTTATATTAGTCTTTAGATATCAAATATTTATTCCATAGGATGGATTTATTTTAATGGTTATAAACCATGTCAAGTACAGGGAATGTTACACTGTTTTTTTCTGAGAAGATCCCTAATATGCAGTGGCTGCATAAAAATGTGAGCATTAGCTTTTAAAGACTTAAATCTCTCTGTTATATATTAATGAACTGATCAGTACCTAAAAAAGGAATTTTTAAAAACTATTATATGTAACTGTTTCTGAAGTTGATTTTTGCAACATAGAAAGCAAGTATGTTTTGCCAGTTAAATGAGATTGTAAAAATCAAAACTCAGAAAAAGAAGGTGGAAAAATCCTTGTTGAAACTTTTTGTTCTAATCTTCTAAGAAGAGATAGCTGTAAAATTTACTTTAAGGCTGAACTGGACCTTCTGAGTGTGCTCTGAACACACATTGCATAGGAACACTGCCTTTAGCTTGACCATACTTATGTTCTTGATTAGAATTCTTCGTTAAGTGTTTAGTTTAATATCTTCATTTACAGTTCATGGTAACAGAAAATACAAGATATAAACCTACCCTCCTCTCCACTGTAAACTTTTCAAAATTATTTCTCTGTCATCCTCCTTCTAAGAGCAATTCATCTTGCTGATAGCCTACTCCAGCTTGTTTTCCCAGCTATTTCTGTCTTGCCCTGTTACCTTAATAATATTTACATGTAAGATAGTGGAATGTATTTTTAAGTCTTTTGTTTCCGTGTAAAATAAATGAGCCCATATGTGCTTTAATTAAACAAAAATTGGCATAGTTTCATTGTTTCTCCTATTGATCTAGAAATGGCAAAATGCTGACCTGAATGGGAAATTCAAGCTTCCAATGAAGAATGAATTTATTCCTACAAACTTTGAGATTTTGCCATTGGAAAAAGATGCAACACAATACCCTGCCCTAGTCAAGGTAAACTGTCTGTATTTGTCCTGTTTGCTGCCTAACCTTCTGGAAAGTTAGAATTTAATTCTTCTGTTTTTTAAAATACAGATCATCTCATATTCCAAAGTATAGGAAACAAAAAAGTACAAAACTTCAGTATTTTGCTATAAAAATGGCATAAAATTCATTCTTGCTGAACTTTGGATGATGACAATTTGTGTTCCTCGGAAAGTGACTCTAGATACAGCTTGAACTCTCTCTGCCCTTTTGAAAGTGTGTCAACAGTTGATAAAAATAGCAATAGAGCTGTTTATCCAGCAGAAGGGTGACTGCCACTCTTAGATTTTTTTGACCACTGTTGAGTAAGTCGAAATTGTAGGCAAGGCTATTGTTTTGTAACTGTGCATAGAATATGCCTGTGATTGCATGGAAAAAGTGAGAGAAATGTCATTTAGTGAACTCAAAATATAGTGAATATGCATTCAATGTATTGAATATATCTATAATCACCATATATATTGAATATAGCAATTCAGGCAGTCTAGATTTAAGGGGATAATTCTAAGCAGCAATTCAAAAATTCAGTACTTTTTTTAAAGTAGTGGCATATGTTGCAGTTAAAAGTCATATGACTTAATGAAACCTCTCTTCTTGACACAGGACACTGCTATGAGCAAACTATGGTTCAAGCAAGATGACAAATTTTTTTTGCCAAAAGCATGTCTCAACTTTGAATTTTTCAGGTATGCAATGTTAAGTATATACAAGACAAAGTTGTCTCCAAAAGTTTCTTGTTTATTTGGGATCTGCGTTTCTGCAGCAAACCCTTTTTTGCATGTATTGACTCTTTAGAATCTTTGTCCTTCCTTTGAATATGTAATAAGGCTTAGGTGCAGGAAGGCATGTCTAAAATATGCAGTAATTGAGTAGTAGGAAATTTGATGTGCTCCTTCTATACTTAAAGGAAAAGTTTACCTAAAAATACCCTTAAACCAAATTTTCTTTTATATTTTATTTGCTATACTTGAAATGTACCTGCCAATAGAACCCACTACATATTGCAATATCCCTTTTGAAAAAGAATTGTCTTTTTAAATTAATTACTAAATCACAGCTATTTTAACATGTGTTTATTTATGAAATGCTATTCTTTGTGACATGCTACTCTGATAATAGTTTTAGATAATAGGCTCAAATTCTATTTTCATTTGCATAATGCATATCAGTTTTAAAAAATGCTTAAAATTTGGGGGTTTTACTTAACTGACACCCATAACTGATTGTACTTTTTTTTTTAGAAGAGTATTGTCTATATTATCAATGAATGTTTGATTCTGACCTCAAAATAAAATGATGCAATGTTAATTCTGGTCTTGCATGACTTCCAGCATAGGAAGATAATTTTTTTTAAGTGAGCATGACAATGCTGGACCTTCTTAATGTTCCTTTTGAGTAACAAATTTCTAACTTTTGAATGAAAAAAAATACTGCGGTTTTTAAAGTGCAGCTGTTTGTGTTGAACTGCTGAAAGCTGGAAGAAATTCGGAGATTCTGCTCTTGCCTGATTAAGTTATTTGGTGATATTGCTGGAAGGGCAATTGTGGAGGCTCCATAAATGCACTGTTGAACCCTTGTTTTGAGGGACCTCTTGAAATTTTTCCTGCAGGATATTATACAGAGGTGTTCTTCTGTGTGTCATGTCTTGGTACTGGTTTTGATACTAGTTGGGGAAAAGAGGTTGCCTGGGCGTTTTCTCTTTTTGCTCTTTGAAACCACAGGCTGTATGTTACAACTGTTTCAACTTTGATGTGTCAGGAGATAGAGGATCAGGAGGGGAACTCCCCATCTCTTACTCAGAGAAAAACAGTTGCAGTGTTTTGCCTTCTTTTTCATTGTTAGTGGCTTTCCCTTGTACTATATTTGGGCGAAATGCAAAGTAGGGTTTTACTGATGGACACTGAGTCTACAGTTGTGGTGGTTTTTAAAATCAGTTCAAGTGACTTATAATTGGTTCAGTCTCTAACAGCGTGTGAATGAATAAAAGATAATAATTGAGTTGATGTAGAGCACACAAAGGTGTAAGTGTATGCAATACACCCAATATCATAGAATTGTTATTGTTGGAAGTGACCTTTAGAGGTCTACTCCAACCCTCCTGCAACAAGTGAGGATATCTTATCTAGACTTGTGGAAATGGTATTTCCCAGTTAAATCTGTGCTTTCATCTCAGTGAGCCCTTCTAAAAAGCCAGAAGTACTTGAGCTTTGCTGACCATTGTAATGGAATGATTTGCCTCTTTCCTCCTTGGAACAGTTCCAGGTGAGAAAGCTGGCCTTTTCCTTAGGGTTGGGAGCAAGGGTTCTTTTCCTTAAAAATGAGATGGTAATTGTATGTGAGCAGGAGCGAGGAGATTTTGACAATGTTGGGTGCATCACCTCTGAAAGATTTTGTAAGCAGGTTTGTCTAGTTTTGATACTTAAAAAAAGGTTCTTGGAGAATCTGTCTGTGTTTGGTCAGGCTGATGGTAATTGAAGGAAACGGTGAAATGTAGAGTGCTTATTCATGAGACTTGATGGCATCACTCATCTCATGGGGCCAAGTGAATTGGTGAATAAAACCATCTTTATGACAGAGGTGTTCATAAAGAGTCTAAGCTTCTGTTCCTGATCAGAGTATGAATCCTGCACTGCCTGGTAGTGGATTACAAGTTTGTTCACACTACAGACTGCTTCAGTATCATAAAATCAGGATTTCTTCAGCCCTGATCAACACAAAGCATAGAAAGAATTCTGGTTCGGGTGTTATAGCAGCAACTGCTGTGTAGATAAATTAAGAGGAAGTTGATGAAGTTGGTTTCTCCCTTAAATATACAAATTGCACAGGAAGAGTATGTGTATGAATCTCTTGAAATCATCTTGTTCCAAAACTTGAAAATCCTTACAGGCATCCTTGTGTTAAAGAAACATTGCAGTAAAAACATCTGACTTACTGCCCAGCCTAAAAGAGGATGATAAGCTTTTGCATTTATATGAATTGCAACTTAAGAACTCAAAAAATATCCTTTTTAAAAAGGAAGTTAAACAACCTTGTAATGTGGTGATGCTTTGAAAATTCTTTAAAGGTAGTTAGCAACTCAGCACTTCACTGTTGACTCTCAGCAGCTCTGTCTCTTACAGCTGTTGGAAATGGGAAAAGACTAGGCTTTACTGTTTTTTTAAATGCACCATTAGTGATTGAGTTGTTCTACTTCTTTGAGTCCATTAAAAAGAAGGGTAAACTAGAAATAAGCACTTGTTTACAAAACTGTCAATAATAGGAAGCAACTCCCAGAACAGTGTTGTAGTAATTGTTTTCTGTTATTTTTCACTTGAGGATTAATGATCTAGTAGTTCTGATTTTTTTCAAAACTCCCAGTTGGTCTTTGCTAGCTGAGTGAGAATACAGAATTTAAAAGTGATACAGACATAGTCATCACTCAAACTGATTAAGTCTGTATTCTAGTATCAAAATGGGAAAGAATATAATGAGTCTGGAGGAAGGTTTATAGGATTGACCTACATCTTGCTTTGAAGTTGGTCTTAATTAAAAAATTCAATAGTAATTGGATTTATATCATTTGGCATATTGAAATTGCTCAGTTTTGGGAAATTCTTATTGTAGACAAAATGCAAATATCAGTTCTTTTGTCTTTTTTCCTGACCTGTTTGTTTAATCTGGGCTAAGATTTCAGACTATAGCAGGCTCTGCTTCTCAAATATATATATTTGAAATTATTAATTAATGTGCTGCTTTTTATTAATCTAAAAGGAAGGAGAAGTTAAAAGCTATGAGGAATCTTCTTGAAAATATCTTTGCAATGTGTTTTAGTTACCAGTTTGTGTGTTGTGGTCAGGTTTTCTACATTAATGTTGATGTACAGTTTGTTGATATAATGTTGTCTACAGTAATGTTGGTTACACAGTGAAGTAACCTGCTGTATAGGTGTAAACTTATGTAATAGCCTGAATATCTGACTGCTTCAGGAAAAAGTCAGGTTTGAATTGTAAGCCATATCCTGACAGCAAATGCTTCAGATACCAGTGATCATTTCTGGGAAATTGATAAGGAATTTACATGCATGTCAGAGATTTCTAGCAATACATATAGTGTATAAAACTTGTCTCCCCAAATCTTAAAACAGACAGGTATTTAACAATTAGCACAGTTGGAACATGGCTTGAGTCTTTGAGTTGCATTTCTCTTTTTGAGAAATTTGCAGCAGTGTTGTGTGTGATCATGTGCTCCTAATGCAACAGTAGGTTTTGGAGAGTTGTTGCCTTTAAAAAAATAGCACAAAAAACTATGGTAGTAAGAAAATGGATGTGCCAGACTTCTCTCTTGAGCTGACCTTGGCATGTACTGCATATTGTCATACCACAAATTGTTGATCTCCTCATTTTTGTAATAGTTACTCATAGTGTGTGAGTATTTATTAATGTTCAGTGCATGAACTTTCATTTTGGTCTGTTAAATTACGTTGGTATATTTAATTTCTTTTACTCCTGGTGAATTTTGACTGTGCAGCCAAGTAAATAAAACATGTCTTGATTTATGAGTACAAATAAAATATCTCTGGGATCTTGAGTATGTTTAGTCATCAAACCATATGCAAGCTAAGTAACTCCTTTCAGATGTGTTCATATTTGGCTTCAAAATAGGCATTCTTCAGAATGGGATCCATCAGCATAAAAACAGAAAATACTGTTTCCTTCAGATCAAACTTAAAAGGCCAAAAGAAACAGAGAAATAATTTTAAACTGCGTATTTTACTTTCAACATTTTCTTCCAGCCCATTTGCTTACGTGGATCCCTTGCATTGTAACATGGCCTATTTGTACCTTGAACTACTCAAAGACTCCCTCAACGAGTATGCATATGCAGCAGAACTAGCTGGCTTGAACTATGATCTCCAAAATACCATCTATGGGATGTATGTAAGTACCCAAATCAAGGAAAAGCTTAGAGCCTTAAAACTACTTCCACTCATCAACATTTTATATTGATTTGATGGAAGGACTTTTAAATAAAAAATAAAGGCTGTTAGTCCTTTTGATCTTGGTTATTAGCCATCCTTTCTTTGATTTGAATTTTAAGTTGAATTTTGTTAAAAGTCTTCAACAGTCTTTTAGTTCACATTAAGCAAATTTTCTTCTTTATTTTTATATCATTCATGAAATTAATTAGTTTGTAAGATTTCTTCCTCCATTAAAAAAAAACTGCAACCCTAATCCAAGCTTACATATTTATTGGTCAGATATCTACTAAAAACTTTCTGACTGATGGGGGTAAAAGACCCCCTTTTCGTGCTATTAAAGAAATATTACACTTCTGCTTTCCTGTTCAAGAACTACTGATCATGAGGCTGCATATACATACTCTTCAGTCATGTTTCTTCATCCATTACCTTGTCACTGCCTGAGGTATCAAAGCATTTCTTTTGTTTTTCTTTTTGTTAGTCGCTACATTTATGCTGATCCTCTCCATTGCAACATGACATACCTGTTTATCAGGTTATTGAAGGATGATTTAAAAGAGTATACATATGCAGCACGCCTCTCAGGTTTGGTCTATGGCATTGCATCAGGAATGAATGCAATACTTGTAAGTAAGAAAAGAGCGCAGGAGGAAATGAAACAGCTTGGGAGTTGTCGAGCTTGGAGAAAACATTTGAATTCTGCATTTCAAAATGAGATGGTTAATCTTTTTTTTCTGTGCATATATCTCATGAATTAAAGGCAATGCAAGACTGTATTTTAATCAGTACTGAGTGACTTGTTTAAGATTGCAGTGTCTTGTGAACATGTGTAGTGCAATTGTTGCATTCTGGTTCACATTTTACTTGCTTGCATGATAATCTGGAAAGTACTGTTGCTGGTTTCTGTATAAAAAGATTAACTTTTCTGTTGAATGAATCCTCAGCTTTACAGATTTTTGTTATAATTCTCTAATTCTACTGTAGTGAGCTGCTGAGATGGATTGTGCATGTGTTCATTAGAATGCCATGCTGGATATTTATGGCTTTTTCTTTTGTTTTTATCACATGTTTATAATCTGTTATAAAGGGTTGACAGTACTTGATAAATACTGGTATTATGATAAATGCTTATTTCTTATTCAGCTTCTCCTATGAGATTTATGATAGGAGATTTTAGTAGTCTCTCTCAAAGTTTGATTAAAAGCTTTTGTTAACCACCCTTATATGCCAGAATGTGTTTTGAAATTTCCTGTAGAAGTGTTATTTTCCAAAGCATTTTAGTAGAAGAATGCACTGTATGTTGTCTTTACATTTTCTATATGAGAGAGTGCTGCATTTTTTTGTAATTCAACATAAATCTAATTTCCTGGTTGCATTCACCTGACTTACTGCAAACATGGTTATCCTCAGTTTCAAAGCTTGTTGATGTTTCTATGATCTGGGTTAATTCCTTTTTTTAAAAAGAAGTGTGTGATTTTCTTAATTTTTAGTCACAGTTATTTTAAATATTTTTTGAGAACTTCTCACAATATGGAAAATAATACTAGAAGTTTTGTAATTAAGTGTAACTTCTTAATGACTCTGTTGATGCTTTGAGCAAGGGCAGATGCTACTCTGAGAAGACACCCATGGTGATTGTTGAACATTTTGGATTCCTTGTGCTAATTTAGGAAACCAGCCTTTGTCATAAATCCATTTATGATAACTTTTTCATTGTTCTGCTATGTTTCAGCAACTACAGAACAAAAAAATTCTTCCTACTGAAAAGCAGGAATTCTCTGTGTTGGTTTGTATTCTAAAGTTTAGTTTTATTCCTAATTAAACTGCACAAATTCGATCAAATTCTTTGTTCAAGATACCAAATTTTGAAGTTTTTCCCTGCAAAAAAAGACCTTTTAATGCCTTTTTTTGTCAGAGAAATTTTCTGTAGCTTGATGAAATCATACAGTAATTTTTAAGTTTTATGTTATTTCTTAAGTGAGCAAGTCTATTTCATTTATACTTTCAAAAACATGTATCATCAGATCAATATATCATTACAATTCCAGGATGACTACCTTGATGTTTCAGCTCAGCAGCATCCTGCTTATAAAGTGTGCTGCTATTTATAGCACCCCTTTTTTGTAGTATTGCTTACCTTCACTTAAATATTCTTTGAGCAACACAGACATGAACTAAGGATAAAAGTAAATTTGAGAGTATTTTTGGAAGGTTGTGAATCCAGACTTTATTTCCCACTAAATTGAGAACCCTAGATTAAAACCATCTCAGTACTCCAAGACTCGACACTGTAACCACTAAAATTTGTTTTCTGAGGACAGTTTGCTTACACCAACATGAAATTACATTAATTCTGTGCCTTTAGAACTCCTGTGCAAATAGACAATATTTGTCAGTTTGTTACCTTTTGATGGGCAAAGGGATTTTAACTTAAGAACGATAAAATGTTCTGTAACGGGAATTTAGCGTAAGTATTGAGAAGCGCATTGCTCATTGAATTGTACAAGGCTTGGTAATGGTTTTATTCTTTTATCTTCCACATTTAAAGCAACTTATGCACTTTTTCCATAGCTCTCCGTAAAAGGTTATAATGACAAGCAACATATCTTGCTCAAGAAGATCATTGAGAAAATGGCCACTTTTGAGATCGATGAAAAGCGATTTGAAATCATCAAGGAAGCGGTAAGCTGCATGAGAAATTCACATTTTGGAGTAATTGAAAATTGCATGCATTGACCTGATAGATCTGAGGGCTGACTGTCCATGGAAATAGAGAGTGAAATTCTGCATTAGTGGGACTTCAGATGTTTTTTTTCTTTTTTGTGGCTGTGAGTTCCTCGGAGTTGTGTATATAACATTCTTTGGTTAAAAATAACTGATCCTGGAATCTTTTTTAGTCAGTCTTTTTTAGGATGTATCAAGGAAGCACAGCTTGCTTTGGTAGGAGTAGAAATCTAAGTAGGGGGATGGAGGGGAAAATCTTAACTTTATATCCTGTTTTGCAATTTGGAAAGGCTTCAGTAGGACCTAGCCATAAAAGAAGTGGGAAATAGATGAAAGGGGAAAGGAAGCATTAAAAAAGTTTGCAACATTTCTTTTCCCCGGATTTGTCTTGGCTCCTGGGCTGTGATCCTTTGGTGCAGAAGTAACCACCTGGTTTAGTACATGCTGATTTCTAGAAGTTACATCAGCTGGGGAGATGGCAGTTTTCTCCCCATGTCTACACCAAACAGAAAAGGGAGACACCAACTTCTGGCTTCTCTTTGGAGCAGACAGAAGGATGCATCCTCAGCAACCTGAGGCTCACTGTTGGTCATTCATGTGCCCTGAAATTAGTTCCTGCACTGGAAATGCTCCCAGCTTGCCAAAACTATTAGTTTGCACTTTCCAGTTTCTCTGGTAGAGGAAAAAGATTTTGCTTATTTTGTAAAAGTGCAGCTGGACTAGAAAGGAGTTTTTCCCAGAAGCTCTCTGGTTCTTCTCTCATACCACCTTTATCCATGCAAAACATGCAGAGAATTTTCCAGATGCCCCAGATTTTGTCTGAAAAAGTCAGCCAAAGGAGGTGACAGGGAGAAAAGTACATTTTCTATTAGTAGTGTTCTCCCACCCCTGGTCAGTCATCATAGAACGCAAATTTCCTGGGTAGAGCAACTTCATCTAAATTCTTGTATAACTGCAATAATTTAATTTCTAGGCATTAATTTTATGGACAAGTTTGATTTCATGCACGTTTCAGCCATCTTCATGGTTTCTGCTTAATCCAAAGGCTCAGAAGCCCACATTATTACTAAGGTCATATAACACAATTTTTTTAAGAGTTCTAACAAACAAGAGAATGTTCTCAGTATCTGGACTGTATCTTTGTGATACAAAATTGAGAATACAATGTTAATATGTTTAGAACTCTTTCTAAATGTCTAACTTGAACCTGATTGTTTTCATTTAGTACATGAGATCACTTAACAACTTCAGGGCTGAACAGCCTCACCAGCATGCAATGTATTATCTCCGACTCCTGATGACAGAAGTTGCTTGGACCAAAGATGAATTAAAAGAAGCTCTAGATGGTAATGTTCTGCTACTTCATTATTTTTTTTTAATGTTTCTTAACTATTGAGAGTACCTGTTCACTACTCTGCTCACTGTTCACTGAGCTGATGCTGATCATGCTGCACTCGCTCTCCAGTTTCAAGAAAGTAGAGTAGTTCATGGAAAAGGCCTCAAATGGCAAAACTTGCAGGTAAAAGTTCAGGCAAAACTTAACTAACTTTAACCTGGATATGGTGAATCCAATACTTAATCAACACTGGTAAAATCATTTGGCTCTAGTTGACAGATTGCAGGCACATTGGAGTGTATCTGCATTGTACTTCCCAATGTGCAAACTATTTTGGTTTTTCCATTATTGGGGAATCCTAGCTTATGTTGCTGTAGATAATAAAGAACTGTAGGTAATAAAGAAACAAGATATACTTTGTGTTGATAATGACAATAATAAAGAACATTGTGGCTCTTATAACAAAGCAGGTGCCCCAATATATTTGAAGGAAGAACAAACTTCAAATTAAGAGATTTAAGTGATTTTTCAAGTCCAGATGGAGTGGAGATCTGAGCAGCCAGCCTAGTGGAAGGTGTCCCTGCCCATGGCAGGGGTGTCAGAACTAGATGATCTCTAAGGTCCCTTTCAACCCAAGCCATTCTGTGGTAATTCTGTATTTGTAGTAATAGCTGAAGAACTTTTCCCTCCCTGTATTTTACTGTGTTGTATTAAAAGGCTGTTCCTGGGACAGTTTTCAAAACGTCTTGTAATATCTTCTTGGAATACACCAACATTCTTTTCAAGAAGAGTACTGACCTTTGTATTTATTTGAGGAGTTTGATTCAGAATGCATATTCATGAATACCCCATCCAACCATCCTTCCTCTTACTCTATTGATTCTATATGTTAAACTATACTTTGCACTGTGTATGAATACTTTGAAAGGACAGGCTGGATAGAATGTGTGTATATGTTTTGTGTATGTGTCCTCTAGGATATATTGCCATTTTTCTTGTATTGTTTGTTTCAAAGTTAATATCAAAACACTATATTTGAGTTGAGGTTCTTTTTTCAGTCTGCATGGTAAATGCACAGTGTCTTTCTTGAGCATTAGAACTACATGCTGCTTGTTTAGTAAATAACTAAGGCTTTTCCTTGGAACACCACCTGAATGATTGGAACTGTTTTCTCTGGAGAATGAATGTTTGTTCAGCATGATTGGAAAGGCAGCTTTTCTTTCTTTCTTTCTTTCTTTTGTTTTTTTTTTTAAATCTGGGTCAAGACAGCATGTGAATCCTAAGTGCAATAAGCTATATGATGAGTGATATTGTTTAGACCTGGAAGGATTCCAATGTTGCATTTTTAAGGAGAGATTCACTTCTTCATAAAGACAAATTTCTCCTCCTCTGAGAAATGCACTGTATGTAATGATGACTTAGGCTTAGGTCGTTGATAATTTAAAAATGCATTTGAGTGATTTAACTGTCTAAATATCTCTTGTAGATGTCACCCTTCCCCGTCTCAAGGCCTTTATAGCACAGCTGTTGTCACGGTTACACATTGAAGCTCTTCTCCATGGCAATATAACAAAACAGGTTGGTCTGATACTTTCTTAATAAAACATTTTTTCTTTAAAAGCAGCATGAAAAAGGAGCACTAGTTTAATCTTTGCAGATCTTGAAGCACTTCTGCCAAATGTGATTTCATAATTTAACTTAGTACTTTTTTTATCTTTATAGGAGTATGAGAGTGTAATTTTTTCCACTTTAGCTTTATTAGGCTAAGTGCTGCCTCTATATTGCTCTTGGAAATTTAATAAAAACAACTTAGGATCTAAGTATTTGAAAGTCTGTGTTGCATGTCATTACTGTGATCAAGCTGCAGAAAGAATGATGTGGTGCAGATCTTGCTTTTTTCCATTGAAAACCTTCAGAATAACTAGCAAAGTTTTAAGAATCCAATATCCTTCCAAATTAAGTAGTTTGCACATAGCTAAACAGGAATGTTGGACCATAGGAAGCTAAGTGTCAGCTCTCAGGGGAGTAAAACTCAGAAAACGTTTGTTCTGTCCTCCATTGAAATAGTAACAGTTTGTATTTGTGTGTGATATCTTAAGAAATACTTGACTATACATACCAATACAAATTGGAGAACTTTTTTTTGTATATTTTTGCATTCATTTTTTGTAAGGCTTGTTGACAGTATTTTGTGTTAGAACAGCTCTGTGGTAGCTTACTAGCAAGAGCTGTTACAAACACTGCTAGTGACTGCTGAATGTATGGAGGAGAACGTTGACTTGTAAGGAAGGTAAAGCTAAGATAGGAAGGAGCTAATAGCACGGAGAGACAAACTTTGTCAAGAATGTCTCTAAAGTACTTGTTAAAAAATTTTATAGAGTATTCTTCTTGCAGAGAAATAAAAAATAGTCTCTTTTTCCTTCCTTATTTCTTATGTGTTTGTATACAAAACTCAGTTGCTTCTGGCAATAGAACTGAATGCCCAGATGTTGTTAGATTTCTGTGATGATGCAGTTATGTCAGAGAAGTGAATTCTTCACTTGGCATAATGGGTCAAAAGTCCTACAGTAAAAAAACTGGGAAGGATATCCTGGTACACCCATAGCTGTGCAATGTTTAGAAATTATCTGCAAACCTCCCTGAACAGATGCATGTAGAAGTTATCTGTCCTTCAGCACCCATGATGTGATAATCACTGATAAAACTCAGCAATTTTAACCTGGACCTAAGAAATTTTTCCAACTAAAATTAAATCAAAATTTACATTGTCTCGTGACACCTTTCAATCATGAAAAAAATTTTCAGTGAATCTGGACTTGAAAAATTAGATTTATCTAGCTGCTTGAAATTCTGATATTTTTCTCTAATTTCATTCTGATACTTGGGGTTTTTTTACAATTTCTTTTATTTATTTGCTGTAAGTGGATAAAAAGCAAAGCAATCCTGTTCAGAGCATTTGTCTGAGTAGTGTTGTTGTCAATATTTTAATACGATGACTTGACTGAAGAATAAATACTCTTTTTCTCTAACATTTTAAACTGTTGTTTTTAGACCTCAGTCTTTTTGTCTTTCATACTGCTTGGGGGTTTTGGAGGTGTTAGTTTATTAAGTTCTTAAGGTGTATGTTTTTTAAGTTTTCAAGCCTTTTGCATGTTTTTTTGATAAAATCACTTGTGTTGTGAGTTTATGGCAATGCAGAGTGAGAGATTTTAGCTTTTAGCCAGAACTCCTTTGTAGCAAGTTCTGTAATTTCCAGTGTGCAGATTACAAGAACACATAACACTTATGAGATGAAGCTGTTGAGGTTAAATCCTTGAATGAAAATAAGCCCATTGAGCTTTAACTTCAGAAGCACTGGCAAGAAGTAGAAAGTAGTTAAACATGTAGACAATTTAAATATAAAGAAGACATAAAAAAACCTCTTGCCCCCCACACTCCCACTTTCTCTCATCTACTTAACTTTGACTGTATTTTTATTGAATTACAATATCCCTACTTTCTATTCCTGATGTTTTTTCTTTTCTCTTCATAGCACCATGAATAATTGGCAAGTCTTATGGTGCTGTGAAATACAGAATAACTAATGATCATTAAAAATCCTCTTGTGTTTTCTTTCCCAGGCTGCATTAGGAATTATGCAGATGGTTGAGGACACTCTCATTGAGCATGCTCATACAAAGCCACTCCTTCCCAGTCAGCTGGTGAGGTACAGAGAAGTGCAGCTTCCTGACAGTAAGTTAAATGATTTATTTACGATATTTAAGGCGCATTAAATTGAGATTCTCCTTGCTAGCAGCATTTTAAAATGCATATTACTGTGTTGCTAGGAGTGTGTTTTGAAGTCAAACTTACTTCAAGTTATTTTAAACTTAAAATTCAGAAATATAGTTAGGATGTCGTTTTACTAATAAAATTATGTACTAATACATGATATTTCTAGGATATTTGACAATTAATTTGATTTCATTTTTAATTTGTGAATGTAAATTGGACTTCTTGGGATGACTTGGGTAATCTTTTAGATGACTGCCAACCCAAAGCCCTATGATCATATGATTCTGCAATTCAGTTCCAAGTAACTTCTTACAATTTATGGAAATAATAAATATTCCCCACTCTCTGCTACACAGATATACATTTGAATAAACACTATTCTTTGAGCATTTCTGAGTATTAATTGACCATTAAAAATTGCACATAATGGCTCTTTGGAAAAACGAAAAGCTCTTAACACAAATAACTCTTTTTTTTCTTACACAAATCTTTTGGTCTTGTAGTGCTTGTATGCTTTTATTTCTATGGTGAAAAAAGTGTTTTGTATAAGAAAGGGGGTTCAAGGTATTGCTGGGAGTGGTGACCTGTGTAGCTGTACAGACAAGATAAATTACCCATAGCTGATTGTCTGTGGAAGCTACCATATACAAAAGAAGTTGTTGGTATTAAATGCTGGATTTTTTTAAATGTTCATAATAATTTCTGGCAGATTGTCTTTAGAAACTGTTTTCACAGTAGAGGCAATGCAGAATTTCACTGCAGTTCCAAAATTATTTGCTTGAAGAGAAGCAGCCAGTTTCAATTGACTGGCTGATATTTCCAAGAGGCAACATTTTGATGGTAAAATAATACATTCTTTCTTGTCTCATGAAAAGTATGCTCTTAGTGGAAGTTCTGCTTTAACAGTCCTAAAACACTTATTATAATTCCATTCCACATACCTTATCCATTATCTTTTTAATTGTGGACAGTAAGAATGTATACTTCCATGAACATCAATGTTTTAACTTTCTCTTTTAGGAGGTTGGTTTGTATATCAGCAGAGAAATGAAGTTCATAACAACTGTGGCATTGAAATATATTACCAGACAGACATGCAGAGCACTTCTGAGAATATGTTTTTGGAGCTCTTTTGCCAGATTATCTCGGAGCCGTGCTTCAACACGCTGCGCACCCAGGAGCAGTTGGGTGAGTTCTCAGCAGCTCTGGCTGTGTGTGTACACAGAGCTGTCAGCCACACACAACACCTCAGGAGGTGCTCTCTCCCTGCTTAGTGAATGCCATTTGAAGGGCACTTGGTAAATGGAAATCATCTTAACTGCCGATGACTCAAAGAAATGTTACTGTGCACAGATTCTAAAATAAGAACAAGCAGGCATGATTTTTAAGATGTCTGAAATATCTGAAATCAACTCCAACTCAAAAAAGTGTGATCACTGTACACAAAACTTCATATTAGAATTTACCAAAAGGAGACTGGATCAGTTCTCTAAATTTCTAGATCTTCTTAAAGAATCACTGGTAGTTTGATGTTTCCTGCTTGTGATCCTACTTCTAGATGCACTCACTTCATGATTCACAGAAACATTTAGGTTGGAAAAGATCCTCCAAGATCACCAAGTCCAACTGTTAAATTATAAGCCTTATCTTAGAATACTGCTGTGTGGGTAATGGTAAGCTACTGTGTTGGTGAGAACCTAAATACATTTCAGGCTTTTTTAAGACTACAGCTCTTCACCAATAAGTACAAATAATTGTTACCTGAGCCAGTAAGGCTGAGAACTGGTGAGGTTATTCCAGACAGAGTAAGAAGGAGAGACAGAGCCTTTGCGTGACAGCTCACCTGATTGAAATACTGGTGAGGAGGAGCACAGGTTCCAAAGGTGAGAAGCAGACAAATAGTTCAGTGTGATGACTGCCAGGGATGTCAGGCAAGATTAGGCTTTTTGTCAGCAACAAGCAGAACCAGCCATACAATATTCATCGTAGGAATTTCCACTATCTATGTACCTGCTGAAAATAGGACAGAACCCAGGTTATTTACAGGTTTTTGAAATGTGCTGGTGGCTGGTTTTGTATAGAAGTTGGAAGTAACAGCTAAAGAGAGAGAGGGGAAATGAGGCAGAACTGGTTTAGTCCAGCACTTCATAATTGCCAAATAATAGAGCTCACTTAGGAGGGGAGATGGTATTTCTACCATCAAAATCCAGTAAACTTCATGGAATTGTTAGTAAGATTTCTGAGAGAGCTTTGGGGAAAAGAAGTTCAAGAATTAGAAGTTTGCTGAACAGTAGAAGTAGTAACAGGAATTCTTTCAATAAATGGTTAAGCAGTATGAGAAAGTGAAGGCGAAAAGTTGGCAGTGATGGAAAAAAACTTGAAAGTGTTCAAATCGTTAAAATCAGAATTTCAAATCATCAGAAAATTCAGGATGGCTTAGTTAGTTTTCACTAAAAATGTCAACTGTGACCAGATGACTTCCAAAATAAATACTGGTGATCAAAGTTCATGTCTTACCTTTGAACAGGAAAATAACAGATTAATCAGATTAAATTAGAAGATTTTTAAAAGTTCAAAGTGTGATGAACTCTGCATTCTATTCCAAAGAATGAAATCAGGAAATCCTGGTATTAGAAATCTTATATAGGAAAATTTGTGGATGATAGGGTATTGGAAAGATAGACACAGCTAAATAGTACATGTTTCCTTAAAAAAAAAAAAAAAAAAAAGAAAAAGCAGGGAAATTATAGATCACTCAGTTTAATTCTAATTCCAGGAAAACACAGAATAAATTTTCAAGCTAGTTCTAAATTCATAGAAGGTAACTGAGAGACTGTTACTGAAGTACCTAGGTGGAAGAGCTCCACGTTTGGGTAGAGGACTTTGGAAGGTCATGACTGGAGAATGGAGAATAGTTCACTGGGAGAACGGTGTTGTGCAGAGCTCTGCTGTTCCATGGTATATTTTGATGGTATATATATCACCCAAATGCTCCATGATGGAAGAGTGAGGGTACTCGCTGACTCTTCAGATAATACTAATTTGGGAGAGGCTGCAAGTGTGTGGGAAGACAGAGTTAGAATTTAAAATTAGTTTGACATTTGGGAAACATGACTTGAATGAAGATAAGATGCAGTTTGTGAGGAACAGTTTGGCAGGAACAACCAATGGCACAGATACAAGCCAGGAAGCAACTGGCAAGGTAGCAATTTTGTAGAAAACTCTGCAGGGTACACTGGATCAGAAGTAGGACATAAATCAACAGTGTCATGCTGCTGTGTAAAATGCTGGGATATATAAATGGAAGCATTCAAGATGCACTCACAGTAATACTCTTAAATTGTTCAGATAAAAATTCTGAAATACTGTAACCAGTTTTGACATGAGCATCAGGAAACTATAAGAAAACTATAAAACAACATTTAAAAGACTAAAATGTGATAGATCTGTTATTAAAAGGGTGGAGGAAGACTGAAGAAAGGATTAGTTGTTAAGATTAGCAAATACTGCAACAAAACAAAAGGGAATAATACTTTCTATGTAACTGATAAAATGGGAAGTAGTGGTTTTACATTGCAGCAAAGAGAATTCAGATTAGACATTATGAAAAAATAATAAATTTCCAATGTTTGAGTCTAATGAAGCACTAGAGTGCAGCTTCATTTCTAGTAACCTGATCCTGATGAAAGGATTGCTTTTGTTTTGTGTTAGTCTGCCTCATCTCCTCCTTGCCCCTCCCCTAAACTGATACTGACCTCAGTGAAATAAAGATATTCTAAAAAAATACAGTGGTATGTTTTGAAAACCTGCATTATTTTATTTATAACACAGAATTGACTTAGCATAGCCTTGCATTTTTGCCAAACATACCTCATTTGGCACTTTCAATGCTGTGACAAAGGATTTATTTTAATTTGTGGCTGTTCTTGTTTTGCCAAGGTTACATTGTGTTCAGTGGCCCACGTCGGGCAAACGGCATCCAAGGACTGCGATTTATTATCCAATCTGAAAAGCCACCACACTATTTAGAGAGCAGAGTTGAAGCATTCCTAAAAACTATGGAGAAATGCATAGAAGACATGACAGAAGAGGCCTTCCAAAAACACATCCAAGCTTTAGCAATTCGTCGTCTAGACAAACCAAAGAAGCTGTCTGCAGAATGTGCTAAATACTGGGGAGAAATCATTTCCCAGCAGTATAACTTTGACAGAGGTAAGACAAATGGTAATTCCTTTAAAACTGAGTGCTCTAGTTTGGCTGCATTTGTGACTGTTGAGTGTCATATTCATTTGGGAACAACTTAAACTTTTACATAGCCTATGCATAATTTACTGTCTATTTCCCTGAGATGCAGTCAGATACACGCTGCCATTCCTGACAGTGCACACATTCATAGGAACCCTATTTCTCTTTGCATTGTGCAGTTGTTTTGAGGGAATGTTGGCAGAGGCAGCAGCATCTTAACTAATGTGCAGTCTGTCTCAGCTTAGAGTGAATTTGAGGAAACACTAATTTTTTTAGGTTTTTTTCATCTCTGATGCTTTGAAGGTTATAGGTTTGTAGGAGACTAAATGGGATCCAGCTTCTAGTGTTACTACTGAAAATGTTTTGACAGTTATTTACTGGGTGGTCCTACATAATATTTGTGGTTTTAAGTACTTTTATAAGTACTTTTTAAATGTATTTTAATTTTTTTTTTAAATACTGAGATCCATTACTAATACAATTAGACACAATAGTAATACAGTTTCTAACATTAAAAAAAAAAATCGGTACAGATCAGCTTTTTCTGACATTTTCATGTCTCGACTCTTATTCACAGCTGTAATTTTCTGTCTTCATGCATAATATGCTTCTTCCATAAAACTCATTCTGTATTCTGTGACTTCTCTTCTGCTTTATGTGCACCATATTGGCTTTCCATGGTAGCAAATACAGTCTTTTGCTTCATGATGACTCACTGAGCTGTTTAATAATGAAGAGTTTTGACTTGTCATCTAGCTTGGTCTAGGGAGAATAAGAGCTACTGACAGGGTTTCATGCCTGAGCATAGGAAGTGGCGTGGAAACTTATCACTTCAAGTGCTTTTTTTTTGGTGTCTGATGAAATAGTCTGCTTTTTCTCTGCCTTAAGTGTTTCTGTTTTTACCATAATTGGATCAATATTATCTCTCTGGAATTTCTTACTGCTAAGTGTAGCCATATTTTTCATATCTAAATCCCTTATTTTTTCCCTTTTATATATTTAATTCCCCTCTGCCCACTAGTAATTTTATGTCTTTAATGATTTTAATATAACTAATTGTCAAAATTGGAAATTCATATTCCAGCCTTAAGAAGAGGAAGGATTTTTTTGTTTGTGCATTTTAAATATTACTGCTTTTACTGTTTTCTCCCAAATCCTACCTAGTTTTCCAGACTGTATTGTTGATTTTTTTTATTTCCTCCATATAGAACTTCATATTACTTACAGCCTGCATTGCAGGCTTGTTCCCTGCCTGTTCTCTTGCACGTGTTTCTTCCTTGATCTTCTTGCTAATCCTAAGAAAAGCAAGCATGCCTACAAGAAACCTTTCTGCTTAAGCAGCAATGATATTAGGTGATTATTCCATGATGGGTTAATTAATGTGAAGAAATGTAGCAACTGAAACACGTTGTCCCCAGATATCTTAAAGGTGTGACTACTTCTTAAGGGGTATGTAGGCACCATTCCTTAACATTTCTGTAAAAGTATGTCCTGCCATCCTGTTTGCTAACTTGTGGATACAAGCCATCTATAACCAGTCTGCATTAGAAAGGTGTAACTGATTTGAAGATAATCAAGAGTAGGCATATCTATTTTAGCTACTGCATATCCCACAGTGCAATCAGTATTCTCCAAACGTGCATTTTTTAGTAAGTCCAATCAAATAGACTTATTGAAGTGTAATTTGCTGCCAAGGTTCTACTGACACTTTCAGTGAAGCAAGTATTAAGTTGAAAGATAACAATGAAAAGCTTTTCATTTGCAGTCAATTACAGCATCTGAATTTGAAAGAAGTATACTTTGTATAAGCAGTGTGCTAATAACCAGCTGTGATGTGCAGACTTACTCTAATTTGTACTATTGTTGTGCAGATAACATTGAAGTGGCTTATCTAAAGACCCTGACCAAGGATGACATTATACAGTTCTACAAGGTAAGGTAGTCATGAAGCTAAAATGTTACTTAGAATGAGATGGAGGTACAACTGAATCTTACTTGTGCATGCTCTGAAGGGATATACTGACACCTGTTTGGGGTAGATGATAAAATGGATGCAGGTATCTTTAATTTCCTGAATATTACTTGGTTTAATAGCAGCTGTAAAAATTGCACAGAATTATAGGGTTTTGTTGTGGTTTTTTCCTTGCTGGCTCTTATTCTTCTTGTTTCATTTATCTCTTTTTTATGGATATAAAATGTGCTGCTCTATGACCAAGCCTGGCCGAAATTGCACATTTGTTCTTTTATCTTTTTCTTCAACCAATCAGTGATTCAGCTTATCTTATGGACATGAATTGTGAATGAAACAGATATTTTTAAAGCTTTGTTCACTGTAAATCATTAGGGTTTTTTCTTCCTTTAATGGTTAGGCAGAGCAAAGGAACAGCATAATGATGCAGTAATTGTACATTTTAACACAGATGGATATCCAATATAAGTGATTGAAATGCCTCCCTGTCCTGTCCCTGTCACCCTCCACCAGTATAAAAAAAATTGGGCATCATTCTTTTTGTTTTGTAATGTGTAATAGATGATGGTATTTCACTATATTGCAAAGTGCTCATGGAATTTTATTACTTATGGAGCAGCTGGTAGCTCAGGGAGTTCTTTGGAAAATAAGATTGACTTAATGTCTTTAGAATTTATTATTGGATGGAAAAAACTTCTGCCCATGAAGAAGCATGGGCATGTGTGTGTCTGTCTTCTTTTTTCCTCTCTTGGGCAGAGGGGGGTGTTTACTTTGAATCCTTTTAATAGTACGAGAGCATCCATGAAGTTATGCAGCAAATGCTAAGTTAGTAAATGGAATTTTCAGTGCCTGTTGTTTAATAAATGATACCTTGAACGAGTATGCATATTCTGGGTTTGTAGGCATCTATACTATTTTGCTTACACCAATGCTCAATACATGATTATCCAGCATTCCAGAGCAGAAATAACAGGCTAGATTGGTGAGCTAGTCCAGCTGAATTTAATGGTTGTGTTCAGGGTGATGTGCTTCAGCCCAGAAGGCTGCAAGAGATGGAAAATTTTGCAGAGATTTTAGGTTGCATTCCTGTTACTGTGATCATTAATGGCTGAATTTCTGTTACATACAGTTTCTCTGAGTTCCAAGCAGTAAATGAATTGCCTAATTTGATTGTAATTCAGGACTACTGTATGGATGACTTCTAATAACATTTGAAGGTGCATCCCAGAATTCATCCCTCATTTTAAGGCTTAAATTGAAATTTAAATGCTCTTGCTCTGTTTACTGTTTTATAACATCTAAGAACGCTTCCTACACCTGAAGGACTTGATATTTTTTACTGTAGGTGCTGTTGGCAATAGATGCTCCCAGAAGACACAAGGTATCAGTACATGTCCTTGCAAGGGAAATGGATTCCTGTAAGTACGGTGCTGAATATAATAGTTAATCAATTCCTGTTCCAGCAAGTCATAGTTACAGATAGCTGTGTTATATCATGCAAATCCACTGTAAGAAAAACTCAGCTTTGGAGATGATATACCTTTCAGAGGGAAAATGTGAGGTTTTTTCTAGGTTTACTTCACATGGGTGCTTCAGATTTTTGTTGATTTTTTTAGACAAGTTTTTCAGCTTATCAGTATTCTGAGGTATACTGATAATAAAACAATATATCCTAAAATAGCACTTCTGTTTTCAGCATGGTATTTTAAAACAAACATTAAATTTTGTAATAGTCCTACAGGGGAAAAAACCCCCAACCAACCAACCCAAAATTAGAATTTGCAGTTATCAATCCAGTGTGAGCGTTTTTTTGCCAGACTAGCTATGAATGTCCACAGAAGTATTCAAGCACCCTCAAAGGGGAAAACAAGCAAAACCCAAAACCTCTGGGAATGCCAAACATTTTATTTTAACTTAAGAAGTTCAACTTTTATCTAGGTTTTATTTTGAAGTAATATAGATTGGTTTTGCATTCTAAACTGAGTTGTTCCATTTTAGAATTCAAGAAGGAAAAGGCTGGAAGTGTTTCTGGTTAATAAGAATACACTGAGAGGAAAAACTTCTAAGGTTTTATTTGTAAATGTTTCACCATTTTCTGTTGGACTTAAATTTCAACATGCATTTGTTTGCAAAGTCAAAAATATTAAAGGCTTGTCTGTAGTACAGAGAGAAGCAGATACTGTGTGCATATCATGAAACTCCCTTCTGCCTCAGAAGGATTGAATTTTATGGTAGAGTAGAAATTGTAGCTTTGCAGCTGAGTAAGGAAGACTTGCTTCAAAGCACCTTTTCAGTTTTCATGGCTGGTAATTGCTAAACTGAAATAGTTCTAAAACTTTCCCTATCTAGAGAAGACTTCTAACAATACAGTAATTGTATTGCCAGATTGGGTATTATTTTCTTTGAATGGTACCTTCCCTAGACAAGGGTGAGCTTGCAAGACAACCTAACGAATGGTTACTTACAGAAATTATAACAAGTCCTAAAACAACTCCCCAGTCCTAAATCTTTTAATCTGGCATTTGGCCTCTCTTATGCCACGAAAAAAGAGATTAGAAATGCAAAAATAAGTTTTGGGGTAATTGGGTAGGACATGCATGGTAATAGGCAAGGGAATACTTGGGGTTGCTGTCCAGATTTTGGTACCTGGAGAAACCTCTACACTTCTACAGGCATGTCCTTATCAAATGATGTGCTGTTCTTGTACTGCTCTTGTATGTACCACTGGCATTTGCTACTGTTCTTATAATATGTACTGAGAAGCAGTTTTAAGTAGTGATTGATCAACAGATTAGCAATTTTTATTTCTACATTCTCTTTATGTGTCAGTAAAATGAATAAAAGCCACTGCCTCAGCTCATGTTTTCAAATAATGGATTAATATCTGTATTTCTAAAGACAGATATGGGATATAAAAGCAAAATGTTTATGAAACCTTATTTAGTGATACTTTACAATTTAAATATTTAAAATTTTAAATATTTAAATAAAGGTGTTTTATTTAAATACCTGTCTTTAAGAGAAAACTGTTAATCAGTTATGTAAAAGATAGTCATTAAATTATGGTCCAAAATTAATTTTGCTGATGTCAAATAGGCCCTGTTGTTGGAGAATTTCCATGCCAAAATGATGTGAACCTGGCACCAGCACCACCACTACCACAGGTAAAAAGAAACAACACACAAAAGAATCCTAGCCTGCATTCCTAATCTAAAGGTTTTGTATCATGAAATACAAGTTTATAGGGAGAAACAGACCTCTGGAAATTCCTGCTGTCATGGGGCTGATGTTTTAGCTCTTTCCTACATGTGTTTTTGTCCTCACTAACAATGGAGATTTCCCCGATTTTCCTTTTTATCAATTTGTCCATTTACCTCTGTTCTTTTTTAGTCCTCTGAAAAGAAAGCTAATAGTAGTAGTAAACTCCACTGGGTATTTACACTAAAGAGTAAATGATTATTGTCTGAAAATACTGATTGTATATGATCAGATAAATCAGGTGTCAAGAGAGATGCATATGCATCAACAAATCTATCATCTTGGTTTAAAAAAACCCAAACAACCCACCAACGCCAAAGCAACAACAAAACCAACCACTTGGTCATTCTCTTAAAGCCTAAAATATTAATGCACATTCCTGTCTGTGTTTAATTGTGGAGGAAAAAAACTGGCAAATTCTGTTTATACAAGTATTAGGATTTCACTGTGGTTAGATAGGACAGCACTGGGCCCTTGCTGGACCTTCAGTGCATTTTCTTGAAGGATGGCAGTGTTTGTCCCAACAGGTGATTAACTTTTCACAGTGTGGTAGGTCTGTGTTCTTCACCAGACCTTACAGGTGAAATAATTGCCACGGGTAGAAATTTCTGTGTGAATGGTATGGGGATATATTGGCCATTATGACTGAAATATTAGAAGCTTAGTTTGTTACTACATCTAAAAATAGTAGTGCATAGAATAGCTGTTCTGGTTATGATCTTACTCTGAAGTTCAGAGGACAGGTGGGGTGCTCTGAAGTAGAATGAATATGAAAAGCTCAGCTCTGCATTTACTGGAGATTCTGATGTTATTAGCAATGCAGTTTCTGCATTATAGCTGTTTGAAATGATGTACATATGAAACCAGTTGTTCCATGAGAAATAACATTGTATTTTGGAGGTTCCTCTAATAATGAAGAATCACTAATACTGTAGAGAAGAGCAACACAGGTATATTTATATGTAGCTGTAGCAAGAGTTAAAATGAAAAGCAAGGAATTTGTCACTTTTCTGATTGAAGATACTGAGCAGACTTTTTTTTGCATGCGCTTCTTTGCAGCCAAGTGTGATTGAGAATATGACAGAATTCAAGCGCAGTCTGCCGCTCTTCCCACTGGTGAAACCACATATCAATTTCATGGCTGCAAAACTGTGAAGAAACCCAATGGATGAAGAAATGCAAATGATCAATACTGACATGGTTTCAGGGGACTTCGTGATGAACAAAATTATTAAAGATCATTGGGATAAATGGTTCTGTTCATTATGAAAGTCCCAAATTCCTTCTTGGTTCATTTGACATTAGCTGTGTGTTAGGGATAGAGAGTATATAAAAATCAATTGTGGTCATGTGTCATTTATATTACAGACAACCTGTTAAAAACCAAAATCAACTGAAACAATAATAATAATAATAAAAACTTGTAGATGCAGTATATTTTTAAATAACATATCCCTTCAGAATTTCATTTTGATGAAATAACCCTCCAGAGCAAACAAAGTTGCTTGAAATGTGCTTGTTACATCTGAAAAACACCGTTTAGTATCCCAGTAATTATCTTATTGGGAGTTGGAGGGGGTGAGATAAGTAAGTCCTTTTTGGGATGGGGTCAACAATTTTTCTTAAAAATAGAGACTTTCACATTTTTTTGAAGTGACGTGTTGAATGATACTTTTTTAATTGATCCTTAATGCAACCAACATATTTTCTATTTAAGTTTGATGAAGACCAGTGAGGCTGAAAAAAAAAAAGGAAATTTGACAGCACAGTAATAGGTGGGAGAATTGTCTTAATGAGAATAATTGAAGATAATTTTCTATACAAATTTGGGGACGTTTTGTATTAAAACTAGTAAAATGCTGGAAACACTTTATTAGTGCATCTTATTTTTGTTATCAGAAGTGTTGTCCCAGTCTCTTGATACTGTCAACATCGTGTTCAGTGTTACAGCATTGCTGTGAACTGTCCATTTGGTGTATCAAATACTTTATTTGGTGTCATTTTTTGTTTTCAGTTGCATGTGTGCTGGTGAAGAACTCAGTCTGTTTTGCCTCACCTGTTATGTTGGGCCTTAGTGCAGGAAAGCACTCATTAGTGCAAATGACTCCAGCACACCTAGTGCTCTGCTCAAGAACAGGTGCATGTCAAACAGGGGCTCTCTGATGGGTCAGGTCCATCATCACTTGATACCTGCATGGGTCCTCCTTGTCCTTCAGGAAGGGGTTTGGGACAGTGCAGTGCTGGGGTAGCAGTGCTACAGCACAGCCTGTGCGTCAGGTTACATCACAGAGGGTTTGCTCCTGCTCCTGGGAACAAGGCTGTGCAGAATTCAGAAGGATCAAGAACCATGCTGAAATAATGTTTATATATATATAGTCCATAATGTAGTAAAATGATAAAAACAGCATAAGCTGTCTTGTCCTCACCAGCTTTACTGACTTCTGCAGAGTGGTCTTGTGCTTGGGACAGCACCCAAATAGGAAAAGGCAAGGAGCATCAAGTTCTCCTACCTCTGCAATACATGAAAGAGATGGCATTTACTCAAACAGGAGTAGGTAAAGCACTGAAAATATAAAATCTGCTCATCAGAGGTATTAGTGAGAATTTGCTTCTTACTAAAAGAGCCTGAAAGTAATGCTCTGATGTGCCAGGCATGTGTGTCAAACATCAGAATCCTGCTGTAGTCAGTGGGGCTGTTCTGTGATTGAATCAATGTTGGTTCTTATATTGGCTCTGAGGCCAAACTAAATGACTGCCTGACAGGGCAAGGGCCTTAAGATGGGTTTTTTTGAGAGTCTCTTCTAACTGAATAAACATGGTGCATTTAAAAGTGGTTTTAAAGGTTAATGGTACATGTTTCAGTATCTTTTATAATAAATTTGATGAGACTTTGTGATGTAACCTGTTGCCAAGGAAGGCCACTGATGAAGAGAAAAAAATTAATACAGTCTAAACAAAACCAGTAAAGATGTCTCTGCTCACATTTTTCATGGATCCTTCACGTGAGGCTTTTTGCCCTCTTGCATTTCACTTTTGTTTATAGTTTTCCTGTAGTAAAAGTATTTGTATTATATATATTAAAATTTTTGACAACATATTATAAAAATATATATTTTGGGATTTAGTATTTAAACATACCACTCTTATGGTGAATACATAAATGGCTCCTATTGTATGTAAAAATAAATATATTCATGGAAGTACTATCAAGTCTTAACAGATTATATAAATAAATTGGAATAGCAGTGTATCTAACACAAGCTCACAAATCATGTTTTCTAGAGGAAAAATGTATACCCTCAAAGTTCTGTGACTGGATGTGGAAACCCATGTAGCTTTCCTACAACTCCTAATTGTTTCTAAGTGTTCTCCAGCATTTTACAGTTTCTGAGTTTGATATAGCAGTAAATTTTGATAAACTCAGGCATACTAATGGATTCATTTTAATGGATCCAAAGCTGCAGTGTCTACAAGCAATAAAGAACTACCTAGAATACACTGTAATTCAATTTTAGTGCTTGTTAATTAGTTTATGTAAGAAACCATAAATTATTATTACATAACTGTAATTTTTGCAAGTGCTATTTTAAGCAGTTGATGTGGAATTGGGTGCATGTGACACAGCCAGTATGACAGAGTGCTAGAGTTATTCTGTTTACAATAAACAATCTGAATTTAATGTTTGGAGTTCTTAATTTGTTTCATTTTAAGTTTTGCATACTGGTAATGTTACATCTATCAGTCTGTGCATGTTTTTTTTAGACGTTCCATGTGATTTTCCGCTATCCAGTTGGACTAGTTAGGCCAAATAACATTGCTGGGCACTTCTTGGGAGGTTTCAGAGGGCTTCCCCATGTGGCATCCCACACCTCTTAGGTAGATCCACTTCTCTTGCCCTCTAAATGTATGAAAACTTAGTAATATAAAGATAGAAATATTTGCACCAGACAGAATTTTAATTATCCAATCTGAAACTGTAAATTTAGGGCATGGCTGCAGCCAGACTGCATCTTACCTGGTGCAGCTTTACAGTATTGCTTTTGAGAAACTACTTTGTCTGGTCATTTTCTTTGTCCTATGCACACCCAAAGACCACGTTTCACAAGGCTAGAAGTGTGTGATTGTTAAGGTAGTAGATAATGTCAATCCTGACAGCATAGAGATCCAAGTCAGCAGGCCCTTCTGCTCTTCTGAGGAGGCTCCTTGAAGTAATACATGACAGTGAGCAGCATTGAGAGAGACAGGTTTTGTCCTTGGCTTTGGGAAGAGTGGCTGGTACTCTCAGGGGAGAAAGAAAATGCCAACAGCCCACCTGGAAAATTACTTGTCCCCAACATCAGGGCTTTGTCCACTCCCAGTTGTTAGGGGCTGGTGTAAATCTTGACTTACTGACTTCACTGTCTTGCAAAAAATCAAGTTGCTCAAATCTACTTTAACTAATACTGTTAGCCATAAAAAAATGTGTGAGCTTGTTAGGTTTATTTAGGCACTTGGATGTGAGCAGCCCTTACTGATACTGTGTTCCACAGTGTAGCCATAGCATCTGGAGAAAGCCTTACACACCTTTTAAACTTCATTTATTATTATCTAGCTCTTGTTTTAAAATAGGATCAGCAGAATTTTACCTTTTCTCTCCTATTTCACTGGTTAGTATGCTTTTACTGTAGGGCTGCTGTAAAGTGAAAAATCATTATCTTCTACATTTTCATACATTTTTCCTATGTTTTTTCAGTATGTGACCATTGAGCTGACGTGGTCATCCACAGTGACACTGGGGCCTTTGCTTGAGCTCATACCTAACATGATATTCAAATCCAGCTCTGAAATACTTGGTTTGCAAGTCAGTTTTTAATATCGTTGCTAATACAAGGCACCTCTGGGTATTTTAAAGGCAGAAGAGATCAGAAAGTCAGGCCCCTTTTGTACCTTGTTATTTTGAAAGAAGCCTGGCCTATGTAGATTCTGCTGAAGAGCTTTTATTTGAAACATTTCTATTTACCATTCAAAGAATATAAGTTGCAGTATGTGCTGTGGGTGGAATATAATGGTTATAAGTGGGTGAAATTTGAAATGCGGTTCAAAGGAACAAAGTGTATAAGGCCAAAGGCCCAGGAGGTTGTCACCATTAAATCAACTTATTGAACTCGAGCATCTAAGAATTTAAGACTGAAAATACTTATGACTTTCTAAATTAACATTTCTAAGCCCATGTGCTGCATTAAAGCATGTAGACACCACAGTGATGTGCATTTGCCACTGTTTATTTTTAACACTCTTTCTTTAGTGGTGCAGTGCAAAATTCCCAATTAATTTCCTTGAATGTGCAGTGGGTAGGGGAAGATACACAGTTCCAAGTGCAAGGAAGGGACCAGGCTTAGCCTTTGGGAAACTCCAGAGAGAGGCATCCACGTTTAAATCCTACATCTTCCTGAGGCTTTGCCACCACTTTACTGGGTGCTGGATGTGCTTCTTTCTGCATCAGATTTCTATCACAGATTTTCACTGTCTGCTCAGCTTCTTTATCAAACAGGGAAGCAAGGAATTGTGGTGCTTGTCCGGTGACTACCAAAGGCATGTAAAATTTCACTGGAGCAGCAGCTGGAACTCAGGACCCTTTCCAGCCCTCCACGGAACTGGGTGTCCTGTGGTACGTGGGGGCTCAAACACACATCTGCTCTGGTGGGAACACTTACAGAATCAGCACAGGTTCCACAGAGGGCAATGAGGAGGTCCTCAGCCTATGTTAGTAACCTGCAAAGTGGGAAGAACAGGCTAGGGAAGATTCTAATAGAAAATGGAAATGAGGTTGGTGTTTTGGTAACTTCAGCTAACCACTGTGTTGTGTATAGAAGAGCATATGTTTTATATGAAGTCTGTTGTAAAGGATGGACTCATATGATGGGAGAGAGAGAAGAAGAGCTTTTTGTGAATTCCAGGCACATGTAGGAGTACTAATGCTTTTTACATGGCTAAGGCTGAGTCATTTCAGAGCATGTGCAAAAATGGTATTGTGGGGTACTGAATGTAGAAAATCTGGGTGTGCAAATGTCAGTGAAAACTGAGTCAGCTCTTTGAAGATGTAAATTTTAGATGTAATGCCTTGTAGTGTACAGAGATCTTAGAAGTTTCCTGAACAGTACTAAAAGTGGTGCACTTGACAAGGCAAATGTTGGAACTAGTTTAAAGCACCAGAAATACATAAACATTTCACAGCAATAGCACTCAAAAATGGTTCACTCTGTCTTTTTTAAACTTTCCAACTGGCTTTGGAATGAAGCAAGTTTAGCAGGACAAATTTCAAGCCAGATGATTATTTGTGCATGTATGTGAAAGCCAGGGAAGTTTACAAGCTTAGTGCCCATCAGTGCTCTAGAGTCAGTCTGCTGTCAAGTTCAACACCTCCTCACTTTATTCTGTTGTCATTACAGTAACTTTCAGCCTGCTAACAGTTCTGCAGGGCCAGAGGAATAGAAGTGTTTTTAACAACCAATTTCCTAAAACCCGTTACTCCAAGTGAAGTTACTTGTTTTGGCTGGGAGATACCCATACCATTCACTGGCACATACCTGTTAAGGGGAAAGTTTCAAGAATCTGAAAAAAATCTATGCAAATAATTCTGTTCACAGATTATTTCTAGATAAGATTGTAGGAAGAGAAAGTAATAGTGACAACTCTGCAGCATTAAATGTGTTTCAGGAACACAGGAATCTGTCTGTATAACTGGATCTGTTATCCCCACAAGCTGATTGTTTAGTTCTGCTACTCTGTGTGACCTTCAAAGGCAGAGCTCACCTGGCCTTGTGTGACATCTCCCTGGCCAGGGTGAGGTGAGCAGATACTGACATTGTCACACCAGCCCAAAGTGTCACTGGTGTCCCTTTAGCACTGCCACACACCATGTGCAGGCAGCATGTCTGTACCCTAGGATATTTTTCTGTGATTAGAGTTTATCTTCTAATCCTGGAGAGCTTTACCCATGAAATAAAACAAAGATGGCACCTACACTATGTCCAAGCCTGGAGAGCCACCCTGGACTGCTGCTGGAGCTCAGCAAAGTGGGAGATTTAAGCAAGTAAAACCATTGCAGAAATAATTTGAAAGCAGGTGCTACTCAACTGCAGCAGGAGACATCTGCTGATGTATGCACAACATGATTCTATTGCTGTGAATAAGCTAAGAAAAATGTACCTTATGCAACCTTTTCCTGGAAGTAGGAAGAGTAGAATATTTAAGAGTGGAATAGCTTGTAGGCTCTATGTAACTTGAAGAATGCATATATAAAGAATGCTTGTAGTTTGGATTGTCCACTTGAATTTAAATGTCAGTAATTGTTAGTTTAAAGATACTATGAATGTGAAAATGCAAAAGATTGTATTAAGCTCAATGTATACAAAGTGTAAGTGTGAGCTGGGGTGCTGGCCCATGCTGTGAGCCACTTCATAAAAATAACATTGAAATGAAGATAGTGCATATAAGTTGCATGCCATTTTGCACTTCTTGTCTGATAATCATGTCTGTCTGTCATGTCATTGTGTAAAAATTATAAATTCCTGGGAAAAGGGGTCATGTGTTACTGTGTGAACTACCAATGCACAACCGTGGTGCTGTACAGCTAATTATATGTGTTAGGCTTTTTTTAAATGTTGAATTGAGTAATTTAGAGTGAGGACAAGACCTTAATTTCAGGACAACTTGTAGTGTCTAAAACAGTCCTAAGTTTCTTTGAAAGTAACAGAATAAAATTATCAGAATTTCTCATTGACTTTATTAGCTCTACATTCTCTACCCAATAGACATCAAAAAAATAAAGGCAGTTGAGATAATTGATAAATAAATCCTTAAGCTGGCCTGACAGCTGGAGTAAATGTGTTGCCTTGTAGTATATTGATAGCCCTAGATTATGAAATATATGTATCTTAACAATGGTTTTGGCATAAACTCTTGGCTAGTCATTTAAAAAACTCTTAAATACTTTTGGAATAGCTAGCAGTCCTGGAAGTCTTGTAACATTCATCTTTTTGTTTTGATCTGAGATCCACATACAGGATAGAAATATTACACAAATACCTATGTGGACAGATAGATTATTTCTTGGATAGAAATCATCAGAGTCCCATAGTTTCATAGATTGTTGGACTGAGCTTTAATTTGGCTACAGAGGTCTGTGACAGAGATGCCAGAGGAGCTGCCTTGCTAACCACCCCCCTGGAGCCACCATGCAAGCAAAACAATAATGTCTGTCTACTTCTGTGAAATATGTATTTGTAGTGTAATGAGTCTGGCACTTAGGCTGAAGTAAATAATACACCTTCACAAAACTGTGTGGAAAGACCTAACAGATCTGGTTGTCCAGCAGCTCAGCAGAGGCAATTGTTCAGAAAATGGACTACAACTCAAAATCGAAGCCAAGTGTTGATTTATGTGTATGATAAATAAGACTATAAGGGATAGCACAGTCAGTAAGCTTAAACTGTTCTCCTTAGGCTGCTGGTAATTTCTGGTACTCTGAACGTGCTGAGGTGCCCCCAGCAGCCACACCAGGAATGTCCTGGCAGCACCGTGCACAGTCCTGGTGCTCTGCCTTTGCAGGGGAGAGTGCCCAGTTCAGGGAGCTGTAATGAGAATGGGGAGCACTACAGACCCCACAGACCCCCAGCAGCTCAGCAACATTTCAGATGTTTCTTCTGGGTCCTGAAAGTAAGAATGCCAGAGCTCTTGGGAGAGGAGAGCAATCCTGCTTTTATTGGCCCCTTGCAATCTCAGCTGCTTTGGGCAAGCCCTAAAGTTCTGTTCTTGAGCAGCAACTACATAAAATCAAATCTCCTTACTCAACAGGTCTTTCCTTTGGTTTGATTTAATGTTACATGTTACTACCTCTTTCTTGTCCAAAAGGAAGTTTGATTATATCTCCTCTTTGGGAATATTTATACTGCATTAATTAGTGCTATTTCCAACCAGTTACCTGTGCCTGCAGGTAACAGATGTGTATAAGTATTTGGAATTGCTTGTCTCATCTAGTTCTTCATCTTTGAAATGAACAACAGAACTGGATGTTTTATTTATGGTGATGCAAGAGAGTGAAAGACCTGAAGTATGAATTTTTGGGTCGCTTGTTGAGTCTTTAGAGCTGGCACTTCCCAGAATATTTTTGAAAGTCAAGTAGAAGTGACTTATTGGACAGTAAATTTTGAACTCTTTAGTGCCATTTTTATCGTAATAAATAAAGGAGCAGGACTGTAGGCCTAAATTTTCAGAGGAATGTTCAAGTTCATGATGTAGTCGTACATATTCAATAATTACTTCCTGCTGTTTGACCAGGCTAGGGTAAGGGAAGACCAGGAAAGGAAGAGTTAATTTTTTGGAGTTGGGTGGTTTTTTGGTTAGATTTCTTATCTGTTTCAAAGTTCAAAATATGCTATGCAAGAAAATAAGTAAAATTTAAGATCTTAATTTTTAGAAAGTGTAATTTTTTTAACAAGTGTATTTTAATTTTTTAATGAGCTTAATTTTCATTGCTTGGAAAACAGCAATATATACTTCAGAGTAAATATGTCAGCCGAAATGATTTACCATGGAACAAGAAGCTTTTGTGGTACCTTACTTTCACACTGTAATTAAAATTCTTCTTGGTGCTATACGATACAAGGTTTGCTGTTCTTCCCTGTAGCAATGTGACGAGTTGTGCATTTCACCATTATGCATGATAATTATTTCCTTCGTTCTGCCGAGGAAAATCGTGTTTGTACGATTCTACAGATAAAAACCCCAACGGAACTTTAAATGCTTAATCAGAAAAAATAAATCACTTAAATCGCAGAATAGTCCCGGTGTGTATTTTCCAAGGAGCGGGCCGGAGTGAGTCCTGACCTCCGCCAGCCCCCGGCTCCCCGAGGGCTCTCCGGGCTCGGCCTTCTCCTCCCGGCAGCGGCCGGGCCGCGGGCTCCGCTGCGGGCCCTCCTCAGTGCCGGGGCCCGGGGGGCAGCAGCGAGCGCAGCCGCGGCTCTGCCCTGCGCCCCACGCGAGGGCCGTGCTCTGAGGGCAGAACGGAGCCGGGCCGGGCTGGCGCCGGCACCGCCATCTCCTCAATGCGCCCCACGCGAGGGCCGTGCTCTGAGGGCAGAACGGAGCCGGGCCGGGCTCAGCGCCGGCACCGCCATCTCCTCAATGCGCCCCACGCGAGGGCCGTGCTCTGAGGGCAGAACGGAGCCGGGCCGGGCTCAGCGCCGGCACCGCCATCTCCTCAATGCGCCCGCTTCGCACCCAGCCCCCCGGAGGCTGTGCCGGGGCACTGCTCGGCTCTGCGGCAGCTGCCGCTGCAGGGACACGCGCGGAAACCACGGCAGTTCTGCCTGCGGAGCAGGTTTGAGGGAGAGGGGCGCACAGGGGGCTGAGGAAAACAGAGAATGGCTCTGGTCTGTCCCGGCGTTCGGCATACCGGGGCCTTGAGGGTGACGTGCTCGTAGCCCGGACTGGGAGGTGCCATTGCCAGGTGTGCAAGCGAGAGAGAGAGAAGGGAGAAGGGTCAGTGTGGGCCGGCTGTCCCTCAGCCGTACCGGGGGCCAGCACGCGTTATCTCCCGGGGTCAGCCCCGGCCCGGCCCGTGCAGGACGCGGGTGCCCTGCGATAAGCAGCCGAGGGCTGCGGCACTCGCTCCAGCCTCGGGTGCTGACAGACCCACCCACTGCCTTTTCTTCCCGACCATCCGCTTCCCGGCTGCCTCTGGCCACACTCAGTCCTCCTCTCCTCACCTCCTTCAGGCCATGTGTGCCCAACATCGCCCTGCGGCCCAGGCCCGCCTGCTGCTCCCGGGCTCTCTGTCACTGATTAATGCCCACCAGCTCTCACGCACTTCTCTCAGTGACTGCTCAGTCCCCAACCCCTTTGTCCTTCCTTCATTACACGTGTTGCTGAAGCCACATTTTATCTTTTGCCTTGGAGTAGGACAGGATAAGCAGGGAAGTGGAGGACAGCCTTTTTGCTTTCAGGTCGAGCCCGACAAAAACCAAACCCTTGGGAAATTGCAGTTCAGTTTCATCCAATCCCATCTACGCAGCTTCAGCATTCAAATTTCCAGGGTGTTTGGAAGAGTCCTCATACAATTCACAAAACACACCACCTCGATCAATCTGAAATCCTCCCTACCACCTAATTTTCAATTCCCTGCTTCAAACTGTTAAGACTGTCAGAGATCTGCTCCCATTTCCCATTAAGTGTCCAAACTATGACAGAAGAAATCTTCCATAGTTGCTGACTGGGGCCACAGAGCGTGGTGTTTGAAGCTCAGTATGAATGCCAGCAATTGGAAACATGCTCTTATTAAAGCAATTACCAGGCAAGCAGGTGGTGATAGCAGAATTCCTGGGTCAGGTGGAAGTAGAGGAGGAGGAAGAAACATCTCCTTGGAGAGCTCTGTAACTCTGTAACATACCCTGGAATGGAATGGATCCTGCACATCTGCCTTCCATGAGTCTGTAGGAACAGCCTCCTCTTGGCTCAAGACTTAGACTGGGGGAGCTGTGAGAGCGTGTAGGTGTGTGCAGGCACGTGAGTGCTGAGGGAAGAGGAGCAGAATGAGCCTTAGGACAGAGTGCAGGGAGAGAAACCGGCAGCAGTTTCTCATTAACTGCACACTTTGCACAGTAAACAAAGAACAAAATCAGAGCCACAGGCCCCTTCCTCTGTGCTTTGCCATGCAGCAGGACCTTCTTTTTCCCCCTGGGTCAGACTTTTCTGCTGGGTGTGAGCACCCCTGGGCTGCACCTGCTGTGGTGACTCGCTAATACATCTGCCTGGAGGAGATGCCTGGTTTGCACATTGAAAGGATAAACTGCTTATCCTGTTTTCTGTAATTCTGTCACAGAGAGCAAAAGCTCATCTGACTGGTTTAACTTAAGGGTAAATACAAGGCAATGTGGTTGAAGGAGATAGAAAATGGAGAAGGGACTCTGAATCAGCTGATTTGTATTTCTGGGCTTTATTCTGCTTGCTCTCTCTTTCTAAAAATATTTTTTTCTGGTTTGGAGAAATAATATATAAATGATACCCTGGCAAGAAGTGCATAAAATCTGACAGATGAATAAATTGCACTCTCCAGAGCTGTAAGCTTGAAAAGAACATTGCAGAGATAATGAATATTCTGGGCTTGAGAGAAATCCTGTCCATTAGAAATATACCTCTCTGAAGATTGATCTGAACTTTTGAGCTTTCAGCTCTTTGAGATTTGAAAAAAAATTGACTTATTTAATTTCCCATTCACCAAAATTGAATAACACTGCAGTTGGTGATTTAAAATGTTGAATTAATTATGACATTTTGTTAAATTCCCTTTTGTCTTTCCTTTGTCCGTTTTTTTATTTCAAAGGCCTCGGTAATAGGCGAAGTGTATCACCCCAGTAGAGATGAGAGATGAGTCAGAGATTTGTCAGCTTGAGTGGCCTTAGACCTGCACTTATCCCTGCTGACTACCCAGATGCAAGTCTGAAGTGATGTTACTTGCATCTTAAAGAGCAAGACTGAGAAAGCTCAAGCTTCCTTGCTCAGCTTTGTTCTGACCTTCTCTGCTACAGCCTGTCATGGCAAACAGGTCAGATTCACACTCACAGAGCTAATAAATAATCTAGAACTGGCAGCAAAGGAAAAAGTGAGAAGGGGTGAGTCTGAAGAGTGGTTTCATGAGTGACTGCATCAGTCTCGTGGCTGTATCAGGAGGATCTGGTGTGCATCTGCATCCTCCTTTCCAGCCACCCACCGCACACTACGGGGCTTCAGTCAGGAGTTGGGAATGGGCAACTCAAACAACTCCTGCCAGGAAGGCCAGTACAAACCATTAGTACCCTGGCTCAGCTTAAACCATGCCCCTGCCCATGCAGATTTATGGGAAGTCTAATATGATGTTACACACAGTATGAAAAGAGTAGGTGAATCTGTTGATCCAGCATCTTTCTTCATTCACTTTTAAATTCAGCTTTGTAAATCTGAAGTCTCCTTAAATTTTAAAGTAGCAGTTACATAAGTTACAGCATTAGCTGTGAATGTACAGCCCTGTTTGCAATCCTGAACACAATTATGGCTCAGATTTCTATGACTTAGCAATATGAGAGTGAAATCTGTACACAAACAGCTGCTTTTGGGGCTGGAGTAGGCGGCTGCCTGAGTCAGGCCTTTGACAGACAGACTGTGCTGCCAGCCCCTGTCCCTCCCACCCACCACGTGAGCTCCAGTGCAGCAAATTTGGTCAAAGCTCCATCAAATATTAATGCTTCAGACCACAGGCATTGTTCAGAACACAGTGACCCTTTCAAATGATCTGCCTCATATCCGCACTGCAAACCAAACATGCTACCCACACTGAAACAAGAAAGGCCTGCAGCCATGACTTAGAGAATACATGGTAGGAAAGGAAACTACAGCTGGGCTGATGAGAGGCCTGCCAAAGCCTTCTAGGATGTGGTACATTGGTTTGCAACATTTCAAATTTCAGCTGAAGACATATTTCTCTGTTGTCTTTCTGTGTCATATAGCTAATTTTGTGTCATCGCTGCAATTTTATTGTTCTGTGGCATAATTTACAGCAAGCTATTTATGAGGCTAAAATAACTGTCAGCTTGGAGAAAGGACACAGTTTCTTTTGTATGTAATGGGGGTCAGAAGACTGTTAGAAGGTTCCTGTCCCAGAATGGATAGCAGTACAGGAAAGGTGGAAAGATTTGTTTCTTACTCCAGCTTCTTGCTATCTACTATTCTTGAATAGTCCAATTTTAATTTCAGGACTCTGTATTCTCTTTCTGGTTTAAGTATGCCATGTTGAATACTCACATCATCAATGCACCTAATATTACAGCTGATCATTATTTTTAATTATGAGAATGATTGCTGCCGTATAAATTTCCCTGAGATGCCACTCTTAATTTAAAAGGGCAGGCACATGCTTTGCTACTCCATTTGTCTGCACTTTGGTGCACTGGAGCAAAATTTATTTCTGAGAAATGGGCTTTGCATATTTTTATATATCCTTTTAACACTTCATTAATTTGAAGCATCTTTTGATGAGAGAGCGTATCAAGAGGCTAAACAGTAATTATCTCCCACAAATCACCTATCCTTGGTAGAGTAAGCCACCAGTGCTTGGTGGCAACCCCTTCATGATGAAACAGAATGCTGGATTTATGAGGTATATCTGAAGATAGCTGTTATCAAGGCAAGACTTCACAAACCTGAAATGCAAGCTTAAAACAAAAATAATTCCTATTTCGGGCTTACAGAAAAAGGTGAACGCTAGAACAAACATCTACTGAAAAAATAGTGCATGCTCATCACCTTGAGGCTTTCAGGCAGATTTTTAAAATCACAACAGCAGGTGCTCACATAAGGGAAAAAAGAGATCTTCCCTTAGGACTCGGTCCTCAAACTAACAACATCCTGCTGCTTTTGAGAGAGGAGTTATCCCTGGAACACTGCATTTGCATTGTGTCTGCTAATGTCAAGGCTTAGCACAGGACAAAAACATCATGAATTTAGCAGAAGTACTAATTCAGATAAGTACAGGCTCAGCTGTTGCTAAATTGGCAATTATAACTAGATAGTCTCTGCTCCCCTGCCATCATCATTGTTGGTGCTGAAGTGTTGTCTCAGTTCAGTGAGTATTCTATTTTCTAAGCTCTCATTTGTCTTCTGTTTGACAGCTTACAGTGATTTTGTTTAGCTGTACTGATGAACTGCTGTCAATGGAAAAAACTCCAACCATCAGAGGCATACGAGGATTAGCCAAAATGTACAATTCCTACACAGTTGGAAAATGGAGAGATTAACTATAAAAGGACTGAACCAGAATATGAGATCAGATCATCTTCTCAGATACCGCATGTGTTCAGGATTGCAAATCCATATCCAACTGTCTTTATCTCTGACCTTTTAAAATAACTTTTCAGCACAACTGCAGCTACTGGCAGGAGCAGCAGAAGCCAGAAAAAGAAAACAGTGCTGGCAAGTCCAGCATTTTACCTGCTGGGGACCCAGATCTGCTTTCAGCTGGCACAGAATTTTGAATTCCAGCATCTGCTCTAGGCTTACATTGCTGTGATAAGGAGGGATAATCTTGTTCTAGACATTAGATGAAATCTGAATCTCTTTTTTCCAAGCAGTTGATAAAGTTCCAGAATCCTGCCACAATGGTCTCATTTCTGTCTTTTGTTACTCTGCACACTCTGAGGCCAACCTGGCTTCTGTCAAGTTGTGCTGTGGTCTGTCTGCATTGGTGTCAGAGCCTTATAAAGCACCACTAGAGGATTTTTTAAATATAGTACCTTCTGGGAAAAAAGAGGCCATGAAGCTTGTTCCATAGGTCAGATTACTCTTAGCCCCATCCTTATTTGAAAGAAGTAACAGCCAACTCAGCTGTTTGCATTTCAGTTGTGCTCTCCTGGTACAGCCATGGCACCCTGTGCCCTTTATGCCTCTGACTCCTGGGCAGTCAGGCAGGACAGGGGCACTGCTGGGAACTGCAGGTGCTTCCTGGGGAGCAACTGAGCCCAAAGGCTGGAGCACCCCAAAAGATTCCCAACAGCATCCAGCAATCATGTGGAAAGTAGCAATGGGCAAGGTGCAGTAGAATTTGAAGCATCAAGTGGCATATCCATCCGTGGCTCATACAGTCACACAATTACTGTTTGTGCATCTGCTTGTCCAGGAGACACCATTCCTGAGCTGTGTAACTGCAACTTAAACCAGCTGAAATTTAATCTGCTACAACATCCAGCTGTGATAGATTTGTCAGAGGTGCTGGAGGAATCCCAGTCCTCTGCAACTGAGAGATGATGTTGACAGGTGATTGCTTTGTTTCTGTAGATGGAAAAGGGCATTAGTAGGACTTCTGGGACTGAAAACCAGATTGTGCAGCTGAAAGTGGCCCTGCAGTCACTGCCTGTAGCACCTCATACACTTGAGTCACCTGCACATTTTGTCTCAAGTGGTTCTTCCCAAGCTCCTGCTGTGCAGCAGTGCTGCTTCCTCCAGGCAGCAGGGAAGCAGCAGTGAAGGGAGCAGAGCTGCAAGGGCAGATGGCCAAGGCACTTGGCTCCCACTCTGGGTTCACTTTTGGTTTGGCATCAGTTTTGAACAAAAAGGAAGGGTTTGTATGTGTGTGAGCAGAGGTGTTGTGGTTTATCTAATACTGATTAACTGTTAATTTTTTAAAATGCAAATATATTTTAAAAGACAAAATTAACTATGTGCACAATTCAAGACAGCACCAAATTCACCTGTTAATAGCATTAGAATTCAATTTCATTGTACAGTCTCTCTGTCCTTGTGCTTCCATACATACTGGACAGGGAATATCACGTGGTGTTACTGTATTTTGATGGTAATGCTGTTCAGTTCCTCCCTAAGTCAATTAGTAAAAAAGGATACTCGACTTTCAAAAAAGGGTTGTTAAGAGAAAAAAATATTTTGAAGCCTTTTAATTGCATCTCAAAAATGCAATCATAAGAAAAGAATTTGCTTTTAGAATACATGAAATGTTACAATGCAAAAATACCCTTCTGGAGTCTGCCTACCACGAGCCATATAATTGTGGTGTGTATTTGACTTACCCTAGTTACGTTTCAGTGTATTTATTTGCTTTTTGACTGGAGCAGAACTGCCACATGCTGATCAATTCAGCTTCCTTATGCCTTTTGTGCCTCTCCTGGGGTGTGCAATATGACAAGCCTTGTTCTTTTAAAAACAGAATAGCACCAAACCAAACCTAAAAGCCACCATCCAAGCTGCACGTTGTGGCTGATGCAGAAATACTCCATTTCTCCTGGTCACGTTCATAGGTCTGCCAATGTGTTTTAACATTGGCTCAGGGGATGCCATTCATAAGTGCAAGGAAAGGATTACATGGCTTCCCAGATGATGATTATGCAGCTGCCAAAAGGGATGAATTCATTTTAAGCACTACTTTTTAAAATGCTTTGTTAATTTGCTCATGAGGAATATCCAGATGCAGATGATTACCCTGTAATGAGGTTCCTAAAGCTGACAGTCTAACAGGGTTTTGAAGGTGTCCAGCTCATTATACAGAATGATCTTTTTTATTACTTTTTTTAAGCTCTTCATATGTGGATGCCATAAATGGATGTATTCCTCAATAATGAGACAGTCTAAGGGAGGTTTATGGGACTTAATTAATGTGGTAACAAGGAAAAATAAGATAACCAAGAAAGACACCTTTTGCTTGTCAGCTGGAGGTTTGCAAATAGTTACTTATGTAGCATCTGAATGCCAGATGCAATAAATAAGGACTGGGGCATCATTTGGAAACAAGGCAGCAGTAACATGAGTTACTACAGGCATCTCAGAGCGGTTTGGGAGGAGCTGGCACTCTTGTTTCCGTTTCTAGGATCACTCTGTAATTACATTATCTGCAAGGCAGAGGTTTATCCCCATCTTAGTCCTTGGCTGAAAAGACCAAGGCACAGAGAGCTCAGAGCTACAAGCCACATGCTTTGCAGGGGATGCACTCATGCCCCTGCTGCTCAGGTTTTGAAGAGACAAGAGCTCCCTGACATGTGGGGCAACTTCCATCGTCTGTTGCTGGAATCATCTCTACAGTGTCTCCCCAGATGCTACTAGGAAAGCTGGTTTAGTTTTTCTTGGTCCTAATCTGTAGATTAGGGCAAAATATTCCTGTGGGTTGCTAATAATTCTACTCTTAAGTGTTACATAAAGGGATTTCAACAGACAGTGTGTGTCATTTAGCTCAGCAAGAACTGAAATGCTGGAGGAATGTTACAGACTCTCCATGATCACTTACTCTGACTTTACCCAAAGAGTTTCTGGCCTTGAGGCTCAGGATATACACACACAGGTTTTCTGTCAATTGGCATACATTACCCCTATGTAAATGTTGTAACTGTACTTTAATAAAAAATAAAATAAATGGATGTAAAGAGTCTTTTGAGTCTAGCACTTTTGATCCCCTTTAGAAAGGAAAATAAAAAATCTCTGTTAAAAAGGATCTAGAGCTGAAAAAAGAAATGGAAGCACCTACACCTTTGAACTCACTAATGAACTTAGTCTTTAATTTTGTCTGGATTTTTTAATTCATGTTTGAAATGAGTCAGGAAAAGCAGCTTAATTATGAGTAAGGTGCTATATAGCATAAATCCATAGCATAATTCTGTGTCTGCAGTAGGAGATGGGGCTTGGCAATGGGGGAAGGTCAGTTGTTTTCCCCAGAACAGAATTTATGCTAGGTGGAAAGCACTTTTTCACAGTACCTTGAAATTTAAAAACATGCTGGGATAGAGAACCCTGCTGTTAAAAGATGCCATTTGCTTTTTCAAAAGAAACCAACATGAGAACACAAAAAAAATTGTTTTGCATTTAAAAGGTACCAAAAAAATTTTAAAGCTGAGATCTTTAATGAAATTCAAACTGTAATACTTTTATAGGTTAGCAGCAATTTTCTATGCTCCTCTCAGCAGTTCCAAAAGAATTGCTCTTGTCTTGGTTATAAAAAATCCCACTAGCCTTTCACAGCTTTCTGCTAAGGGAATTGGGTCCAAGTCTCAGATTCTGTATGTCAAAATGGCATTTTCTTCTACCTCTGTTTTTATTCCTACACACATCCACCCTACACCAAATGCCTTTCATCATGTACCTTGTGCTCCATAGAGCTACTGCAGTGTTCCTGATCCAGAGGCAGTTATGGTAATATGTTATCTATACTTAACCAACAGCAGTCTTGGATTAGTAAAATAAAATGCATAAACCCCCTGAACCTGAAGTACAAATATACTGGATAAGCAGGACTTTCCTCCTGCACTGTGGTCTTGTTTGAAACAGAATAAAGCAACAGAAATGCAGCAAACTATGATTAGTATCAAACTCTGAACGATCCAAATTAACCTAGAACTGTGCAAGACAGGTAATGTGGTAGAGACTTTCTTCCATCAAGTTAGTCAAATAGTTCTGAACCAGCCACCATTTTGCTGCAGAAAAAAAAGGCCAAAAAAATAATTCTTGCTTTTCATCAAACAAAAAATGTTTTTAATTCTATTCTTATATATTCTATCTTCTGTGCATGAAAAGTATCCAGAAAATTAGGAAGGGGATGCCCTTTCAGAGGTAGCTTCTTGTAATGATTCATGTCACAGAAATGACAACTGCTGACAAACAGTCCTTAGACATGCAGTAAATACTCAGAGCAGTGTGTTCCTGTATCAGCTCCCATGAAACTGCAGCCAAGTGTTACTGAGTTGTAGTAAGAGCAGAGGAGCAATTGAAAAACACTAAACACCCCAAGCATCAAGCTGTGCATGCTCTACCACAGAGTGGTCTGAAGCCAGGAACAGCTTTTATTTTTTGTTTTAAAAGCACAGTACTTCCTATGGAGGACCACTGCTTAGGCAATTGCTTTTCCATGGATTAGTCATCCAGCATTAAATGAGATGCCTGCACGATATGTTTTGACAGGTGCTGCTGAGCTGTTTGGTTGAGGCAGTTTCAAGTCGTGTCTCCTGTTTGCTTTTAGTGGTTCTGGAATGGAATTTTTCTGCTGAACAACTTAGTACAGTACACCAGAAATAACTGCTTTATGCTCACAATATTCAGAGAAGCAAGAGCAATAAAATGTCAAGAGCATGTGAATAACTAACTGGCAAGAATGGACAAGGTGGCCACAGGTCTCCAAACCTTCTGAAGGCCAAGGAGCCATGGTCCTATGGGTGGTTCATCCCTGTTTGCAGAGCACATTTCTCACTCAAAGCAATACTTCTTTGTGCATGTGTCCTGGGAGCTGCCCCTCTGGACAGTGAGCTGTATCACTGAAGCTCTTGAGTAAGGCTTGAAATTAATTAATAAAGCCTATCTGGACTTCTCTATCTTAGTAAAGCAGAAAAGAATGCTTGGCAGATTTTGGCACACATCCTTCTAAGTTTTACTGGAAAGAACCACACAAGTGAAGAAAAAAAAAAAAGAAGTGAAGAAGGGGTCCATCTAAATTTAAGAGTTTAAGGCAGAAGAAATGAGAGGAGAAGCATCTTCTGTGTATTTACATAATCACAGCACAGGTAATTTGTGCCCTTATGTCAATGTAATGGAAGTCTAAGAGAAACCATGTTACAGGTCAGAGTATACTGAGAAATGCCAAACAACATTTCATAGCCTCTGTCCTGAAAGTAATGGAACATAAATTGGCTATCAATAGCTAAAAAATAGCTAAATTGGCTAAAAATACAATTCCTTCAGCCAGTATTATCTTTCTTGATGAAGAGGGATCAATGTATTGCCCAAATCAATGCTGCACATCAGCCAGCCTAAGGATATGGAGTCACTTCCAACCCCAGTTCTGTATTACTGGAAGTTGCCCTTATTGCAACAATTCTTTTGCTTTAAATGTTTAAGAAACACATTCCCCTACATCATTTATTCATCACTAGAGAGGAGGAAAAGAATTCAATGTCAGACTTAAGTCTTAAAATAATTCTTTCTTCATCACAAAGGTATTTCTTTAGTCCATCAACTTTAAATTAATTATACAAATCTTTAGGTATGCATTAAAACAAAACACAGTTTCCATTCAGAAGTTTTACTACAGGTTTTTTGTTCAACTGACAAAATACACTAAGGAGTGTAAAAAATATTTATTCAACCTAATTCAACATAACTATTATTTTCAATACTTAAAAACAAGATTTACAGAGTAATGACCTTTAACCACTCATGTGAAATCATCTTACAGTCCATACAGTATTTTATAATTGTATTTTTACAATAGCTTTAACTTCCAGAGGAGACAATGAGCTTTCCCATGAAACAAGCTTCAAACCCACTAATTTGCATCATTCAATTCTCTCCATGAGACTTTAAAAAACAGTAATAAATTGCTTGGAAATATATACAGTGAAGACCACTGAAAAGCTGTTTTCTTGAAACGAGAAATTCTGTAAGAAATACATATTATATTGTTTCAAGACTATCTTACAGAGTGTAGCAACTTTCAGAGGCTGCTACTCAGTTTAGGTTTTATATAAAAGTGAGCCCACTAAGACAAATATAATCAGCAGACTTACAAGGTTATAGTAATTCTTCCATTACAGCAAGAGCCTCAAAAGTATTTGATATTGATTGAATGTATAATTCTTAACACCTATAGAGGTTTTTAATACTAATTGGCCTTTATATACATTTTTGTACAGTTTTAAAATATTACATCTTGGTAATTAAGATAAACATACTATAGAAAAGGTACCTTACTTTGAATTTCTCCTAACATACATTATTGCAGTCAAATAGGAAGTCCAGTCTGCATTTACTTCATTTCTGGTGAAAAGAAATATTTACTTATGAATAATTCCACTATAAGTTTTTTTAAGCCATTCTTCATGCATTTGACATACTCATATCAACAAGAAAAAACTCGGAGAAAAACAAAGAAATTGTTGTTAACAAAGAACTTCAAATATGAAATCTCGATTAGGTCTGGTATGAATATGCAATGGCCGTATTATGTTAGTCAGAACTGAACTTCACAAAACAGCCAATTTCTCTTGCAATTAGGTTTAGAAATACATCAGATAATGGAATCCCTCAGCTGACTACTTCAGACATATGGGAACAGTAAAGCTTACTGTATAAATGAACTTTATTACACATTGAAGATTTCTCCTTTAGTCCTTTACAAAATGGAGTCGAGTTACCTTAAGAGCACCGACCCTGCTGGCAGGATGCTCAGCTCAGGTACCCAAAGTGTAGTGTCAGCCCCTTGCAGCCTGGACTTCACTGGGGCAGGAGAGCCTAGTCCTGAATGGAGCTGAGTTACACACTCAGGTCTGGATGCTTCAGAGGATGCCCTGCTCTGTCAGTTCAAATGGAGCTTTAGTGTTCAATGCTGCTTTCTCACACATTTTCAATGGGTATTTACACACTATAAAAGGAATATGGAAACTAAACAAGTGCTCTAATAGTTAACTACAAAAAAAGCAACTGATATTTACTTCCCCCTTGTAATTATTTTATTGTGGAGGAAAATGCTATCCAGCACCAGTTACAAACCAGTAAAGCCATGAGAAAATGACACTAGGCACTGCAGAAGATACAACAGGACACTGAAAATTACCAGTAATAAAACAGTCACCTGAAAGCCACGCTAATTTCAACACCTAATACTTAGGTAGTTAAAGCTGACATACAAGTCCTCTAGAGAGTGATCTATCTTCTGCTTTCTCTGTCATTTGGGTATTTCACACTCCCCGTTTGATACCAGCAAAACCCAAGGAAAATTACTTCTCCTTGGTAATGACTCACGTTCCCCTTCTAAAGCAATCTCCCTTCATTGTGTGAAATGCTAAACTGAATGACAGCATGGGTATGAAAACACCTATAGAAAAGGTATTTGGATATAGCCTACATAACTACACTTAAAATGTTCTGTAGTTGATTCTTTTTTTCCATTCAGTATATTGGCTCAAAGAAAATAATTCAAAAGCCTATTGCCCAACAGAAATACCCAAGAAATAATGAAAGCCAAATCACATTCTTAGGTTCAGTGGTTGCTGAAAGGATTTACCCTGCCACAAGACAGTGCTTTATTGTATTTGAAGAAAAAAAAAAAAAATAGAGGAGCAGCAACTTATCACAATTTTCCACTACTGTGCAATAACAATGGAACCAATACAACACAGAAACCTGTTAGGTGGGACTCGGTGACATCCGGAGGTCACAGCCTTACGCTCCTTCTTGCTCAGGATAATTTAAGATTTTGCGGTGAGCTTGGCGCAAATATTGCTGCTGCTTGAAGTAAACCTTAAAAGCTCCTTTTATAGCCACAAAAGCAATTCCACCCTGAAATAAAAAGATATTTTGAAAACCTGCACAGTTCAGTGTTATATCATTGAAAATGTTCTTAAAAATTTCCAGTCAGAGAAGATTTGTTTTCTAAACAGATGGTATTTTCTTCTGAAGATTAAGTACTTAGTACAAATGAGTACTACTTAGTTCCAAGTGAGTATCTCAAAGTTTTCTGTCACAATGCACTATTAGGGAGATTAATGTTACTTAAATCGACTACAGGCTGAATCTATAAAAGCTTTTATTTCCTTAGAAGTATCACCAGTATTCTAAACTTAAAAATCAAGATCTTATTTCAAGAACAAAGAAAATTCAGATATGTATCTGCTTTCCTCCCTTCTCTGAAAATACATCATACATGACACAAGGAATAGTAGTGATAACCATTCTATAAGTAGACTGTGAAAAATGGCACTTGCCAAAAGCGAAGTAAAATAAAATGTATTTTTGTAAAACAAACCTTTTCTCCCCCCAGAAAGCTTTACAATATGTTTATCTCAAGTCTTCAAAATGAGACACCAACAAGTTTTTAGTCTGCATGACCATTTGCAATATCACTGTTTGTTCCATACAAAAGAGAGGGGTGCATAAACATGCAGGAATTGATAACAGGGGCTGAAGTGACAGCCAGATGAGCAGGGATCCCAAATTACCAACTCAGTGTACGTGCCCTTGAAAGGCTGCAACCAGAGAGTTATTCACAAAGGAAGAGATTGTCATTCCCCCTCCATTTGAATTCTATGGAGAGTTAATTTTCCTCTCTTTATTAAAATAAGAAATGAAGAGTTTCTCTCAAAATCAGTAAACAAAAGCTAATATGGAAAGGTTTATAAAATAAACCCTAGTCTTCCCTTACAGAGACTGTTCTTAGAAGATGCTGGCTCCTGATCTTCATTGTCAGCTTTAATTACTGCTAAGGCCTGCCTACTGCACTACCAGATAAAAGTTTCAGCCTTGTCATGAACTGAGATTAGTTTCAGTCATAAAGACAGTCTTTCACACACATGATGTTTGTCCCCTGCTAAGACAGGCAACCTTAAAAAAAACCCCTTCCTTTAATAAAATGCCACTCTTAAAATTTTGGATCAATTTTTGTTCCTTTTTGCTTTGCCTCCCTCCTGCACACCACTTCATATTCCTGTATTATAATTATTTATGAAACAAACAGTATTGAATCTTACCAAGATTGTCCTTTGTAAATTTGAGTTAACACTGCTGAACATCAGCTTGCCAACTATCGTGGCAATAGTAGGAAAAACTAGAGCCCCACACAGGATACGGGTGGCAGAGACGTGATCTGCCAAAGGGTTGGCCTCTGCTGGGATACGAGGAACAGGACATCCAATGCCTAAAGGGATAAGAATGGGGAAGAAAAATTACCATAGCCACTGTCTCAAAAAGAACACAGAAAGTACACTACTGCCCACTCCCCACTCCACTGCAAATCTACAGCCCAACTACTTTTTGAGAACTATCCCTCTTCTCAGTGAATATTCTGTTTCCATTAAATGACTGCAGTAATTTTTGCTTTCAAGTAAGACCCATGAATTTTGGTAGCTTGTTTTGTTACTAAAGCCTGCTACTCCTGCCCACCCTTCTCAGGACATACTATACAAACACAATCTAAACAGAATGAAAGTGGAAGAGAGGGATGGTGTTAATCACCTCTACTTAAAACCAGCAAAAACTACTCGCCTATCCCCATCTCCTAAAGGCCTAAATTCAAACTTGGCATTTCTGTTTCAATGTAATCACATTACCTGGAAATATGCTGTTCAGAATTTGTAGCTTATTAGAGTACTTGCGCCACAGCCTGAGCACATAGTCCTCCCAACGGATCATCTTGCCCAGGATTAGCATGACTGGGATGGTGGGAAGGCCAATCAGAAGGAATAAAGGATCAGCTCTCTCCATCACATCAAGACCTTCTTTGTGACCCACAACCTGGAAAACATGGGTACAGTTGACAAACATCACAAAGGCTGCAACGATGTAACGATGTACAAATGAACAAAAATGGAACTTAAAAAGCTGAGTTTGTCTGAAGCTGCCCAAACCTTTTAAGTCAGAGAAGAAAAGAATACTGTTCCACCTAATTTCCTCTGTTTCCTCTTTGTTATCTTTGGTTGCTTATGGAGCATAACGCAGGTGAGCTACCAGCCCTAGTTGTAAATCATTAATCTTGCAGAGAGCTGTAACAGAATTCCCTACCATCTCAAGAAAGGTTTCATGTGTTTCTGTGTAAGTAAAAGCTTAAACATCTGAAACACTAATAATACAGCAGGCTTTCCAAAAAACATTTAAGAATTTACAGTTTTACAATGATTAATTCTACACTCAGAAACTGTTCAAAGGAAAAAGTGATAGTGGGTACCTCAGGATGTTTTCATCATTAGGATAATTTTAGGATTATATTAGGATAATTTTATGGAATTTTTTAATATTTTTACCTTACATAACAGAGATCCCAGTATTTAACTATTGTTTCTCTGGACAATGCAGGAAGATGAACATTATTTTCAACTGTAGTGGAAACAGCAGCATATCTTCACATGTACTTTATTTTCAAATGTAGTTAGTTCAAGGATTTTAAAGGATCCTCATTACTGCTGTGTCTATACTTTTCTACTGACATAAAAAACTTAATCAGACTTTTCCATTTATAAAATGCACATACTGAAATTGTAACAGAACAGTGCCCTATATCTTCTAAAAAGGACATTGTTTTAATTTTAAATAAATCTAATAGGACTGAGGGTAACAAATTACATGGTAGATATCCTCTAAAGTTGTCTCAATTTAAGCAGTATAAATGCCAATACATTGCTTCCTTTGCTTCCAGGAAGAACAGGCTCTTTCATGGCTTTTTCCATAAGAATCTGGGAGGACTAAAAACACTAATAATTATGTTTGTCAGGCACTGGATTTTCTGATGTGTTTTCACTGACTTCTCAATTTCCCCGCAATTACAATAACTTAGAAAGTGTTCAATTGCACAAAAATTAGAATTAGGAGGTAAGAACATGAAACAACAGCAAAATTTTAAAAAGGAAAACAACAAACCCAGTAGTTCTGGAATAGGTAGGACACAGGGAAGAAGCTACAGTAAAGTACCACAGTACCTTCAAACTGTACATTTTTGCCTTGCTCTGAAAAGCATTCCATGTTATGCCTCTAGAACAGGAAGTTATGTTATATACTACAGCCTCTAAAAATAGGCATAACCAATATTGTTGCTACCAAAAGATTATTGCTGAAAGAACATTCAGCATTTGTCTCCCAGCTTCTTCAGTATCTTCTACTCAAGCTGTGAAGTCTGACACTATCCTTTTTCTCCTTATAGTCATTGGCCATCAAAAAAAGCCTCAGTATCTTGTCTCTTTCTGCTTTAGATTACTGTATTTCTCTGCTTTCAGTAACTCCATCTGACTTGTTAGCGACTTAGCTACCACAGTGTCAAATCTCTATTTACTTTTCTGTGTCTGAAGTCTAAAAATAGCTTTTGTGCTTCTCTCTGGCCCTTCAACTAAAGGAAAGGAGTCTGAAATGCATCAGGAGACAAGTTGTATTAAACCTAGCAAGGCTGGGGTGGCAAAAGAGGTGGAACTGTTTCCCTCTACTACCCGCTCAATCTCCTCCTCTACAAGCAAAACTAAATTATTGTCTTGCCCAGCATGCCATCCATACAATCAAAACATTAAATCATGAAAATAGCTAATTCCTCATACCTAGGATTTGAACAGTTGCCTAAACTAATGTTTAGACAGATCCTCAATTCAAAAGCAAAACAACTTCAGAACAAAGCATTTATTTTTCCATTTGGCTATGGAGTTGTAGGGCAGCTAAAAAGGTCACTATTTCCTACAGAAGAAGAACTCAGTGTAACAGTGAGCAAGGAGAAAAGGACTGGTGCATTTCCAGAGTCTGGCTGTAGTATTACAGTTGGTTGGAACTTTCCTGTTGGAGCCCCAAAAATGAAATATCCAATGAAAAAATATTCAAGTGCACCACTGTAATACACAGACTCATCCACTGGAATGGAGGAGGTATTGAGAGCCATTACACAGCACCTGCAGCTGCCTGACCCTTGGCCACACTGGTACAGGGAAACTGCAACCACTCATCTGGGCTCCATTTCTGCTTTCAGACCACACAGAAACTGAACCAAAACAGCACACGATCTTGAGAGGGAGTGACCTGCAGAACTGCAGGGCAGTACCACACATCCCAAGAACTAGTGCCAAACAACTTACAGGGAGAAGAACCAGGTTGTATATTTAAAATGTGAACTGTGTAGAGGAGTATTTATTAACAAATAGGTTTGTTAATTCTATCTACAGCTGAATTAGCATCAGAAATACTTTCATGCTTTCAGGCAAAACACAGGTTATGGACTTGATATAGTAATCAGCAACCAAAAGGGTAATGAAAGTGCTTCTGATTGTACAGTCTCTGAAAACTCTGGTCTTGTGGTTGAATTAGGATTGCCATGAACAAGTCTCTCTGTAGTTAATAGTCTACCACCTGTCAACATTACTTTCCTATTTAAATAGCAATTTCACATGAACAGAAGCAGGAAAAGTATTTTTCCCCTTTCAACTAATCATACAGTCTGAAGTAATTAAAACATTATTAATTTGCAGTGTTTTGCATTTCTTGTTTATGAATTAATTGCATCATTCAGAGCATGTATTTTCCTTTAAACAATTTTTAAAAATCCCCACATTATCCAGAAAATAATTTGCCATGTTTCAATTTAACCCTTTGAATGTTACTAGCAAAGTTTTCTCCAGGTAAGACAAAAGATTGACTCTCATGTCTTTTTTGAAGAATTACTCATTATTGGTAGCTTAGTGGTAATGGCACCTTTCCATGAGAACAGAATTGGGTTCCCCAGTCTGCCATACACAGGACAGCCAGCTAGAGCAGCAGTGGATTTTGTTAACTGCAGAGTGAACCAGGCCTGAACAGGCATACTTGCATTTATAAACATGACCAGTTAAACGTGAAAAGCCCTCTTGAATTCACTACACTGAAAGCAGCTAAGCCTGTTTTAAGCCAAGGAAAGAGGAGTCTGAATTGACTTCTGCTTTCAGAGCTGGCACAAGAGGGAAGATGTGTGTACCTGCATGACTGTCACTGCTCCGTACGTGACGGCTGTCCAGTAGATAGAGCCCACCATTATTCCAGCTGCAGCAAAGGGACATGCCTTTGAGATCAGGCGATCTGCAAGATCCAAAACGTAAACAACTGGACCTATGATAAAGGAAAAGTAAGGTTTCAAGATAGATATATATAGATACACACACATAAAAGCATACTGCAGAAAGGTCAGCATCTATCACCAATAAGAAAGAAAAATGAGGCAAAATACAAGTCTGACATACCCCACGTGCTCTTTAAGTGAGAATATATAATTAAAAAGCCATTAAGCTCAACTTGTAACTTCTTTCCACCTACCATTTCATTTACCACATAATCTTTACAGGAGATTGATACACTGCTTAAAACATTAATTTGCCCACCCATTAGCTTCCTTTGTGTTAAATAACAATTGCTCTTTTGTAGAAACCACTTTAGGCTTAGTGCCTTTTTTATTTGTTAGATGTTTTAGTTTCTAAAGGAAAAAATACCGATTTGTTGTAATGTACTTCATGTCCTTATCTTTGACAGCTTCACCTGAAAATTCTGTCACTAAACTATCCTGCTATGCAGTAAAAAGTAGCACAGTTCATACAAAAGATTCCTTTCACTGGAAGAGGCTGCATTGAGTATGTTTAGAGGATCACCTCTCAAAACACTGGAGGAAAAAATACTCCTATTCAGGTTATTCAGTGCCTTTGACAACAACACATGAATAGGTTCATTGTTCTATCTATGCACAACTGCATTTTCCAGACTTACACAGGGCAAGACAATAAATACCCTGACTACCTTTGGGTGAGGTAAACAAGGGCAACGCCTGCATCTTTTCTTTCAGGGACTGCAAGAGCACAAGTGAAGCAAAAGCCAGAACACTGAAATGTGTATGTGGAAGTGAAAAACGTCATCACCAAAATCTGCATTCCTTTTGTATTTGTCAACAAAGTCTACATACAGACTGTCCTCCCACAGCTCATATGCATGAGCAGTTCCTGCGAGCTCCCTCCTACCAAAATCAGTGACAACTCTCAAAACCAGTCTACAGGCATTCCTCAAGTAACTAATCCTCCATGTCTCTCAAAGTTTACCCACAGTCACAAAACTGTGACTCTTGTTTCATGACTTAGTTCTTCTTTTCCTAAAGAACAGCTCTATTGTGAATGATTTCAAAAACCCCAGTTCTTCTCAGGTCAAGCCAGCTTGTCGAAAAAAAGCGACAGGAACATCCAGTTCATCTCTTAATAGTTGTGTTTGACTTTCCAGAACACACTTAAGAAGGTGCTGGGATGTCTATCAGTATGCTGGAAGTAGCAACAAGGTCATAACTGCAAGTACGGAATGCACAGTAGTTTACACATCCTGACTGTTTCCCAGAGCCACTGAAAAAGTTGGTTGTACCATTTTGAAAACTTCTATTTGAAAACAGGAGTCTCAAATGAAGGTTGCCTTATAACACAAGTACCAACAAATGACACCTACTGATATTAATCACTAAGAAAAACCTGGCTAGAAAATCAGGTATAGAAGCTTGAGAAAATACTAGACAAAAATTATTGAAACAATCTTTTAATTAGCCTTTATGAAGTAGTGAGAAAAGAGGCCAAAACTGGTTTTCCTTTTTAAGATGGTACTGAGGAAGAAACAGGAAAATAAATATCACTGATACTCTAATTAAAGAAGCAAATACGATACAAAAATATTTTTAATTCTGAAAAATATATCACGCTTTAAAGAGTTTTTTTTCTGCTAAACTGTTTTCTGTTTATTAAGCTGAAGTAATTATCTAAGAGATACTTTGGTTACTTTTAAAGTGGTAATAATGTTTTTCTATTTAGTGAAAGTTCTCAGAAGAGCAGAAAACAGCTCGCAAGAACATAATTACCACCAATCACAGAACTGATAGGCACTATCAAATCTAAAATGGAATTATGATTTTGAGATATATCATGAGAGGTTGTTTTGAACTAGTAAATACATAAAAAAACACCCACTCTTTCTTATATTCACTGATGTCTCCTCAAATTGATATTACTTCTAAACTATAATCATAAATTAAAATGTGAGTTGGGAGTGTCCTTTCACAGAATTTTTAGAAAAAAGTTTCCAGCACTACATTAGGGAAGTCTTAAAGCAAATAAGTTTCTGAACTGTGATGCCTCAGGGAAGGGTATGACTAACACTGTCTTCAAAAGACACCTGCTGCAGAAGAAACAGGGCCACTGGCAAGGCTTCTTGGAAAATTCTTACTGTCCTTACTCTGCCTGGTGTGACCTTGAGTGACTCGTAGTTGAATTGTGCTATAACAGCTTTGGGTTACTAGAAAGAGTTACAAAAGGGCAAGCCTGGCTCACTTGATTAAGGCACTGCAAGGCCATGACTGATGTTCCATGGACCCAGATTAATGTCCCTGCTCTACTACCAATGCCTTGTGTAGTCTTACACAAGTCTAAATTTTTATGCCCTTATCTTTAAAAATGGAAAACGATGGTATTGTGAAGGAAAATATCTCAGAATACATGAAGGGACTCTCACCCACCTGCATACAAGAGCTGAACAACATAATGCAAGAATTTTAGGCCAGCTTCAGAATCCAGCAAAGTTGGAATCTAAGCTTTCAAATACAATATGCCACGAATTGCAGGAACAAATTAAAATGCCTGTTAACATATCCTGTCCATAGTTGCTTCCCCTTTTTGCCATTGTCAAAATAAAATGCAAATGCAGCTCACATTACAATTTCATCAGTCAAGATACAAATAAGAATTTTAAACAGTGTCAAGTTCTGGGGTGCATTCTGTGTCCCGACAGAAACTTGGTTTTCTTCCCAAAATCAATGCTAAATGTTAGCATCTGATGTCTTCTTTCTGATGGAGATTTACCCCATTCAGCACAGCTGAATTGTGCTTGTTACATGAACAACTTGTAGTAAGTTTTATACTGGTTTATGTGGTTTTTTAATATCAACAATGCAGCATTGTTGTGTATATTTTCTTTCCTATTATTCAGCATTCTGTCATGGAAATAAATGTCATCACTCAAAATTCCCTTGATACCTTAATTTCATCAGCCCTTAACCTAATAAGAAAGGGGTCCTGTCCCAAAGAACTGGCAGTGAGTTATTTTCAGTTCTTTCATTACAGAAATAAGATACTTAAAAAAAAAAATCTTCTTTAAAATCCTCTAAATGCCTCCACTCAATTGCTACATCACCATTTCTTTAACAAGCCATTTTAAACAAAATTTAAGTTTCCATGGCAACATTTCGTTTTCTTGATTTGCTTAATATATCCCATAGAACACATGGGCAAACGAGGGCTGAAATAACAGCAAGCACTGCTAATTTAAACACATGCAACGTACTGTGCATTATCCTACTTAGCTACTCAAGTAAGGGACTCTGGAACACCATGCCCAACTTTTTTTTTCACCTTGACAAACAGAGCTAGAGCAGTACCCAGCAATCATAAATATTCTGCCTCTTGATAACAGGGCAATATTGACTCAGGAAAAACCTCCTGGCCAAAGTGAAAGTATGTTTTTCCAGTAATACCACATGCTGCTATAGGAAATTCTCCTCTGAATTCCCTCTGATAAGTGTCTCTGCAAGCTGAGTCAAAAAAAGGATGTGTTTATGTGCTGTGTGGCAATTGCTGAAAGAAGTCACCTTCTGCTCAACAAGAAAAATGATCCCATTAGCCAGGAAATAATTACAGATCAATCACAAGATTTATCTATATGCCTAAAATACATACAAAATGTTTAGAAGGTTTTTAACTAAGCCACCAAATAGGATGCAAGCATTATATGAAGTTATTTCTTTCTGTCTGGAAAAGGGAAGAGACAAGTTTCCAACAGAACTGGCGCTCCGAGCACAAGAAAGGAAAACGAAAGCAAGAACAAATAAACAATCAACAATTGAAATGATCCATATCTTACCTAGCTTTGGAAATACTATTAAATATTCTGCATTGCACTGAGGACAAGCAACTCTAGCAGTACTGTTTCCTCTTTGCTTTTCATCCACCCAGCGCTGCAGACAAGTCTGGTGCACCCATTTGGTGGAGCCCCTGCACCTGCAGGGTCTCACCCACTCTGCTGTCCGATCATCCTCATCGGTAGCAAAGCAAACCCAGCAGCTTCTGCAATCACAGGAAGGAAAAAAAAAGATATTTTCTGCTACTTTTACATGCTTAAAGTAAACATTCACATGTGAAAGCATGCAGCTTTAGAAAATGTGCACCTAGAGGAGATGATGTTTATTACTTCATTCTTAATCACCAGAAGTGTAAGTATTTTGTACCACAGTTTTGCTATAAAATCAACACAATAAACATAATTTTACATACAGCTAAACAACTGCTTTGTACATTCTGAATTATTAATTAAACTTATAGGTTATTTATGATTAAAGAGCATTGAGAGTGTAGTCCAACCTTTGAATAATTCAACATGTGAAAAATCCATATTTTTAAAATGTTTTATCATCTCCTTCTGCAACATTTTGGTAAGTTATTTTTAATTTTAAAAATATAAGATCAATGCTGTAGTCTGTTACGTGGGAAACTAAGTCCAGCCAACTTAAATAATAAAACAACACAAATGATACAATATATCACCAAAACCTCTAAACCATTACATGAAATTAATTTGCTCTCTTTGAAAAGATGAAGAATTTAGTTCAAACAAGTTAATTCTGTATGATATAAATTAGGCTATAAAGTACTTCAAGAATAGTATTGTACCAGTAGAGGAAGAAATTTCTGCCTTGGAGAATTATGTGGACATGAAAATTCAAATATATTAATTCTATAAGGAAAAACACAAGATTGACAGTCTATACAACCTCACCTTAAGTGAGCACAGAACCTCGGAACTCCCAGATATCTGGTCTGATGATTGGGCCAGACTTCTGGCCAACTTACAAGAGAAAGCAAAACATGGATCTAAACTAGGAGAATATCAGGTATGTTCAGCCAGTAATTTTTACTGTGAAACAATTTGCACATTCTCATACTGAAGATACTGAAGTTTACATAATAAACCAGAATCTATCAAAATGAGAACCTTATTATAAATATATATATAATGGTCTGATTTTTAAAAAATATTTTATGCAAGCCACTGCAATCACAGTGAAATCCTTATAAAGGAGCACAGCAAGAGCATCTCTATAATTAAAAAAATTAAAACACAAACTAATTAGACATTGTGACCCGACTGAAGTTTTACATCACAATTTTGATGATGAAGTTTTGTTCTCTTAACAACTTGACTAACATCATTCACACTAAACACTAACAGGTTTCTTATGTGTAAAGAGCAACAGACAGGAATTGAGGAAGAAGAAACTGAGAAACACTCTGGTGCTTGTAAAGAAAACTTTATTATTTGAGAATAATGATTGTGGATTCTATGCCAGGATGCTACAGTGGTTCATGATGCTTTTCCTCTCACTTTTGTTTTTGTTTGTTTTTAACTTCTCTTTGAGGAAAAAGAAGGGGGAATCTGCAATGGGAAATTTAATTTTGTCAGGCTCCAACTTCAAGAAATGAAAAATATTGTTGTTGAACAGCTTTGCTTTTAAGACCTCACTATTTTAGGTAGTATTCTATTTATAAATTGAAAGTGTTTCTTTACAGAAGAATCTCCATGTTTTTTTTAATAGAAATGAGTGTGCCTATAAAATACTTGCAAGACATTCTTTGAAGCACTGAATCTTTTTAGCATCTATAGTAGTAGAGTTATGCTGAAAAAGTTGTGTCAGGGCAGAAGGCAATCTGTAGCAATTTATTACTGGCATACTTGTAAAAGGGAATACAATTTGAGATTCAGATGCCAGGGAAAACTGGAGAGAAAGCAATTCAATATTGACCAATCTGCAAAATGAACCTGTAATGTTCACATGTCCAGCTAAAGTACAGAACTCATTACAGTAGGTACAGATGCAAATTGAAACTGCGGTTGTCTAAAACTAGAGCTGCCTCAGTTTTCACTTGAGAAGCCTTTTCAGTTTATGGTGAACACCTAGAATCAGAACTGTAGTTTCTTCCACTCATCTTAATGGGAAGGTAAAATCAAAGCCTGACTTGGCTTTTTTCCCCTCCTTCCCCACATTGGTTTGTATCAAAATTGTCACACTACCCACTCCTGTACCACCACCCTTCTGCCTGCCTTTATGCTCCCGACGTGCTCCTACTGCAGACCCAAATGAAAGGACACATTAACCTTCCCAAGCAGCAGGAGGACAGACAGACAAGCCACAAGTTAGTAAGAATCTAGATGAAAATGCTGAGACCACAACTAAGATTTGTAAGGATTACAAAGCATGGCTGACATTCTGGTTCATTGCACTCAACATCATGTTCTTACAGAATAAAAGTTCTTGCATTGTTCATTGATATTTATTTACATTAAGAATCCCCAAATTTACTTTAAGAACAAATAATACCATACAATATTACTCTTCACAGGTAAACATTCACTCACTCATTTCACATCCTATTTAAGTCTACAACTGCTCTAAATTTGTAATTCAGATTTTTATTTATAAATTAAAGGCTTCAAAACAGAGCTAGTTAGGTCTGAGGATACCATCACAAAATGCAAGTCTAGAGTTTACTCAAATAATTACAGATTTAAGCATGAACATAATCTTGCTACACAGCAATTTTAACTAGTGAATTTGTCCATGACAATGGCTATAGATTAAATTCTGTTTCTGTCAAGGTTAGTAAGTCAAGAAATTCTTTAATTGCTTCATCCAATTTCTTGCCAGCCAGCCAATCATACCTGAAAACCTGAAAGACCTATGAAAGGAATAACAAAATCCTTTACAGACTTAAACCTTTAGCAAGTCATGAATAATGAACAGTAAATTCCCTGTATACTGTCATCAGCTTTATCTCTTTCCATTGACAGCAGCTCTAGCAGAAAGGACTAAATAAAACCATTTCAAACAGGTATATAGACTCTTGCCAGATTTTCCATTTTCTTGTACTGAATAAAATATGACCTTGATTCTTACCACTGAATCAGGTTGCTACTCAGATAACCTGAAATAGAAAGGGCTGAAAAGGTGGAACAAAGCATTGTTTCTGATAGAAACTCAAACCTTTTTCCTTGATGACTTTCTACATAGCCAAATCAATAACACTAATGTATTTTTCCACACTTCCTCGTCTCAAAAAAAAACCAAACCAAAAACCCAAAACAAAACATACAAAACCCCAGACCAATATCACTATTGCAGCTCTGAATATAAGGTTACAAATCCTTTCAGACTCATCCCCCCAGCAGATGAAGCTTTCCAGTCTCAAAAATTCTGACTCTGAGAACAACGCATTTTTTGCATCTGTTTTTTTCTCTAGCAAAGACAAACTCTTTTCAGGGCACTGCTTATGTTAAGAGCAAAGCAGATGGGGAAGAAGTTGGACTGAAGATGAGAGATCCTATACTCCAAATGTTACATGACTAATCTAAGAAATGAAGGCCTCCCTAAAACCAGGATCTTCCAAACCATGAGTTCTTACCAGTAAGGAGCCCGCTCTCTCCAGTACGTGGCTGCAGCTGCAGCTCCAACACATCCCTAAGACCTCCAGTATTAACCTATACCCCTTGTAAAGGTCACTCTTTTCCAAAACCAGTCTTGGATGGAGGGAAGACAGTATCTAATTCATGTTATTTAAATCAAATCTGACACTTGTTTATGAAAGCTGAATTCATCAGGAAACAGCTTTGTTTTCAAGCAGGCGTGACTGTGTAAAGCAATACAAAAAAGTAATTTAAAAACAATATGTTGGTTATCTATATACACTAGTAAAAGATTTGCAAAAATTTCCAAAGTCCCATAAGCCAAGCAGATATCCTTGTATCCACAACACTTAATGGAAGATGACTTGCTGGACTGGGACAGCACAGTTGTTTTATGGTCTGGTTTCAAGTATTTATTACTGGAAGTGGCAATGGAAAAATCTTGGAATTTTTACCTTTATATTCAGTGATATACAAATATGAATGGTCAGCAAAATTAGAAAACTTCTCAGAAAATAAACTTCTACTAGACTTTTAGATCTCTTACCGAGGGAAATGCAAACTTGAACACGCATGATGTTCTCTAAAATCATGAGCTAAAAATGCATTTTCCCTCTCATTACAGTTCCTTCCTAAAACAAGAAGTTTTCTGCCTTTCTCCCACATCATAAAGCACAGCTCCTTTCCTTAAAGCGGCAGGAATTTGCTGGTATCTTGCTACAGGAGTAAAGCATCCTTGTCCAGCTAAGCATGAAGTGTCTGAGCAGCTTATTGCAATTGAATTTCACATCCAAAAAAAAAAGGAAGTGAAAAGACTGAAACATAACTGACAGCAACAAGAGTAGAGAGATCCAAGTCAGTGAGGGGTGAAAATGTACACTGAAAGAACTGACGGGAAGCTCTCTAATAACCAACCATACAAAGGCACTGTTCTAAAGGATGGCCACAAGCCTGCTGGGCAGAAGAGGCAATTTTTCATGAGCTTCTATAACAACTTTTTATGCATAGTCTGTGTCGACAGATAAAATATCTTTGATAATGAATAGTAATAAGCTTTACACTAAACTTGCCAACAACACTCTAAGTACTACAAGATCATGTTTAAGTTGGAAGACTAGGATGTCAGAAAAATGGAGTTACCTGGTAGCATTAGGCTGCTTTGGAGCTGGCTGGAATTTTAGTGGGAGGTCAGCAAACTGTTCTCTCCAAAAGCAAGAGAAACACCTCATTGCAAATGCTACCACCAAGCATCTCTTTTTCCTGAGTATGAAGAACCAGCAGCAGTAAGATCTTGTCCTAGAGGGCCACTGCCTGGTCATGAGAGAGTGCAAGCCCAGCCTACAAACCCCTGATAAAGGCTACAAAGAGGAACACCATTAACCTGAGAAATGTTAGCTTGTCATGCTCCACAGAGGAGATGAAGGCCCAGAAGAGATGAACCCACTTGCAGGATTACAGATGGAACACTGCTCTTTCCCCAATATTTTCCTGGCCATCCAACACAGTGGAAAATACTTTTATCTTCAATGCAAAACCTGCCTATCAAACTCAAAACAGCCTTACACTATCCTAAGGGGAAAAACACACAAGAGAGATAGACTGAGTGAAGAACAGATACTGGTGCAAAAATAGCAGCCTTAGATGCTCCGTGGTGACTTCAGTGGATGCTTTTAAGGCAGCATGGCAGAGCAGCCATATGCCAGCCAGTATCACTCAGCTAGAAAACATGTTGTCACCTTGAAACAAAGTCTAAAATTCTCAAAGGGAGTGCTGAAAATCATCTGACCGTATACCCAATTCTGCTCTGCTTGGCCATCAAGGATAGTTGCAATGATGGCTAAAGGAGACATTGTTAAGAATCTGGACATAACAGTAACTGCACTTCACTACAAAAGCAATGCTTCCAATAGAAACAACAACTACAGAATATCAAGCGAATGTTGGTGTGAACATATGGCCACACAAGTGGTATTCACTCACAGGCTCTGACTTCCTCTAACCTCAGGGTGACATTGCATAAACGAGACCTTAAAAAGCTTTTAATAAAAGCATGTGGATAACTCAAACCCAGTAAACAAATACATTAAAACCCCACAGAATAATTAACTAGAAAGTGCACCAGAAAGATCTACTGATTATCAGAAGTTCAAGCTTTATTATATCCTCAATTATAACTTAAATCAAGGGGAAATATTTTACACTTGAGTTCACTGCACTATATAAAGGCAGAGATATGAGTAAAGGACAGTTCCCTGAATCCTGCTGGCTGCTTTCTAGCTTGTGGGTAAAATTAAACCTTTGACCTATTGTGCTTGAATTGGGCCTTAGGAAGTTTTCAGGGTCTTTTCTTCTAGCCACCTTAGAATAAGGAATCCATCCTCAGATCTAGCTACCTTGTTGGGTTTTAAGTCTCTAGTTTGCCATATCTAGACTGTCAGTAAAAAAAATTAGCTTTCATTCTGGATAAATTAAACTTTTGCAACCAGTTATTCAGACATATCCCTTTCACAAAGTCTTCAAAATTCAGTTATCTTAAAGGCTTTAGTATTACCATACTCTTACTTTTTCAAAAGGAAAGCTGAGAAATCACCAAAGCTCAATGGCCTTGCTAGCAGCCTTTATATATGTAATGAATTTCAATGTTAGAAACATTTGTTTTATTTCCTAAGTGAGGGAGGGAGAACAGGGCCCCCCTTCTAGATGTGTACAAAGGACAAATCAGGAAAAACTACTACTCATGCAATAAGCACTTTATTACTAAGCATTATACATTTTGCTAATTGAACTCTTACTATTGTATATTAGCAGCTTGGCCTACAACTAACAATTTAAGCTACTGAGTGCCTGCTGGGAGTGGGTAACACTGATTCTTACCATCCTAGGAAGGAAAACAAAAGTGACTAAAACTAAGTGGAAAAAGAAAAACCAACCAAACAAAACCTAAACAAAGAACCCCATACACACACACAAAACAATTTACTTCCAAAACTGAAACATGCTTTGAACAACATGATTTGAACAGAAAGTTGACACACAGTCAGGTACATACATAGCAAACAGTGAAGAATTCTAACAGCATTAAGTTAATGCTTTAAAAATGTAATGGATTCTTTTATAATGCAGATAGCATATGGTATGATATAGGGAAAACATTTTCTCATGCTTTGTTTGACAAATCTGTCAATCACAAACACAGGAAGTAACAGAGATGTGAAGCAACTAGGAGATTACATATTAGAGGCTATTTAAAGTTACTTCCTTGAATGTTACTTTAAATATCTTAATTACTTATTAATTACTTCAAAGATGACCGGACTATAAATGAAGACAAAAATATATAACTTCTATTAACCAACAATGCTGTTTTGCACTGGGGGAAAGGAGAAGGCAGTTGCATCAGAAAAATACCAATACTGGCATTTGTGGTGCATGCACAGAGTAGATGACAGATGCTGCAATTATCAGGAGCGACCTACATACAGAACAGACCAAGTCTGACCTGCCTAAAACTGAAACCATCCTGACATTAAGCTGTTGCTATGATAAGCAAATGATAAGAAATGCAAAGTTATTCACAGAGTCTGGATCATGTGAGCTCAATCTTCTGCGGCCATTTTCCAGTGTCACACAGTTAATGCAGAAGTACAAATTAATCTTTAGGCAGAGTAGCTTTAGTTACAAAAGTAAATACATCAGCACAGACATCTGTCAGAAACCAAACGTGGTTCCTTGCTTTACATTCCATTTTTAGGGAAAGTACTTGTGAAATAGAAGTTTGGTTCTTTTACGTATTCCTAGAGAGTGTCATTGTTAAACTGACCATACAGGGTAAGCAATCTTCCTGCTGTGCTCTTCCAAAGAGAAGAATAAAAAAGGAAGCGTAGTCCTCCAACTGCAAAAAGTGCAAGACTCCAAAGCAAGCAAATTTCTTTGAACTCCAGAGATTATGACAGACACTATTACTCAAGTCATTCTCAGTTTATAATTTCTACGTTTTACCAGAAAATTTACAGTATAGAAGAACAAACCAAAAAGCTCTACTTAAGTCAGTCATCTTATAAAATCGTAATAATAAAAATTGGAACAATTTCTGACCTAAAAATTACCAAAAAATTTTACATGCCAACAAGATAAATTCTTGGGATGTTAATACCTCAAGAACAACAGAAGTCACCTATCAAATGTGGCAGACATTGAAAATTCAGCAATGTCTTTACTCTGAATAAACATGAACAAAATTGCAAGGCGTCTGATCATAACATTGAGTCTCCCCGACAAGCTGTGGAACTGCCTGCATGACTCACCAGCAGAACAGTCACAAGCACCCTGCACATGGTCTTCTGTAATTACACCCCACACAGAAAGCTCACTTATGTTGGCACATTTTAGCCCAATAAAAAATATCCACTTCTAAATAAAAATATTCCCATTCCAGGAGGCACTTAGAAGAAACAAACAAAGAGAGATCTAGAAGGTACATAATGACCCTATAGCAGGTTTAAAATAGAGGGTCTTGTCTTTTTTCTAGAAGGATTATGAAGAAATAATTAATTATATCAACATGGCTAAAAAAAAGAATACCACTGAACACCAGCCCCTCTTGTCCATGACATGTCTATTATTTACCACCTTCCCACTGTGCCAGCACACTTTTACTATGAACAGATTGGAAGAGAGCTGCAGGGCCACAGGAGGAAACAGGCAGAGACACATAAACTGAGAACACTGAACAGTCCACACTTCTTATCAGCAATCACCCGAAAACCTAGAAACACTAACAACACTTACCCAAAAAGTTTGTTTCTCTGAAAGTTGTTTCCAAACACAAGCACATACAAGGATTTCCCTGGTTAGCCCTTAAATCAACTGGTATTCACTCATTATAGGGGAAACTATTATGTAGCAGGCCAGTTTAATTTTTATGTTAATGTAGAAATAAATGAACAGCTAGTCCCTGATTTAATACAACTCCAGTGCAATTTTTTCAAAGCAGCATTTAAAAGTGGACAATTTGATGATAAGTTTTCTTATCCTACAGCAGTGTTAGGCAGGAAGGGTCTAATCCTTCCCCCAGAATCACTGACACAAAAATCCTGAGCATAAGCACTTCCATTCAGTTTTAGAAATTTTTGACAAAAAGCACTCATATTAGCATTAACATGACAGGAGCAAAAATTCTTAAGAGAAAAAAAGCAAATTCACAGTCCAACTAGACAGGAAGTTATCTTCAGAGCTGCTAAAAAAGGCCAAGTGCAGATTTGCTAGAAGGTGTCAGAGGACTGTACCTCCCTATTGGTACCTCCTGGGCAGTATGCTTGAGCTATGCAGTGCAAATGACACTGTGCTGTTGTCCCACTTAAACTGGGATTGCATCTAGACTCGGTATCACAGAATTACAGCTTGGAAGGCACCACAGGAGATCTTGTCAGACCTCCTGCCCAAGACAGAAGCAACACCAAATTCAGAGCAGACAGCAGAACGTTCTCCAGCTGGGTCCTGAAAAGCCCCATGGGCAGAGACCCACATCTGCACTGGGCAACTTGTTCCCAAGCTCAACTGCACCACTCCCATCTGCACATGTGAAAACATCTCTGTTCAGATTTACAGTTGATTCTCACCATCCTGCCAGCAACCTCCACAGTCAGTCTTCTGAACAACCTCCTTGGTAGGTAGAAGGTTATCAGATCTCCCAAGCCATCCCTTCATCAGACAGGCCAAGTTCCCTCAAGCTTTTTCTAGTAAGTCATGTGCTCCAGTCCCCAGTCCAATTTATGTAATCTCAACATTGTTTCTTTTAGAAACAGCCACAAGCAGTTTGCTTTAACCACTTCAGATTGAGTCCTCTTCTTCTTTTGCACTGGCAAATTTGCTACTTGTGGTGATCTACAAATGCCAGTAAAGGCATGAGCAAGTCACGCACTCTCTTGATAAAGGTGGGTATTACATCCTATAAAATCTAGTACTTGATCCATTCTGCTGCTGAGAGGGGAAAAAAGTGCATCAGAAAGCACTTAACCTTCACACCAGGAATTTTCCATCCTCTGTGCAATGCAGAAAGGCCATAAGCAGGTTAAGATGTCAAAAGCACCAAACAATCCTACAACAGCTGGCATATTCATTACCACTTTAAGTATTACTTTAAAAAAGTTGTTCCACAATTGATACCTTAACCTTTTGATATTCGTCTGTAAATTATTATACATATATTTATTCAACACATTTGCATTAACTATCAGAAGTTTCAACTTCACTGAGCACTTTAAGACACCATGGCAAAGGAAACCATTAGAGCTTTAAGCACTATTACAGAGTCTGAACACTTTTGTATGGAAGAGATCAATAAACAGGGGCTTGCATAGCCTTTTTAGGTAAAGTGAATATAACAAATGAAAATACTATCTGAATGTCTGCATAGTACCTGGGATGCCAAGAGTTTGAGTACAAAAAATTATAAGTTGTCTCTGGAGTTTCTTCACATTTAAATAGGAAGAATAATTACATACTGTCTGGAGGTAGAAGTTAATTGTTAAGCAGCAATTAAAGCATGTACATTTGTTCCTAAGCACTTCAAAGCAGACATCAAAGATAGAAAAATAGTGTACATTAGTCAAAAGGTTAAGATGGTTTATAAATAACATGCTGACACCTGTATATCTCACATGGGCAAAAGGCACTGTACGGGTCTGCATTAAGTCTCCACTAATCATCTTTACTGGTAAGACAGGAAGAAATCAATCTACATAAAACCTTCAGCATAAAGTGAAGCAAAATACTAAGGGATGTACCTGGGATGAAGCAGTAATGAGAAAGCCAAGCTATTATAAAGTTATTACTGTTTCAAACCTCCTTTCTTGAAACCCACTCTCCATAATACGTGTGATTTTGCTTTTTCCATCCTGTATCAACATCAACTTGCAAATAGCTGGGGTAGGGACAGGGAAAACCAAACCCCTTGTTTCCTTCCTGGCAGAGGTTAACCCAGCACAGTCCATTCTGTGCTCTTACACACCTTTTCCTTCTAAGCATGAATAACCTACTCTGAAGGAAGAACAGAAAGCCAGGTACTTTTAGACACAGACACACTTCGACCAAAAGTTGGGAAGACTTCTCTCAAAAGAGTTTCACTCTGTTGTGAAGAAAGAAAATAACTACTTGGGGTAGGACAAGGAAGAGAGAGATGCTTAATCAGCACAAGTAGAGCAAACAGACTGAGTAATTGCAGAGATGGCATTCTGTGAAAAATAAAGATAATACATAAATTCTGTAGTGTGTTTTATGTTGCTTATTACACTGCATATCTTATCTGGTTGAACTCCACTCCTACAATGAGTTACTCATGTGTCAACTTCCATCAGTGAGAGAAATCAGAGCACAAGATACAGTACAAGTTTAAGATGTTCAGAATAAACATCTAAAATCAAGGACCACACTGCACTAATTACACTGTCGAGGTTGTAGCATTAGGGTCTTAATCCAAAACCATGTATTAGGTTACTAAAGTCTCAACAGTTAATTGCACAAATAAAACTAAATCAGTGCCTGCACTTTCAAAGAAGGAAGGAAATCACTGGTCTCAAAACAAACACCACCACAAATGGTGACTGGAATAGAAAGAGAAACTGAAAATTATGTACAAAGCCATTGCATATTCTTTTTTTCTTGGGGAAAAAAGAAAATAACCATGGAATCAGATGACAGTTCAAAAAATTGAAACAGAAAATCCAACCTATTTTGCAATTTTTGAACTACAATTGCTAGCGTTTTTCCAATAAATTAATGATCTGGCAAAGACAAAATTTAATTGCAACAGTACTCCTTTCTTTATAGTAAGAGTTAATTTCCTAAGCAAACTACAATTTATTGTTTAATTGTTTTTAAAGTCTACCTGCAATTTCAGCTCTCTTGTCTCCTTTCAATAGGGAACAGCAAGGGTAGACTTAAAGCCACATCACGTCCTAAATTTTACCAAGGACATTGACCACAACTGAGCAACTACCATCCAGTCAGAAAATTAAGAATGCTAAATGAAAAACTAAGCCATGCTAAAATTACCTCTGTGTTGATTCTCCAGCATGTACCTGCACAAGCCATCAGCAGATTATCCATCAAATGTTGACTAACATCTTTGAAGCCTGAAGTAACAGCAAGCAATGGTGACCATGTTCTGACCAGGTGGCAAATACACGGAAAGAAGGGAGCAGTGGACTTTAATGTAGAGAGCATATGAAATACCACAAATCACTACCACAGGACATGCTTTGAAAAACAGAGCCCCAGCATTCTGAAGCCTTGGCTTAACCAACTGCATGAGCAATCCACACGTAATTCAGCTGAAGTCAAGAGAATAAAGCTTAAGAATATGAGTACATGTTAGCATTACAGCTCACATTAACAGCAGATAAAAAACCCATTGCCACATAGTTTCAAGTTTTAATGAAGATTACTATAATTCCGTAATTTATGCATTAATGTGAACAAAGGCATTAAAAATAATGAAATAATAATAAAATCGCACCATTTAGCCAGATTACTAATCCCTGCCTTCAAGTGTACACATTAGTCCAGAAATATGGCTTTTTACCACAGACTGAAAAGATTTCTGCTTGCAGAAAAGGACAGTATTTCAAGAATTATTATCTGGAACTATTATTTGAACATGAAAGAGAAGAAAAAAACTACAAGAGGGACGGAAATTCCAGTTTTGAGGCTAGGAAAGATGATGCCAATCATATGGATTAGTTTCCTAAATGCTGGAGATGAGACAATGCACAATGTAGTGTGACTTCATGGTCATGCTTCTTCTATTTATGCTACAGCAAATCCTTCAGGTAAGTATAAAATCCTTAGCTAGAAATTGTGAGTAACTAACTCCTTACACCTTAACAGCTATTTACCTTCTCCATTATAAATCCATGAGTCGCTTCCAGACTGAAATTATGCGGGCAAATAAAGGATGGAGCACAAAATACATCCAAGAAAGATGAATCCCAGGCAACAATGTGGTGATGCTCTCAAGTCAGTTCTTGCACTGGAGAAACCCAACTTTATTAAGGAAAAGAACCTGTCATCATACAGGTATAGAATCTAAGAGTCAAGAGTAGAATCCAACTGCTCCTTCTCAGAAACAGAGAATTAAAGCACTTGCTCTGAGAGCTCTGAGCCTTGTATACAAAGCAGTGCATGCATTCAAATCTACAGTAACACCAAATTCCTGATACAACAGCATGGCACCACTCTCAGTGGTGATCTGGGTACTGGAAACAAAAGAAAACCCTTCTTTTTCCTCTCCTTGACTATTAGGATCCAAATAAAAGTTGTCTTCACTGGAAAGCTGTTTTCTGCATCCTTCACTAAAAGAACTGTATTTTATTTAAAATTGTGTACTTTATATTAAGCTATAATCATTAGCAATTACTCTTAAGATTTTGCATATCTATTTTTTTTCTCACTGAGGAAAACAAATATCTGTCATGAGCAAAAAAGATAACAGGACAGAAGAAGAATTTCTAGTCCTCAGAATCCCCACAGATAATTTAACCATGGGGTATGTCCCTTAAGGTGAAATACTGAAGGTTTAGCTTGATCACCACTACAAACAACATGACAACAGCTATGTACAACCTTCAGAAACATCAGATGCATAAAAATCTGTTTATTCAAATGTAACCCTGCTCCATAAATCCAATATAAACCAGAAAAATTATTTGCACCAATTGCATTTTAAGGTCTTGATTAGTCCAAAATTGTTCTATTGATATTGTGCTACACTCTGAATTAAATTAAAATCCTAAATACTTGGTTCCTTCTTACTACTACATTCACCACTTGTCACATTCCTGTTTTTAAAGTTTCCTATAATAAGCCCTAGGAATTCTTATATGAAAGCTACAGCCTCTCTTCATACCTCCTTTTATGCTGCTTAGGTACCTCAAATTCTTTCCCTGCTGTCCTTGTTATTAAGGAAATCAGAGATGCTGTCCAATTGTTTTACATACCAAGCTACTCCAAGTATACCAGAAAAAGTCTTTGAAAAGAGCCAGAGACACAAATTATAATTTCACAAATTTGAAAAGATACAAGAATACCAAAGGCACATGAAAACCCACATCTCTATTACAGGTAACAACAGAAGAACAGTAAACTGGTTTGGCAACCAGGTCACTAATTTCCCTTTTTTTTTTTTTTTTTTTAATTAACTGTTTAATTTAACAGTTGGTCACAATAAATATTATAAATACCAGCTCACAGCCATTTCCCAGCAGGGTGAACTAGGACTTCAGAGTGTGATACAATAGTCATGGGCATCAGGGCACCCACTCAGAGTATTATGGTTTCCTAGAACTCCAAAACACAAAATACTAAATATTACTGGACTATAAAATTCAGGATGCAGATCGAAGTCTGTTGTTTTGTTGTCTTTCTTTTTTTAGTTTAAGAGGAGTTGATTCAGCAATACTCTTATAACATAAATCATCTCTTTGCCATCTCCTACTTCTTCAGTTTTTCTAGTACACAAACCTTCCCTCCCCAAATCACTTTTATCCTTTCTACATCAAACTAGAACTTCCCATTCTCACCTTCCAGGCTGCACAAGCTCTACCCCTGCCTCCCATAGCTTTTATTTCCATCACCTGCCAGATGACAGGCTATATTTCATAAAGGCAACCTGGAAAGGAGAAAACCACCAGGGTTCTTTTTGATTCCTTATGATGAAAACTTGACAGGTTCATCAACCGAAGCCTGATTGCTTCTGAATCCCCACCTTGTGAGATACCAGGCTATTACAATTCCTGCAATAACAGGCTGTGAATGTGGTTTATTGTTTTTAGGGATAGGTTGCAAGGGCTTCCCGGATGAGTCAAAATTACACTTAAGGAATCTTAAGTACTCAGTGGAACAGGGTGAAAGTGCTACATATTCAAATAAAAGTATAAAGAGAAAACAAAAATAATAAACAGTATGTACAAGTTAGTAGTTACAGACAAGGAAAGATGCTTAAGCTTTAATACTTCTAAGCTTGTAATTTTTAAGAACGCGCCAGAAAACAACTGAAGGCTTTTTTCAGATCACAAAACCAGCAACAAAACACACAAGGCCGGCTAAGCTCCGGTCATCTTTGCGTGCCTCACTTTCCGTGCGCTCCCAGCCCAGGGGCTCTCCCAGAGCCAGGCGCAGGGCCAGGCTCCGGCACCCCCGGCCGCCCAGAGCCCGTCCCAGCTCAGGCGCACCCTCACCCCTCCCGAGGCCGCGGCAGCGAGCCCTGCTCGCCCCCCGGCCGCCCGTGGTGCCTTGCGCTGCTCTACGACAGCGCTCGCACAACTTCTGCCAGACCACCAAGGATTTTAAAAGGCAAAAACATGAAACCGGGCCCGCGACACCGGCCCCAAACCCGCCGCGGGGGGCTCACAGACCGAGCCCGAACGTTCGCGTCCCGTACCTGTCCATGGTCTGCGGCAGCGCCAAGCCCGTCTGCTCGGCCATGGCCCCGGGCGGCGGAGCGGGCCCAGCCGAGGGCCCGGAGCCTGACAAAGGCGTCACGCGTGCGGCGGCGGAGAAAGAGGAGCGAACGGGGAGGCGGCAAATCCGCCCTTCCGCGGGACGGCCGGGGCAGCCTCTCGTTCGGCAGGCGGGACGCGGC
>VYXF01010296.1:206286-232320 GCA_013397295.1 Polioptila caerulea | reverse complement strand
CGAACAGGTGCAGGCGGCCCCCGCCTCTGCTCGGCCGCCGGGCCCCGCGACCTGCCCTCAGGGCGGAGGGGACCCTGCCAGGTGCCAGCCCCGACCGGGCTGCCCAGGAGGGCGGTGGCTGGAACGGCGGAAGGGAAATTAATCCGTTTCAGTGGCGGTGTTGTGGATGACAAGGACAAGTGCCCTCGTAAGTGGCACTTGGTGCTCGATGGAGGCCCGGTGACCACTGGCTCCTGTGTGCAAGGGGGGCGAGGGGCGGCACGGCCGGTGGTAATGGCAACGCTCCCTTTGGGCTTGTCGGTGTGCTTCCCAATGGGGAAAAGTCCTTCTAAGGTGCTTTTAAAATTTGTTGTGCGTTCAGAAGGCAACTTAGAGCATCACAGTCTGAAAAACTGGAAATTTAGAAGCTGAAGAGCCTTTATAGAGCAAAGAGGTAGATAGTATCTGGAAAGAAGTTGCCTTTCCAATTATCTCCAGTGTCTCCCGCCTTCACGTCATGCTCCCGAAGCTCTCCTCTTTTTCAGAGGCTGTTGTGACATGACAGATTCTTGGAAAGATTAGTTAGTAAAAATCAACTTTTAATTTTCCTTTACAGGTTATATTTTTAAGGAATAGCTCTTATATTAAGTTCTGCTGTATGAAACTAGTCCCTGTACCTTGTGGAAATTACCCTGCAGTTGCTATTCAAGGTTGTAATTTACAGAGCCAAGCCCGGGGTGCAACTGTGCTGCTGCATCAACCTACAGCTGTTCTTGGCTGAGATCAAGCTTTTGCATGTACGTGACAACAGACATCAGGTGGAATAGGAAGGAGAGTTTAGGGAATATACTGGATTCTTTGACTGTGCTGCCTTAGCTAGGGACAAATCAGTCTGGTTTTAAGAGTCTTTGGGGAGAGAAAAGTATTGTCAAAATATGTCAAACACCTGGATTTGGACTTGTAAGCAGTATTATCTGCACAATAGTGAGGCTGTTGTTTATCTTCTAATTGCTACAAATATTATAAAGAGGAATGCTGAAGTATTTACAGAGATGTAAATGTTCCTTACAGGAGGTATAGAGACAGATAGGAAGCAGGCATCAACATCCTGCCCCAGAAAATTTATTTTGTGCTTATTCTTGGGACCATAAAATTCAGTGTTGCTACCAGTGCTGAGGAGTGTTGCATGTACAGTGGCCTGAGTAAACTGCATGGGCATGACCTCCTGGAAGAGATCCTAATACACACTGTCCCAATTACAGCTGTCCATGGCATGTAAGAGCAATATTGGATATCAAGAGTTTCTGGTTCCTATTCTTGGCCTGGACTAAGCTCATTGTCTATTGGCCAGAACATTGAGCAGCTAGGCTAGCCTAGCTTAGGTTTTTTATATTTATTTTCAAGTGTTACAAATGGAAATAGGGAAGCTGATTTTATTTCTAGGAATATGTGGTTTGTGCAGTTTCTGTATTTTTGTTTTGGAATTGAAAGGATATGCTGGTTGCCTGCCATTTATGATAAAGGTCATAGCAGCTAATAATAGTTGTGAAGAATATTTACCTGAAGAAGTGGAACCAGAACCCAGGATCACTTGGCTACCATTTGTCTGTGACAAAGGTGGCTGATTTGCTCTACCACTGGCACAGGAAGGTATGACAAGACTGGACTGGACAAAACTTGAATATCAGGTCAAATAGTGAACACTGAGTAGGTTTGGACATTTTTTTTTTTTAATTCTAATTTTTTTTTTCCAATAATGGAAAATAAAAACGTAATAGGATACATAAAAGCCTAATTGGACAAGCTTTAGTGGTTTTAAACTATAAGATGGTAGATGTAGGTTGAACATAAGGAACAAATCTTTTATGATGAGGGTGGTAAAGCACTGGCATAGGTCATCCAGAGAGAGGGTGGATTCCTCATCCCTGGAAACATTTAAGGTCAGGTTAAGCAACCTGATCTGGTTGAAGATGTCCCTACTCATTGCAGGGAGGTTGGACTAGAGGAGCTTTAAAGGTCCCTTACAACCCAAAGCATTCTATAATGGCAGACCCCTTAACATCCCATGAATAGCTTAAAGATTCTGAAATCCAACAATTGATTTGTGGAAACTGTTGGGCAGCTTGGGGTATATGTTCTTTGTCTGCTCTTTCCAGAATCAAAGTGTGATCCTAAAACATATATAACCAACTGGTTTTAAATTTATAAAAACCCACTTCCTTATTCCCAGACAGGGCAAGAATTGTCATTTTATCCCTCTCTATTTGCCTTAACAAGACTGGATATGCAGCTGCTCTATTCAAATGGTTGCTTTATTCTCCCCTACAATCTCCTCCTTCACTCTCCCTCATCCCTTTTCTCTAAATTTTCTTTCCGCTTTTTGCTCTTTATGCTTCCTTCATTGCATTGGCAATTCCCACTATAAATTGTAGATTGCCTCTTGCTTTTTTTTTTCATTTTTAAACTATTGCTTCTTATATCATCCCTTAATAGATCCTCCTTTGTTTCTTCCTCCTGTTTCTCTGATGTTCACTGCACTGTGCCTCATTCTGTCATCTCTTACCTGCACCTGGCAGTGAGTGGCTGCATTTGAGGCGAGAGAACTCTCCTGGGAGCAGGCTCTGTTTGGCCAGTGCAGAGTGAGGGAAAGTGGCTGCTCTTCCTGGAGCTTTGCCAGAGCTCAGCTCCGGGACACTCACTGGAGGTAGCAGCCATTTTAAGTAAATTAAGTAAAACTGCGCAAGTACAGAACTGAATGAAAACCACCAAAAGCTATAAAAGCTATTTAGGACTTAAAATTGAGCCCTAAAACTGTCTATTGGATTTACTGCAAAATATCCACTTTTAAAAATACTAAATGGTTTAATAACAAATTTATACAGATTTAAGCTTAATAAAGAAGTTGACAAGCAATTAGTGAAAGAATGACATGGAGGTAGGTTAAATATATACCTACACATGACTATTTTAGTGAGGCCTGAAAAAGAGGACAAATACTGAAGGAGCTATGCCTTAATACAGCTCTTTTGACCTGGCAGTATTGAAACTGTGGAAATTGTTCACTGTTTACAACAAAGCTAAGTAACCTGGCAATATAGGAGTATTCTATTTTGGCAAATCTAAATGTTTAACTGCTGTGATAGCAATATGTAAAATTAAATTACGGGATCAGTTAGACATTTTTCATCTACTTGGTTCCATTTTTTAGAAGATAAGTAGCCCTCAATTAGTCTAAAGTGGAACTAAGTTGAAAAACGTGTTTCTACAATAAAACTTGGGGTTTTTTCAGTACCATAACACTTCATTTTAACCTTCAAACTAGTCACTTTCTGTCAAAAAGACTAGCATGGTTTGTTAGTCACAGGAGGCTTAAAGAGGCTTAAATTGCTTCATAATGAATTGCTTAAAATAAAAATACACTTTATACAATGTTAATTGAATTAGCTTGGCTTATTTGGGCCTTTCTTACATTTGTTTCTTTGGAACTGGCCCAGGTCAAGTGATTCATATACCAGATTGAGTTAAAGCTCTTGTGTTCTGATTCAGCTGTTGTTACTATCTTTTAACTTCCAGTTCTGAGGGAGCTGGCTGCTAGAAACGAAAAAAATTGTTTTCTTTTAGTGGCTAGTTGATCCAAAACTGTCTTTACATCTTGACTTTCTTTGGTTCTGAAGTGCTTTTGCTTATCCTAATGATTGATCAATCAGGTGAAACTGGGAAGAACCGGCAGAAACAGTGAGGTCCCTTGTATGTGATTCCTCAAATCATCTGAAAAGCAATAACCCACAAGTAAACAGGGAGAAGTAAATGAAGGAGGGGCATAGAATGCCTAAAGCCAGCCCTGTGAGAGGTGGAATAGTTCATAAAATTAAGTATTTTCAGTTGCTGTAAGAAAGCAGCTTTGCTGCCTGTAATGATTCAGAGTAGCACAAACAGGTTAGAGCAAGTGTTGAGAAACTCTTAATTACAGCGTTGATTTAGGGCAGGCCAACCATCCTGTCCAACATAAACAGAGTGCAGAAAGCAGAGACATAAGTGTTAGAACAACTCACTTTCAAGTGCCCTAATTTCTCTTTCTCAGCTTTAGTCATCTCTCTTTCATGCACAAAGCTATGCATATTTAATCCTTGGAAAATCAGCCTGCACTTTTATTAAACTCTGTTATTTTCACACTTCTGATTTCAGCTATGTATTTCCTTATGAGCATTACTATTTCGTCTGAATAATTAGTATTATGAATTACCCAGAATAATTCATGGACTAGTGCAAAAAATGCCAGTGAATGAAATTCTGGAAATTTTAGCCAACCTACATTAATGATCACAATATTAATATCTTATGAGGATCTCCTGTCAGGCTATGTATTGATGTGGAGGCAGGAGATATGTAGATAGTGGGTAGTGAAAGGGAGGGAGATGAAGTGTGGCACCACCATGTACAGAATAGACGGAATGTTAAATAGTTACATTGACACCTTGAGTTTCTCCTGAGCAGCTTATTTTATTTTGGTAGAATTTTCAGTGTAGTAACAACTCAGTAATGAAAAAGTTGTAACTTGAAAATTGGAAACTATTCAAATAGTACAACTTTTCACCTATGTACTGATTTTTTACTTGTTTTTAAATTTTCATACTTGACCTATTTGTGTTTGAGTTTCAGAATATATTTAGAAATTATATTATGACACGTGATTGTTTAATATATTCTTCAGCTAAGGAACATGACACGATTTCCTTTGTAATAGCTGTAAATTTTATAGCTGGTATGAGCTTATAATTAATTTCTTGTGCCAGGAGTTTGTAAGGGAAGTTTAGAAATACTGGAACTATTTCTTTATCTAGCGTTTTTTCTGAATAGGTGGCTATTTGATCTGGGCTTCTAAATCAAACTGTTTAAAAGCTCATATTTAGTTTGTCACTTTCAGCTCGGTCTGACAGATATTTCCTCAGAGCTGATGATTCAGGCTGCAGCAGTTTTCCTGGGAAGAGGGAGTGTGCACATATTTTTTTTCCTTTTAAGCGCTGTTGCTCTCGGGGAGCAGCCGTGGAATGCTGTCTGTAGGTAAGACTTCAAGCCCCATGATTCCGTGGGGGAGCATGCGCTGAAAGCTTCCAGTTGTCAAAGTGCTCTTGCCAGACTGGTCGACTATTTGTCATATACCAATCCTGAAAGAAGAAAATAAATATACTGTCCTTTTATTGATCTTTAAATACAGAAAATCCAAAGGTAACTGTTCCTTAAACATTTCTGTGTTGGCTGCGTGGGTTTCTGCATGCAAATGGAGCTGGTATTGCTATGGGGATGTAGATTTCCTGTACTGGATTGTAGATTTGTACAAATACTTACACCAGCAAATAATCAAGAGTACTGCATACTAGTCCAACATTAGACATTAGGCCTGTCTTTCAAAGTCATTTATTAACCAGTATTTTTTCATTTGGACTGGCTTCGTTCATTAAAGGAAGGTCTTGACCTTGACAACAGGGTTGAACTGTGCAGTGATTTTTGCCTTTAAGGAGCAGTATGGAAGGGAATATGAATCACAGTCCTTAGGATAAAGTTCAAAATCAGCCAGCTAAGTCAAGGTACATATTTGAAGCAACTGCTGTAGTAGCCACTATAGATAACCTGGTGACTAACTAATTTAAATATAACTTTATTGACGACAGAATTTTAACGTTTCAGCTGCTATATTTCTCTCTAAATGTATTTTTATACTGATAGCTCAGACCTAGGGGAGAGGGATACACATAATCCTTTTCTCCCTCTGATGTGGTGTCATCGGTAGTTTTATGTAGCCTTAGGAGTAATAGTGATGCGGGTAGGAGTGAAGCTAATGGAAAGTTACACAGACAGAGCTTGGTATATTGTGGTTTACTGCAGTATTGCTTTAAAATGCCGTGCAAGGTGTTCTGCACTCGCAGCAGCAGCAGCGGCGCTGCCTGGAACAGATGCAGTGGTTTACCCCGTCCTTAGGAGCTTCATGTTGTCTCACAGCATGGTCTGCTCGGGAAGCCTTGCTGCTCGCTTTACATATTGAACTGGTAAATCAGGGGGAGTGATTTACGGGATACCAGAAACCTCTCCTGACATGCGTTTTAACTAAAATGTGTGTGCATGCCTCAGAAGATATTTAAAGGAAAGAACAAAAAATGTAAGATTCACCCGGACCATCTGATGTCAGAAAGGACAGTGTCGACAGTTTCACACTTTGCCACCTTTCTTAAACAGTTAAATGATTTGGCTTTCATTACAAAAACAATCCTAAAAAATGCAGTCTTAGGCATGTAAATGTCATATGATTAACTCAATAGCAGTGCAGTTACGTATTCACCGATGGCCATATTTGACATAGTTACTCAATTAAAGTAAGTGATTTGGGGCTCATTTAAAATACTTTTGAGATTTAGAATGATCTCCTCAATTCACTAAAAGCCTGCAAAATGTGTAGGTTCCTGTTGTGATTTAATGCAATTGCTGTTCCTTGATGTCTGTATTGTATTAGTACTATTGGGTCTCAAAATAATAATAAAATTATATGATCTGCCCTGTTTTATAGGGAGCGCCTTTTCTAGCAGATATAAGCCTCAACCATTCCACATACGTTTCCTTTCTCAAGTTTAGACTTATGTATTGATTTAGCAAATCACTAGTCTTTGTCTTGAGCATATAAAGATAATGTTTAATATGTAGCGTGTCTATATTGTAAATATGTCGATTTTCCCTGGTTTTATATTTCGTTTGAAAACATCAGAAAGATCCTAGTCTAATAATACCTCCCCGGTCTGCTGATTTTGACCGTATGTTTTTCTAATGGACAAATCGCCAATGATTTCATATGTCTGTGTATAAATAGAGCGGATATGTATATAAATAGAGCGAGTAGATAGCTATACCTTCGAGTAAGTGACTGCTTTGATGTAAAACAGCGTTTTACGCGGGGAGATCGTAAGGTCACCGAAGGCAAAGCCGAGCGCCGCCGGTGGCTTTGTACCCGGAGTGTCCCCGCCCCCGGCCCCTTGCCGGGGTGCCATCGGCGGCGCTGCCCGGGGCCGCGGGCAGGAAGCGATTGTGCAGCCGGGAGCCGCTCCCGTGTCAGCGCCAGCGTCCCTGTGCGCCTTGGCTCCGGTAAACCTCACTCACGGCGAGCGTGCCCGTTAATTAAGGAAAATCGCTACCCGGCTCCTTTAAAGGTCTCCTAATAGAAAAGGGGGTGGAGAAGAGCGAAGACTGGTGTCTTTTTAACCTTGCTGAAGGACGCAGCAGTATTTATTGACGTATGCAAATAACCAGGGGGAGGAGGTGGAGGAGGAGGGTGCTTGGAAAAACAGGAACCAGAATCAGTTTCTCATTGCAGGGTGAGAGCTCTGAGTTCCGGTGTAAGAGAAAAGAGACGTGGCGAAATTGCTGTATATCTCTGCCCTATAAGCACATCTCTCATTTAGACTGAAGGGAAACAAGGCATCAAAAAGGGTGAAGCATCTTAAAAAATATTTTAAAGGCAATCTAGCGCGATCAAAGGTTACATATTCCTAAATGGGGGAGGGGGAAGATTACGGGTTTGCCTTGCAATATGCTGTAGCATAGTACTAGCAATAGGACGAGATTTTTGGCTGGCAAATGATTAAAACAGACTGGCTTGTGGTATGAATGACTATGTTAATAATCTGTCTTTGTGGTTTTTTCCCCTACTGTTTCAGCTGCGCAAACCATGCAGGATGATTTACTGATGGACAAAAGCAAAGCCCAGCCCCAGCAGCAGCGGCAGCAGCAGCAGCAGCAAGATCCAAACTCAGCAGAAGCCCCCTCTACACCCATCTCGTCGGAGACACCCAAACCAGAAGACAACAGTTCAGTGACTGGTATCGGCACGTCGGCTCCTTCCCAAAATAGCAAGGAGAAGATGCAGATGGAGTCTCCCATTTTGCCTGGCTTGAGCTTTCACCAGCCTCAACAAGAACCTGCAGCCGGCACCTCCTTGTCTCCTTCGTTTGGCAGCACCTGGTCTACAGGGACCACAAACACGGTGGATGATAGCTTTTTCCAAGGGATTACTCCAGTCAATGGGACAATGCTTTTCCAGAATTTTCCACACCATGTCAACCCTGTATTTGGTGGCACTTTCTCACCTCAGATTGGCCTAGCTCAGACTCAACACCACCAACATCAGCAGCAGCAGCAGCAAGCTCAGCAGCAGCAGCAGCAGCGGAGGTCACCTGTGAGTCCCAATCAGGCACCTTTTGCCCAGAGAAATGCTGCTTACAGCCATCAGCCCATCATGACCAGCAAACCGTCTTCCTCCTCTGCCTCTTCTTCTTCCTCTTCCAGCTGGAATAACCATCAAAATGCAGCTTGGAGTACACCTTCCAACCCTTGGGGTGGGCTGCAGGCTGGTAGGGACCCTCGAAGGGCAGTTGGAGTGGGGGTTGGCGTGGGAGTGGGAGTCGGTGTGCCCTCCCCCCTCAATCCCATTTCACCCCTTAAAAAACCCTTCTCCAGCAATGTCATTGCCCCTCCGAAGTTCCCACGGGCTGCACCCTTAACCCCCAAATCCTGGATGGAAGACAACGCGTTCAGGACGGACAATGGCAACAATCTGTTGCCTTTTCAGGTAAATGACTACACGCACCTTCTGCATGATGAAAGCTATCCTAAATTTGTGTATTTTGTAGGGTTGTGTTTATTGTTACGATTCTGTCTGAGTGGCATCTCCATAACTCGTATTTTCATCAAATAGTCACCTTACATGGAAGAAATGAGGTTGAAGCTAGGGAGTGCATACACAAAGATTTCCAATTCTAGCTTTAGGCTTAAAATCTTATTTTTCTTGTAACTTATTGTTAAATGTGGCATATGGAGGGGTTTTGTTGTTGTGTTTTGCTCTTTTTTTAGCCTCTGAAAGGTAGTAGCCTTCAGGAAAAACAGGTTCAGCAGACTATGTTCCCTTGGTGCTGTGTTAGAATTTTTTTTCATATTCTCCCATATGTGAGAAAGCTGAGATATTGGAATTGCTGTCTTCAGTTTTCTACTTGGGCTGTTAATTTTAACCAAAGATGCTTCCTGACCTGAAATTCAGCTGATTATTTTATCACCATTGCAATAACTAATTGTCCTTGTGTTGTGGTGGGATTTAACGGGGAGTCTGTTTGCAGAAGGCGTCCGTATGAAAAGCTGTGTCCATCTAATACGTACACCCTGCTGTTATATTCACAGTGGACGTTCTGAATGCATCTCAGAGCAGCGTGGGTGTGTATGGAAAGAGTGGCGTATCTGTCCTTTCCAGTAAGGAAATGCCTAATACAATTGACATGATTTAGAAATGGCAGGGAGGTATTGTATAAAATAAACCATTTTATGCTGTTCAGAATATTTGCAGAGAAAAGAGACAATAGGACACGACCTTCAGAGCCATATTGCAATGGAGTCTATTTACTAGCTACATAGCTCTGAAATATTTAAAGCTGCAGTGCCCTTCACTGTTTTTTTTTTAATCTATGACGACAAAGCAGATCAATTGCAGCTGAAACTGGGCCAAATGGAAGATTTGCAATTTTAATGCAGAATGAAACCTGTCATGGTGTGAAATCCATTTTAAGTTGAAAAAAAGCAGAGCTTGCACTTGCAGTTTTATCTATACTAGGTGAAGTAAGTGAATCTCAGAGTTTTTCTAGGTTAACTGCTTTGGCATCAGACAAGTCAAAATTTTCTGCTTTGAAATCCAGTTAAATCATTCATATGTGCTTGCTCTTTAGGTAGTTGTTTTCTCAAGAAAGTATGACCTCTCAAACATCTTTAACTTATCAGTTTGGTAAGAATAGCATTTAGATTGACGCTTAGTTTTACAAGCACAGTAAAAAAAGAAATCAAACAAATGCACCCCCACCCCCATTATTTTAGGATACAGTTGAAGTAAAATACATGCACTTTCCAGTCCTGTTCAAAGAGGACATCTTACAGTCAGCCCTGAAATTTCATTTTGCTGCTTCATTCTGTTTAAAGGGAGAGTTGCAATTTTTTTATTGGCTGCTCTAAATGAAGGTGGGGTGGTTTCTGGTGAGCTGCTGGTTAATGTCTCTGGAGCACTGAAGGCTGGAGGAAGATTACACTTTAGACACAATATGCCTGGTGTAAAGACTGTGTTGCACAGAGCACAGCACCACAAAAGCTAATAGCTCCCAGTCATTTTTTAGGAGTGGGAAATGTGTTTCAATTTACAAGTATTCTTAATTGTCTACATGTAGGACAGTACAAATTTTGGTATATTTGAATTAGTAGTGAAAACAACAGCAAATGGTCTTATTTCTGTGGTTTGGTTATTGAGATACATCTTTAATGAATACAGAACTTCATTATTGTGACTGTAAATTGTCAGAAATTAAACTGGCAGATATTTACTCATCAGGAGGAAAAAAATAGCTAACTGCTTTTAAAGAAGAGTTCTTTTGATTTTGAAATTAAGGTTTCAAAAAAACTAAAGTATTAGCCAATATGTAAATTTGGAAACTTGTTTTCTACTCTGTGAATTTAACCTGGTATTTTCAGGTTCAACTGAAAGCAAATACTTAGGCTGTTCTCAGCACCAGCTGGTATAACAGTCTGATTTCAGAGACTCAGAACGCTTGTAATTTTTTTTTCCTATTAGGCTCCTTTTTTTCATACAAGCTGCTGAATTTTGCTTATTAAAAATTGTAATCTGGGTTACTGTTGATTGCTGCTATACTTAACAAAATGCCAAAGACATCTTGAAACCATACTATTGGTAGGAGGCAACTGTTTAGTTACACTGATAAAAATGAAATTCGAATTAGCCGAAGAGTTTAATATTTGCTGCCAATGTTCTGATTGTCTTTTTTCTTCTACCCCCCACCCCTAAATTGGGCAATATGTTGACACAGTAAGTGCTGCTTGTCAGCACTATCGAGTACTTCTGGCAGGTTTATCCATTTACATCTGCCACCCTCCAGAACTGCGTGGTTTTGAGCTACTTTAGAAATCCCTTCCTGTAAACTTTCTAGCAACACACTTGTGCACATTAGCAAGTTCTTTGTGTTAACATGTTATTTTGTGTTAAGATTATGAGGGTTTCTAAGAAAGAAGAACTATTCATATGTTTTCACTGTTTGAAATAACATCAGGGAGAGCTATTTTGTAGTTCAGGTCTTTGCAGTGATCACAAATTTTGATCAGGAAAGATTTATAACTGAGATTTGTGTTCAGACTCTGTAATATTTGAAAACAGTTGATACTCAGCTATTGTTACCTCTTTTTCTAGGAAAAAATGTTCAATTTGAAAGTGTTTGTCTTAAAACATGTACATAAAGCATCCTTTATTTTGAGTAATACTTTAGTGCATCTTGTGTGTCTAAACCAATTGGTGTCTGTCCCAAGGAGTTGTGCTGCAGAACATATCAGAAAATTTAAAATACCACTTGGTCAGAATTCTACTCCTGTTTGCCTTGTGATTGGTATGGAAAGGCCACTAAAAGTGCTTTGAAGGAGACTACATTCATATAATTACTGTGAAAAACTGATTGCAATAAAGAAGAAAAGGTGGAGATACAAAGCTGATAATTGGAAGGTAAAAGAGAAGTGATCAGTCTGGAATGACATGCAACGTAGGAAGTAAGAATTGGAGACGAGATCGTGGGAACAGATGTGCAACTAGGCCAGGCAGGAAATACAGAAACATGGCCAGTGTGTTCTTCTGAATGTTCTTTGGCTTCTGAGTGGTTCAGGTGAAGGGTCTCTGAGTGTCCTGTGCAGGCAGTTGTGCTGTGCTATTGTGCCAGGTGATCCTCAGCCCTGGCATTAACTGCGTGTCCCTGGGCCGCCGTTCTCCGGCACCGGCTCGGTTCCGTCTGCCAGCAGAGTGGTGGGGCTTGTACAGAGCTGCTGTCATCTGCTTCTGAGCTGCTCCCACTATTCTCTTTCCCTTCACTTTTCTCAGGTAAATGGTGTATTTCTTTTGGCTTTTGGCCATGTGAAGATATTGGGACACAGCTTGTGGGGTTAGGAGGATTGATAGTGCCTGAAATAGATCCTTGGAGGTAAGGATAAGGAATTCTCTTTGCAGGGAAGATAGAAAAGGAATTAAATGTTTGCAGACCAATATTCTAATTAAGTATGTCTACCTTGTGGATTTTTAATTATAGCATCACTGTAACAATTTTCCAGAAACTGTGCTGAGTTTTGCTCTTTTCCAAGTAATGTTCTTTAGAAACAAAAAATGCATTGCAGTTTGTGCTCTGAAGATTCTGGCATCCATCAAACCATTCTTGACAGCTTTACTGATAAATATTTCTCTAGCAGAAATAAATAAGCTGGTGTTTATTGTGTATAAGGATAGTTTTAATGTGCTATCTTTTGCAGGGAGACTGAGAAAGGATTTTTGGGGAAGTGTTTTGGTGTGGTGTTTTTTTCCTCATTGTTTTCAATTGGAATTAGTCTGGACCAGATAAAATTATAAGCTAAATTTAGAAATTTTATACAACTTCAATATTTCATACTTAAACAAAATGCCAATTCTAACATGCAATGAGTTTGTGTTTAAATGTAAGGGCGTATGTATGTATAAATATAGAGTTCAAGTATTGGAGGATTCATGGGTGTAACAAATAAAGTTTTGTGTTTATGAGTAAAGGAGTTTTCCTGGCTAATACACTCTGGTGACTTTTTTTAAATCTAGAGGGTTTTTTCAGTCAGAAATAGTTGTATGCAATTCTATTTAAAGGTTAAATTTTTAACCACTGTATTTCTTTGGTCTAAATTTGTCATTCTGGGCTCTAGCTTCTTCACAGTTTAGGAGGTAACCACACTTAGTCATGTTACTGTTACCTTAATAACTATTTCTTACCATATAGTCCAGTCTTAATTTTTCTTGCATGATGATGCACAAGCACTGACAGCCTGCAAGTTTATGGACAAAAAGGAAAAAAAAAAAAAAAGAGGAAAATAACTAGGTCTGCTTTTCCTACATGCTACTAGTTATAGTTAATAGTTGGTACTATTAACTAGCACTGTTTGTAGCTGGATTCTGAATACTAAAATGTGGAGCACATATTGTGGTATCTCAGTAGTCTTCCAGTGTTACAGGTACAAGTCACACATGACGTTCTAACTAAGTAGTTACAATTTTACAATTTCTTTGTTAGATTTTAAATTTGATTGAATTGTAAATGTCTGCATTTTCAAATTAACTGAAACATAGTAATAATGGTACAGGAAAATAAAAAGCACATGGCTGTTTCATATTCAAAGTATGTATGATTTGAGTGCTAATTGTTTATTTATCAGGGTTTTGATTTTAAGTAACCAACCATAGTTAAGCTGTCAGAGTTAGTGAAGGTAGAGCAAAAGTCTGAGTTCAGTAGGCAACTGATATTCTGATCAACTCTGTCCATAGACAGGACTTCCTTAAAAACATTAAAGGTATTAATATTGAACAGTGAATCACTAATTCTGCCCTAAAGATTTGATAAGGATTTCTCTGTCTTTCGGAGGAATGGTAGAAGGCAAGGTGAAGGGTAGGGAGTTCATTTTGAGATTTCCCTTCTTGGATCATCTCTCCCAGTTTTCATCTTTTTGCCTTGACTGCTTTTGTGAATGAAATGTAAGAGGAAGAGAGACCAGGAAAAGTAGTGTTTTCAGGTTCTGGTGGTTTTCAAGGGAAAAAAAAAAATTACTGAATGAATGATGAATATTTTTATTTGTTAGCAGATGGTAAAATTGCTCTCCTTTCATTAAGGTCACTCCAGAGTAATTCCTAGCAGACCTATACTAAGGGGAAGCTAAAATATAGCACTGTTATTGTTAGAATGCTGCACATACTGGTACTAAGGAGTTGTCTCAGTGGTTAGAAAAATGTAAAATTTTTTTGTATTTAAAATTAGATCTTCATTTGTGTAATCATTTTATTATTATGCGTAAATTTTAGAATTTTAAAAATACAAGTTGTGAAAGGTACAGAAACTTTGCTTGTGTTTGTTCAGACTTGGTCAACATTTTAATTTTCATAAGTTTCAGTTATATGATTCTGTCTTTCCTACAAGCTACAAGTAGCATTTGTAAATCACAATTAATTGATGTTTTCCTTTTCCTTCTTGTTGTGGACAAGTGGCTTTGTTCCTTTATTGCATGTTTCTCAAGTTCATTCCAGAGATAAAGTTGTCAATTTTTCTAAGATCTTATAGGAGAGAAGCACTGTGCCAGTCAGGATAGATATTGATCTGCTTTGTCACAGCAGTGTTACAAGAGAGGATGTGAAGTCCATTCTACAGAGGTAAATAAGAGGCACAGAGTTTGGGAAATTAATTTTCTTCTCAATGTTCAATCTGAGAAGATTAAAAAGTTGTAGGGTTTTTTTCAAATATTTAGAAAATAGGTCTTTGAAAACAGAACATCCACAGCAGTCTCTTAAATTTGCTACTTGTGTGAATCTCAAATTAGGCATGAAAAAGTGAAGACAACAAATTGGTTCCTGTGAAAACTTTTAGTTTATGCTACCTACCAATTATTCAGAAATTAAGAACTTTTCATCAGGGAAGAGAAAAGAAGCAAAATATTTAATTTCTTTGATACCCACTTTGCTTTCAAAAGTGTATGTTGTTCTCTGTACATCTTCCAGATTCTGAAGAAGTCTTACTCCTGCTCTTCCTAATTCTTTTTTTTCTGGACAGCTTTGCAGAATTTGCAAGAATTTGCAGACAGTTTTCTTTTAAATTCCTAGAGTCTAAATAAACTACTTAAGGAAAACCACGGATTCTGTTGCATGTTAGGATGATAAACTTCACATGATTCATCATCCAAGTTAAGAAGCTTTTGATTAACTCTATAGTTCTTTTTTCTTGGTTTAACAAAGTTAATATAAGTTATGTGTACAAAGCACTGTCAATAGGTTTCAGTATCCACCTTTGAACTGTTCAGCTGCTTTCAAACATCTATTTCTTCCTGTTCCTGAATTTTGATTTTGTTTTTTTTTTCAATGAGGCTTCTCATTTGAGTTGGCCTCCCCTATTCTGCTTTCTGTGTCAAAGCTTCAGGTTACAGAGGAAGGGCCAATATATCCCTGTAGTCAAAAGCTGAATTGTGTTCACTTATTCTGTGCAAGATTTATAGCATGAGGGGTTTTAAGTAAGTTTAATCAAATTCAGGGAGAATGGAATTTTCAGAAATACTGGCTAGAAGTTCTAAATTCTAGAAATTTAGACATTTTAACCAAGTGATAACTTAGTCTGAACACGCAGAACTGATTTTCTTTCCCCATGTCCAAACTGAGTTTCCAAAATGTATAACTTGGCATGGATTTTCACACAAATTGACAAAAAACACTTCTGACATAAATGAGAAAAGCATTCATTATAGCTTTATCATGGACCTTTTATATATGATTTTGTTTTATGTCATAGTCATAAATGGATATTTTGGTGAAATTGACCTTTCCTACATGGAAGAATTATTGTGAAGGTGCTCAGCTTAAAAAGATTCATCCTAAAAAGTTATTTTTGGCAACACTGTAGGCAACTTTAAAGCTGATCCTTTAATGAGAAATGTCAGACAACAAAGAAATTCACCCACCAAATCTCTCTGGGTTTTATTCTCTGAGAGGCACTTTTTTACAGATAAGACTCATTTCCTAAAGAAAATCTTTGGAATTGTAGCTTCTTCTGGAAGATTGCTGAAATAAACAGAGCAAACATTTTGTTTTAAAACTTTTGAATGGTTAAATATTGTTTTGGATTAAATGAAACTTCTTAATTCCTTGTTGGAAGTTGCTGCTTCATTCTGCTGAAGTATCTTGCTTTGTGGAAGAACTGTGATAAAAGCATTAGTGAATTAACATGGAGGTAGATAGTGTTACTTCCATTTACTATGTGACCTTAACATTTGTATAGGGTTAACAAATTTTAATGTTTCAACTGATTTTTAGCATGTTAACAGATGGCTTATAAGCAAATCTAATATCATCTATTGATGTGCTTAGTAAGCATTAAGGTGTGTAATAACCAAGTGTGTAAAATGTTTATAGTTCACTAAGTGAATTTGAAATTTTTAAAACTACTTAGAAAGATAACTTTCAGTTTTAAATCATAATGCCCACAACATTCTGACCTAAATTATTTGACCTCACTAAATAATTCTTCTGCTCATGTATCTCTCCAGGACCATGTTGTTTCTTCATGTGACAATTGAAAAAAAATTGAGAACAGTGAGACCTCTCACATTCACTGAAAGGGTTTTTCTTAAAACTCACAATGTCTGAAGTACCAGCTGACTGTGCAGCAGGAAGAATAAGACAGAACAAGAAAGTAGAGGAAACAAAAGTCAGGAACAAGAAAAAGTAGGGCTTTCATAGTACAGAATGGAAGGGAAGCTGTGACATTTTCAAGTATGGCAGTCCAACGTGACAACGTACCCATTCACCTGTGGATGAGAATTTCTGCAAATAAAATCTTGAAAAGTTTGCACCAGATTCAACATTTAGTGGTAAGGGTCCTCAGGTGGATGGCTCCTGCTGCTTTTTGGCTGCTAATAAGTGAAGTACCTGTGACTTCTGAACAAAAAAGTCAGCCATAGTGGTCAGCAGATTTTACAGGTGATGTTTTGATGCAAGTTTCTGCAGACACTCTTACCTTCCTTGTCTAAACAGAAACACACTCTTCTGACATGGTTTTACAAAGTAGTAGATTACTTACATAACAACTTTTTCCTGCTAGGCAAGGGAGAAGTACCTGCTGTTATGTATGCCATTCAAAACTGCTTGAAAATTGATTGTAGTAAATTTTACAGGTTTTTTGAAAGCCTTCACTTTGTAAAGAAACTGTAACATTTTCTTGCAAATTATTTCACTTGCACAGTAGCTTTGTTTGAATATAAGCTTGAACTGGTGAATGTCTCAACATACAGCTCAGTCCTTGGCTCCACTGGACATTTAGAGCAAGGAGAATTAATTTAAAAGAACAAACACAGTGAAAATAACTTTTTTAATGAATGCAGGTGTGCATAGATGCAAAAGGCAGCTGTATGAGATGTGTAGTTTTTCATACAACCTACAATTTCATTTACCTTTTCACACATCACATTTATATTTGTAGATTATAATTGTCCAGAAATCGACTAAAAAACTCCTGTATTTCTCTTTTGTGTGTCATTCTCACTGGTTGATGAGTAACTTCCCGCTTCATGGTGAAGATTGAGGCCTTGAGGTCAATTCCTTGTAGTTAGTGCTATTAAATATCAGCTTTGCTGCAGTTCTTCAGCTCTTTTTGTATGATGAGCTTATCTCCTCTGGGTTGATGATGTCTTGTAAATATTATTATTGTGTTTCCACTTTAATAACCGACATTACTCTTTTCAAGTATCTCAAGTGATCCCAATGAAACTGGTCTCAAGATTTGCCCTTAAGAAACTGTATTATTCACTTTTCTTTGGCAAGAGTCTGTTGAGCACCAGCAGTTCTTTCCTGTTTTGCCATTTTCTTTCTTACCTCAGTTGCACTGGTTACTTTTTTTGTCCCCATTTATGTGGTTACTTTGCCTGTAGCACCATGTGAAATACTCTGTGGAAGTCCTCGGTAGATCAACCCTATCCTAATCTTTCAAGAAGCAGGAATTACCTTTTCCAGGGTATTGCATCAGTAATGCATAATGCTACATTATTTCTGCACTGTATTTTGTAAGAGATGAAATCCTTGAATTTCAGTCATAAAATCTAGAAACAGTGTTTATCATCTATATTTTCATACCTGCTTTAGTTATTGCAGTTCTTCCATTTTTGTTCTGCTTGTCAGATGTACGCAGTGCTGCTGGTGTTACTTGGTCTAGCTTTAGTGGTTCCTCTTGCTGCCTTCCTGACTCTGGCTCCTCTTGATGACGACGTTGCCATGCCCCTCCTCACTTGCTGAGTTGGATAGATTGGATTCCTTTCTCCTACTATTTGTCTGTCTTCTCTGCTTAGCCTTGTTTACCTGATTTTCCTCTATGAATGTGAAGAATGGTGATGGAAGGTACATTATTTTCTCCTGACTTCTTCTGGTGTTTTCAAATTTTTTTCTCAGTCTTGCTAGACTTTTTCTAGACATTTGTTGTCCAAGGTGTTCATGCTGACCTTCTTACAGTTTCCCTGAATATCTGTAAGTGGCTGAATGTCCTGGTTCTTTCCTTGTAACAACGTTTTCTTAAGGTGCCTGTCAGTTTATATTACCTTGTGGAAAAAAAAATAATTCTGTTGCAAATCAGGCAGGATTTTATCTCAAGACCTTTTTCCTGTCTGGAGCAATCTGTACTAAATTCACCATGTGCTAATCAGTTTAGCTCTTATGATGTAAAAGGAAAGTGCTTTCCTTGCTGTTATGAATGGGGTTTTCAATTTCTGCATAAAGATGGTTTCCTTTTGGTTAATTGGCTGTTCACACTTGTACGTGTGTCTTCACTAAGTGACTTCTGAATTATTTTAATTAAATCCAAATGTGCAGCAGTGATTTGAATGCATAACACCTACCTGACAACACAACTGCTCATGGCCTCTTCTTATCTAAGAGGAAGAATTTTTTTTTTTTTAATTCTGGTTATTTTAAAGAGTTCTAATGTTAGTGTTCTAATTTTATACACGATACAGTTGGTTATTCTTTTCCTCATATCCGCTGTGCCTTTAAGCTTGTTAGGCAATAAAAGATGGCAGTATGCATAGTGGGATTCAGTTACTATTTTAATATATTATCATATGAAGGTAATATATTTAATAAATTAATTCTGAACTTGTTATTAAATTGAATTTTTTTGTTCATATGTGGGATGATTCAGTACTTGCCACTGGAACAATTCCTTTGTTTATAAAATTCAATCTGAAATGGAATTGCTTGCATATAATTGATCTGAAGAGATGCTTCTAATTAAAATATAATTTTGGAATGGGATTTTTTTGCTCTGCTTCTGCCCTTCCTTCCTTAAAGTGGAACTTGATGTTACAAGTGGTCTTTGGATTGCAAGTATCTGCTGTTTCCTGCCTGTTCAGTTGCATATATGCAGCCTTTGCTAATTTTGCAGGTGATCAAATAGATAATAGCAAATATTTTTAAATTAGAGTTTCTAACATACTGACACTTTAGGAAAAGGTTTGCCTGGCATCTCACTGGCTCTACAGGAGTCTTTAACTCGTGTTTAGAAGTAGGTGCACAGCTTGAGGAAGCCTACAGTTCTATTTCCCTTACATGAAGGTGTCTGAGGCAGCTTGGGATTCTGTGGTTCTTTCTGTCCTTGAGAAAGTCCCAGGATGGACAAGATTTACTGCCTGACTATTCTCAACCCCCTTAGGAAGAAGGTGGCAGAGTGGATTGTTGTGTGTCACAATTTATCATGCATATTAATCATGCTATAATAATATCAAGTTAGGACTTGGGTAGTTTACGTGAGTAATTGGTAAGTAATTAGTAATTAAAAGTATATTGCAACTAATATGTTAAATTTTTTCTTTAAATCCTGCTGTATGCCAAGGGACATCACCCTGCAAAGACCACCTTGTCCTCCCTGGGAGCTGTTTTTCACTGCAAGTGTTTCTGGCCTGGTTCAGGCCGATGAGTAAATATTGGTGAAGGGCCCCAGTTCCCCCAGGAACAATGATCCCCACTGTCCCATTTCCTCCCCTGTCCTCTCTAAGGACAGCTCTCCAGACCTGTAGGTGAGGATCTTGTCCTGTGTGAACAGATGAAATGTGGTACCTCTCTTGTTTTGAAATAGCTACTGGAGTTCTGACACCTACGAGATTTTTGTCAGGAGGCACTATTTCCTGAGCACAGCAGAAATGGAGCAGGAGTGTGACATGGAATGTACCAGTTAGATGTTATGTTAGTCACATTTTTCTTAAAAGCACAATGATTTAGGGCGAGAGACAATATTTTATTTGTCATCAGGCCTAAACATTTAAGTGACATTTCTTTTTCCCTCTTACCAATAGATATATTCCTTGTCACTGATGATCAGTAACTGTAGACAAAAACACTGTTTTCCAGGAGAAATCCTTGAGTCTCCTTTGCTTGGTGGCCATAGTAAATGAAGCTACTGGGCAATAGTGCTCAGACATCTGTTTGGCAGTGATTACTTGTGTTCTTTTCTATCTCCCATTTTGTCTCATTGTGCTATCATACCACGGGACACTGTAAATCTTTGAGACAATAGCTTCCTTATACAACATGTCTCTACTGTCCTTTACATTCTATGGCCCAGCCTGCAAAGTGGGATTATTCAGATCCTTTCATGCTGTAGCATCCTCCTCCTTTGCATCTCTGCAGTGCTTTCATTTTGTGATTTGAGGTTTGCACTTGATTTGTCTGGCAAGGAGTTCTTAGGTCAGTGTTACTTTTTCCTTGCTGTGGGACACAGGCAACATTCTACTGAACAGAGTGGTAGAAGCCCAGAGGTAACTTATCAGTGCTGAACCCTTGCATGGCAGGCCAGTGAACCAGTTAAATTATGTCATTTTAATAGCTCAAGGGTATAATGAATCGGCTTATAAATTCTACTGCTGACACCTTTTTTTTTTCCACTTGCTTGTTTTTGTGAATTGATGGTCATCTTGGGTGTAACTACTTTAATCCTAGATTTTACAAGTGTTAGAACCGTTTGTTACTGGAATCAGTAACTATAATAGAAAGTGGATACATCAGCTTTTTGAGATGCATTCAGCAGCAGGACTGATGAGCAGATTTTTATCTAAAGCATCACACTGAACAAAATATGACTAAACATAAATCCTGTCACTGAGTGCTCAGTCAGTTGTGCTGTCTGCAGATCATTCCCTAGAGTAGTGTGATGGCTGTAAAAATGATAGCTGTTTTGTTGGTTCTTCTGGTTTTGGGGGCTGATTTTTTGTTTGGGTTTTAAAAATATGTTGTTCAGTTATTTTCATGGCAAAAGATGAAATATCAGTTGTATCATGGCAAATTCTTGAAATATCAGTTGTATTATATGATCTAATTTCTGTTTGCAAATATGGTAGCAAGGTAGGTGGTGTTCCCCATTGGGCCATTTGACTCTTTGTGCTTGACTGTCATTGAATGGAGAAATAACACTAGTGATCATGTAAATAAATAGCATCCTTAGCAAATTATAAAAATGTGTACTGGAAGAAGAACTGAGTTATCAGCTCTATTTAAGAAAATGCAGGATAAATTCAATTACTTTCTTCCCCCACTTTGCAAGCAAATATTAAATATTCAGGAACTTGACAGGATATTCTGTTTAGTATGATGCCAAGTCTTATAGCTATAAAGACTGAACTTTCTCATATATATTTTGAACATGTATTAAGGGTGTGAAAAAAAGGAATCTCAACTGCAAAGTAAAGGGACATTTGAACCAAATAACATAATTTTTATTAGTTTTTGTAATTCTATATAATGCTGATTGTGATTGTATCTCTTCCTATTTCTGTGCTTTTTAGTTAATCAGAAAATAAAAATTATAAACATTTCATTAAAATATTTTAGAATTCAGAATTTATAAGGGATTAAAGTTTGAATACAACTTTACCTTTCTTGTGGAAAAATTGCTTGAATAGGTCAAGTTTTCAAGGCTTTTGGATTCAGTCCGAGTTCTTGCATGTTAACTATAAAAGTTTATATAACACAGACAAGATGACTAAATATTAACTAGAGTTTTGAAATGTTATTTTTCAAATTACATGGAAACGTTTCCATAGTCTTTATACATTAGATATTGTTTTATATATGTATTAATCTTCCTTATTTTTCTGAGAAACCTTCTAAATAGGCTTTTAAAAATACACCTTTTGCCCAGTGAACTTCCAAACACCTATGAAAATAAAATGTGCTACAGCTGGTAATGTTGAGAAAAGACAAATATATGAGAAGTTGATGTGTTCTGTGCACATTCCAAGAGCAACAATAACGTAGGAGAACATTCCCCAATTTGTTCAATTAAAGGAACACAATAAATCCATCTTAGTTTACTACTACCCAAAATTAACTGAAAAGATTAAAAAAACCAGTGGAATTAAAAAAAAAATTCCATGAAGACTTGGTGTTAGTAGCTATGCCTCATTATGGGCATAGACAATTTTACCCTATTGTTCCATCCAATCTAGATTTTATGTCTTCTTATTTGTTTTGGTTTATCTCATTTTTTTATTAAATCCAATATAAGGAAGAATTACTGAAATTTCTGGTTGTTCTAGTTCTGTGTGCATCTGGGTTGTCAGTCATGTTATTGGCAGCATTCCAGCCCCAAGCTGCAAAGGAAGTAACACTTGCTATTTACAATTTTTTAATTCTTTTGTACAGTGATAATTTTACTTCACCATGTGACCATATTGCTTAGATTTCCTATATTTTGAAAGGCTTTTTTTTTAACTTCCCTGAGAATGTAAGTGGGATTGCATCCCAGCTGAGGCTGTGAGAAGTGAAGGGCTGCCCAGTGAGCATTTAGAGCATGCTGTATGTGATCATTCATGTGCACCATCATGGCGTGTTGAGCGTGTCCCAAGCTAAACTTCAGAATACTTTTTTTTTTTTTAAGTTGTTGATTTTGCTATTTTGAATTGAGATACTGGAACAAGACAAACTTGTTTTCCTCGTATTCTTAGTAATGACCTGTGCTGCAGGTGCTAGAACAGAGTGAGTGAGCCCTGTTTGAAACAGTGCTGGCACTTACCCTGTATTTATTCAAAGCTGTGCTTCCATTGACTTCAGCTTTCATTGGCAATGCTTAGCAATCCTGTCCAGCCAAATCCAGGTTTATGTCAGGCACAGAAATAACACAGCAGTGACCCCTGTGAAGAAGTTTGCATTGATAGGAACGTTGTTTAAGCCATAAGAGTTTTAGCTGTTCCCTTGATCTCATTGTTCTGATCAAAATATTACGTGTAAAGTCACAGGCTCTGATGACTCCTGTGAGCCTCACTGGAGATTTGGTATTCTGGAAATAGTTAATATTTCAGTGAGTCGAAGCCATCTTGTTGCTCAGCAGAGTTGTGCCACATTCTGGTGCAGAAAGCTGAAAAATCTAGGGCAGCATGAAAATAGTTCAGAACACTGAAATAAATTACTGAAACTGAAATAGTGTTCAGAATATGGGAAGCTTGGAAGCTTAGTAGGAAGTTGGTGAACTGAAATATGTAGACCCAGGGCAATGTGTCTTTGGGATGGTCTGGATACCTGAGGATTTGTTGCTTGCACAGTAAAAAATATGCAGATGAAGGGTGTCTCTCAACTCTGTGTGTTTTGTGCTCTAGATGCAGATGACCATGCCAACAAGGATTTAACACATGCAGCCGTGTTTCATGGTTAAGGATTCTGTGTGTGGATGATAGCTGGGCTTGAGCACCTTGTGTTAGATTGCTGATATGCATTCTTAGGGTAAAACTTGTCACTTTTTGATTGTACTTTAATAGTTAATGGTCAAGTGTCTTTTCTGCCATAATCCTCTGCAGAGGCAGAAGAAAATGATACAGCGTTAGGTTTTGGAGCAAGATGCATGTTCTCCATGTCTCTGCCATGGGATAGGTTAGTCATTTCCTTTTGAGTTCATTGGTTCCAATTACTTTGGGCTACCTGTTCAAGCTGAGAGACTTAGTGAGGAAATCAGGCTGTATTAAAATCCACTCCTCACCTGTTATGGTCCCAGCTATAGGTTTGATCTCGAAATTGTCATCCATGATGTAGTCGTATATTTTTTTCTCATTCTTTATCTTTCCCTCTCAGCAGTAAAGACATGGTTTGTGTATCTACTGGGAGGGACCTGAAGTAGTGCTGGGAATGCCCTGCCCTTACATGCCCATGCTGTGAGTCTGAAGGGGGCAGAACAAAGCCTACCACACTACAGGGTACAACAAATGGGAAAAAGTTCTTATTTCAAATGTTACAAATGTGTCAATACCTCAGGTACTGCTCCTCTCCAAAGCACTGTTTTGATTCATTCCTCTCGAGCTTGTTCATTATGTGTCTTGGATGGAGACTACAGACCTCTGAATAATTATCATGGTTGTGTAATTAAAGACTAGCATCACACATATGCACAAAAGTGTAAGATGCAGATAAAATGCACATTCTTGTATTTTCTCATTTTATTTTATTGACTCTGCAGTTATTTTTGGCAGTTATTCTTTCATTTTGATTTTTTTAAAATTAAATTATTATATACACTGTATTATGTGTTTATATTTTTGCCTATTTTTCATCAGACTTACAAGAAAGATATTTAGAAGTAGAAAGTTGAGACCCAACTCCAACTAAAGGTTCATTTCACTTTGTGGTCCTTCAAAATCTGATCCTGATTTGTGGTTTTTCACTATGCTTAAAATGTCTACTTTGAGGAAATCCATGGCATGGATAAATGTATGGGTAACAGCCATGAAGGGCGGAGATTTCAAGTTTTGGGACCCATCTCTTCTCTAAGATCTCTTAGTGCTAAACTGTTTTTCTGTCTTTCAAGACTGGAGAATCCTAAAAACTGAAATTGCTGCCGTATACACCAGCAGCTAACAAGGAAGGAGCTGCTGTCTGCACACAGCAGAAATACAATCCAACGTGGGCAGGCTGGACTTAATCTTTTGCTGACTTAATGATTATTCTGTAGCCAAAGGCAGTGCCTGGTAGCTGGAGATTTCTCTTTTATCCATAATGCAGTTTATCTAAGTAGGTCTTAGGAGCTTTGTCTTCTTTAGGAAGATATCCCAGCAAATCTTCCAGACTTTCTGGATTTTCAAACTTCTTTTCCAAGTTACTTATTATGCTTTATCACTCTATATTTTGTATATATATTGATTTTAGTTCATGGTCCGAGTCCCAGAACATTCTTGCAAAGTTCTCATGTGCTGCTAAGGACCTTTATGAATTGTTTATGTTGTTGGGATTGTTTAGCAATAGATTGGTGGCCTGTGGAAACAATGCAAAAAGGATTTGCAAAAGGCAAATCCAGGAGATGGAACAGTGTCAGCTCACAAAACCAGGAGAACCTGTTCATGCTGAGAAATGAGGAAACATAATTGTGTGTGTGTGCAGAAGCACCAGTCATCTTGGAAAAAATTGCTGAATTTAGAAAATAGTTTTCAAATCTGCTGAGTACAAATGAGTTGCTACTGAACTGAAAGCTACTGAGAAGAATGGTAATAGCCCTTTTATTTGGGAGCTAGAAATGTTAGCCCTTACTTGTGTTTTATCACCCACACTGCAAAGTCTGCAGTCAGCATGCGTTATACTTCTGCGCTGCCACAACATCCTGGTAAAATCTGTTGTGTTCAAAATTTCTTTTACTAGATTTATCTTGCTCAAGTGCTATAATGGGAAGTGTTATAATAGCTGTAATTGCCTGGTAAAGGGTTTGATTAAATCGATGGTCCTGGTCTGTTTTAATCGTGAAAATACATTGCAGGTTTGTGTGCCCCTTGAAAGGCTGGGAAGATGCAGCATTCTACCAAGCCTTGCATGGCTTGGTAGCCCAATGCATGGCCTTGCTGCCCCACCACTGCTTTCTCCCTTTTCCCACTTTGTGTCCGTGTGCACAGCTCCTCGCAGGTTACAGAGCAAGGTGGCACCTCCCAGGGATTTGCTGCCAGAGCAGCATAGTTAAAATATAGCATACATATGTTAATGAAGGGCAATTAAAGTCAGTTTGTAGGCTGTGTCCTCTTCTGAACTCACGCCTCCTGACCTCTAAGACTGTAATCTCAGGAATGTTTGAAGCTGGAATAAGCTGCCATTGTGGCAAAGGCAGCAGTCCTGCCCTTTTGCTCGCCTGCCAGAGTTGGTTTTGCCAGCTCAGCTCTGCTGTGGCTGTAGAGTAAACCACATCAGGGCATACATCTGACTGAAAAACACTTCCTTAGCCCCATTTAGGATATAAGCTATATCTTTATTTTCTCTTCAAAAAGATGTTATAATTGGATATTGAAGCATCTGACCTCTTCACTCACATGCAGTACATGTATCTAAAAGATGCAAATAGAAAAAAACAACAGAAATTCTTGCTTTGAAGGAATGATATAGATTCTGTTTTATCAATTTATTAATATAGCACTAGAATGGATTTTTTTTCATTGGAGTTAATG
>VYXF01010296.1:151841-206250 GCA_013397295.1 Polioptila caerulea | reverse complement strand
CTTTTTTTTTTTAATTTAGCCTTGGTTTTTTTTTTTTTTTTTTTTTAAGGAAATGATAATGAAATAAAAAACCTCTTCTCTCCTAGTGCATACTACTAAGAAGTGGGTTGTTTTAACCAAATAGAGTTGGGGTGTTTTTTGATAAAAAAACAAAACAACAACCTCAGCATTTGGAATGTTTTTGTTTGGTTTGAGGTTATTTCTTCCCCTAGGATCTGCTTTGGATTTGCTGGACACACATATTATTTTATGTTCCAATGTATTGATCCACTTGGGGAGGTGAACAAGTACTCTTTTAAATACAGTACACAAATGTTGGAATTCTAAGCAGCTGTAAAAGACAAAAATTATCAACAATGAGAATTGAAAGTCTGTGAGCTCATTTGAACTTCAGTATTTGGTATAGCTTCTAACAGAAATCAAGTATTATTCTTTGAACATTATATTTGACTGCCAAAAATGCTCAATAGATGAAATAAATGTGTAGAATAATAAATGTGTAGAAAAATAAATGTATAGAAAATAATGGTAGTCCACTTATAGAAAATACAACATTAGCACATTGGAGAAGGGAAATTGGGTCTTCAGTTTAGAGCAGGCACTACAGGAATATGAGGTTTTTGAAAGTAAGATTATCTGTATTTCAGAGTTTTCTGTAACAGCAAGCTTTTAATGATGAGTATTTATTTTAATTCCAGAACAGGAATATTAAGAGAGAGCTTAATTTATACCAGTGAATTCCATTCTCTCCATTAGTTTTATTTAAGGACAACCTAAGGAAAAAGATGGTTCAAGAGACATGATATTTATTAAGACAGAATTTTGTTATCTTTTCTGTGGGTACTGCTTTTTCTCTGAGGATTTTAAATACTAGTTTTTCAAGCAAGAACATTTTCTAGTAACCAGCATGTGAAAAACATCATTCCAGGAGGGAGCATATTCCAACCAAGGTTTCAGTTTGCAGGGTAGAATTTTATACCACTCTTTATTAACTGTAGCATGATGTAGTACACAACACCCCCCTATTTTTTAATGATAGTGATGAGAGTAGGAAAACAAAGTTTTTTTTAGCAGTGGGATGACTACAAGGGGCCATTCTGTTATGCTGCCTTCTGGTGTCCAGTACTCTGGATACATTGGTTGATTGTTTCCTCCATGGAATTGTTCCTGAAGTTTGAAACTTGTTCTAGTAGGCCTGCTAAAGGCTGACACGGGGTTTTGTTTTTCTTTTCTTTTCTTTTTCCCTTTTACTTACCAAAAGCAGAATTACAGTGAATTAAAAATGGGAGATTTAAACAATACAGACCAGCCCTTGCTCAGATTTTTGAGTGCCCTACAGTGGAAGTGTTATCTTAGCTTGCCTTTATTTTTTCTTGCACCTAGTGTACTTTCCTTAAACCTGTCAGATTAATGTTTAGACATTTGAAGAATTAATTGGTATTTTCTGGCACAAAGATGCCTGCTGGTGTCTTGAGCATTGCTTGCTTCTGCTCTGATATTAAGGTAGCAAAGTGACAGAAAGCAGATGATGAAGCTGTAAACCAAAAATCTCTGAAACAATTTCATTTCTCCAGTGTAAGCATTAATACTGCTTTATTTTTATGTTCTTATTTAAATGATAATGTTTAGAATTAGCTATTGCTTGTGTGTATATTTTTAGAAATATTTAAAAGCCTCTTTGCATAGCTGTACTGGTGAAAACAGCAGTTGCAAAATGAAGGGTATAATTTTAAACAACTGTAGACATATTTATAAATTTTAATTTTTTTTTCTTATACAAAGTTCGATCAAGAAGAAATGTAGAATTGGATGCTTGAATTTATATAACAAGAAATGAGCCTGTGTTAGAAAATTAAGTTTTTCAGTAACACTTGTCTTTCCTTATTTTTTCTTCTTTCTTCTAGGACCGGAATAGGCCCTATGACACTTTTAACTTGCACTCTTTGGAAAATTCCTTAATGGATATGATAAGGACTGATCATGAGCCTCTGAAAGGTAAACACTACCCTCCCAGTGGCCCACCAATGAGTTTCGCTGATATAATGTGGAGGAATCATTTTACAGGTTAGGAATATTCATATGTCCATGCTTGCTTGGTGTTTAAACAAAAATCAGCTTTTCAGTATTTCTATAAACTTTTTGTTAATTAATGAGTTTCCAGTTATGTGAAATTTCTGTTTTCCCATCTTAAGATAAAGTTCTCTACTAGGAAGATAAGGTGAAATGTGTATCCATTTATTGCAAGTGTACAATCATAGTATTATCTGAGTACTCTGGATAAAACATGGAATTTTGTATCAGCAAATTGTAGCACGAGATCCCTTGCTGCAGTCACTTAAAAAAATGTTTCATGCAACTGGAGCCCAATTGTTGTGTTCAACATCTTTTTCAAAGGTTATACTTCATTTATGTGTGGATTATCAGCTAGGACACACTGGTCCTAAACCAACCACTGTATCAAGGTTACTGTCTATAGTTATTTCAGATTTCCTTCAGACAAATTTACCTTAATTTGGATTTCAAATTGTTAGGGTGAGCCAGAAGTGCTGGGAAGCTTTTGGTTATTTATGCTGTTAAACTGTGTTTGTTCTACTGGGTGTTGCACTAGAGATGAAACCATTTCTAATACTTGGCTGATAATAGTGAAAGGTGTGGCAGCATTTCAGTGAATTCCTGATCAGCCTGCACCCTCCTTTGTCTTTATCTTTCATTGCTTAAGTTTAAAAATAGGTACACATTCTTGCTGATATGCATTCTTCCTGACTTTTAAGACTGAAGATAGTTGTAAGCTGTATACCAAGGAAGTATTGAACAAGAAATGATTCCCAAACACAGAGAAGTCAGAACACAAATAAGAAATTTAGTTGTGTATAGCACTTCCTATGCTAATGCTTATATACCTGTTTCTGATGTCATAACTGCCTCATTTACTCTCCTCTCCAAAAGTATTGTGCCTTTTTTGCCGTGTTTCTGGGTACTGGTTTTTTTTCACAACCCAACCAAACTGGCTTCTGTACCATCTTCTAACCTGCACTTCCCACTGTTATCTTGAAATTTGCTGTGCTGTAGCCTTCATGTGTCTTTAACCATTATTCATCTGTCTAAAACGGCAAGGAGTACAGTCTCATGTCTATTCTTATCCTAAACCTCTGAAATAAGGGTTAAAGTTGAACTTGAAAAAACAACCTCAACAAAATTGACATTTCTACTGGATATATGTTTCATGTGGCTGGTGTTAGAACATTAAATAAAATTCAAATTGCTTGTAAATACAGTAAAGTATTTATTGTCTCTTGTTAGATACGTTGTAATTTAGCTAAAAGTCCCATGATTTTTGTGGGATTTTTCAGTGTTTATTTACATATACAAATAGAGATTAATTGTTAAATTATGAATCTGAATGCAGAGAAAAATAAAAAAGGGTTAGAAATTGGATTGGATATTAATTGTTGAAGTTGGATATGACATAAAGTTTACATTGATCTTTTCCATTTGACAGTGGGGCCATTAGCTTTACTATTGCTCTGACAAAGGCTTCTGTCTCAGGCTGGATGTGCTCTATTTCATTTTCTCATTCAGTGCTTCTCACCCGTGTTGGCCTTCCTGCCCTGCCAATGAGCTCACTTCCAGTCAGTAGCTGTTGGAGAAGTCTGCCTTTCTATTAGTTACCTCCCTGTGTCTCTGCCTGCCTGGTTGATGGGGTTTTCCCCAATGATACCATGCCTTTCCCTGTGTTTCCTTCTTCTCCTCCATCTAAGTACAGGGCTGACTTTGCCAGCCCCCAGCCTTGCCCTGGCCTCGAGTGCACTTTCCCTGCTCCTGTTGTCACACTGCAGCGTGCCTGGGAATATTTGCAGGAGAGGCTCTTTCAGGACATGTTCATTCTCCCTTGCAAGAGGTGTTGCCTTCCTCTGTGTTAAACACATCTATGTTGCTATTTTAGCTGAATCCTTTTGCTCTTAGCTAATCTTTTAGTTGAATTTTTCTGCAAAAGTTGATTCAGTCCTCAAATCACTTTCTTACTGCATTTTTGCTGTTGCTTTTTCTGTGAAAATTGGTCTCAAATGTTTTCCTGAGCATCCCACTTCTTTTTCTCTACAAAGGTGCAGGTTTTTAGCTTCTGTATTTCTCTACACCTTCCTCACTTTTTACTTTGTTGTCTTCTAAACTCACTTGCTTTTTCTTATTTGTTCCACTCTCCTCTGGCTCTCTCCCTTAAGGTGGCAGGACATTTTAGTCTGTTACCACATGCAGAAAGTTAGTGATCAATTCTGCTTGCTTTGGCTTACTCTTAAGTCATTGCCAAATTTTCATTTACTTTCATCTTGAAGCTTTTTGAATATATTGGTTATGTACTTCAGCTTATTTTTTTCAGTTCCTTGTAGACAAACCCGTGTGAATGCCTTTTGTGTGAAATTTCTGGATTATTATGAACTTAACCAACTCTCTGAGCTAGTTCCTCTTCATTTTACCACCTCTGTCTTTCGTAGTAAACTGTTTATTACCATTAAATCTCTACTTCCAGTTGCATTTGATTGTCCTATCTTAGGTTTGTGCACTATTTCTTCTGTAGATATAAAATAAAGCAGCCACAAAAATCCTAATTTAAAATAAAAGCAATGAGATGGCTTTCAAATGACTTTTAAAAATTGTTCTTCTTTTGGTAAATGAGCCCTTTTTACTCAAACAATCCCAGCTAGCAGCACTTACAGGTCTGTTTGCCATACATTTATTATCCAAAATTTTAAGAGGAAAGGGTGAGTACCAAAGTCCTCTGATTTTGAAAATACAGGAAGATTTAATTCCAAAACAACTGTATGTTTCTTGGGGCCTCAAATGCATGTTACAGAGCCAGTGGGGCTATTTCAGAATCATTTCAACCCGCTGCTGCCAGCAAATACATATTTTTAGAAATACTGTCTGTATATGTATTCATGAGTAAAATATTGCACACGGTTTATCTGAAGTTTGAACTTTGCTTGGAACATCATCCTTCTTGGCATATGTGCCCTTCATGTCCCAGCAGATACTTGAAACAAAAAATAATTCTCTTAGGTGTGGAACAAGATTAGAATGTGGGTGGGAGGATTAACCATAAAAGATTCTGATGGGAAAACCAAATTGAAATGCTTCTGGGATATTTTATTCTTGTTTTGGGGTCTGAGTTCCTCATGCTCTATTTGGTTCAGAGGAGGCAATGGAGAAGCTTGAGGTGAGAAAGGGAGAGTCTGTCCTCTTGTTTGTAGTAGCTGAAGCTTCATACCCTTCTCTCATGGTCAGGCTTTGTCCTGCAGGCCATGGAAATTGAGTTTCTTTCACAGTCACCAAAGCAGATTGCTTCTTTTAAAGCATGATCCACGTGGCCTTGAGAGGGCATGTGATTAAGTGACATTTTTTGGGGAGGGACATTTTTATTGCTTTCAAGTGTGGAGCAGAGCGAGTCTGACAGATTGATAGTGCAGCAGAAATGATCTGATCCTCACTCTTGCAGTGCTGAATTACTTAGATTGAGCCAGTCTGACTGGCAGGCTGGCTTGGTGCTCTCCAGCAGGATCACTCAGTCACTCTGTTCTTTTTGTGTGTTTCTTGCTGTAAAAGAGATTTGAAATCTAGCTCTGGGGTTTCTGGACCTAAATTACCAACATATCCATCTAAGTTGTATTTTACCATGAGCCCAGTCTCGTGAGAAGGTGCTCAGTGTCAGCTCTTTTGGTTCTAAAACTGGTTTATTTTTCTCAGCTTTTTCTGCCAGATAGGAGAACCCTTCTGTATATTCCTGTCTTTCTGTCCTCGTAGTCTGGGAACTGTGTAACTTTACAAGTCATTTGCCATTTTCATGCTTTGAGATTTAAGGAATGTAAATTAATTGAAAAGGTAATTCTCATTTTCCTTTGTCCCAAGACACTTTGGCAGGCTTCCCTACCTGCTTTCTCTACCATCAAGACCAGCTTCAACATTTTCTTTTCTTGCAGTCAGTGCTCATAAATACTTTCCTTCTTTCAAAAGGAGGAAAGAAGCTGAGTAAAGGAATTGTTAAGCTTTGCTTGGTTCATGACAAATTACAATGTATGGCCCAGGGTACCTGGCTGTTCCCCATGTCAGTCATAACAAGGCCTCTTTGACAGAAATGTGCAAAACCTCCTATGATGTTTTTCCTGAACAGTCTTATTTATTTTCTGAGTGGCCAATAAAATATATTATATGCTACAAAAGTGTGAGGGACAGTTTTGCTTCCATGAGGAAAGGTTATATTTGCAGTATTTTATAACCTTTATTTACATTCTGCTTTGACCTAAAGGTGTAGGGCAAAAGTGAATTATCAGAATGGCTATGGGTAGATGCCACTTATCACTGACCAGAACATTTCTTTCCTACATAAAAGTGTCTGCTGTCTGTGGTGTAATATGTCACTGTTGCAATATGTTTATCCGTGTCAAACTATTGCATTACAACACAAACAGAGGCATTCTGATCTATAAAAAAATTTTGATCAGAAGTAACTAGCAGCTGCCTTTGTTCTATTTTTAAATAATTAAATAAAATATTTCAGCTGTGTTAGATCATATGCTGTGCACATGTGCTACGGACAGGTCATGAAACTAAGTATAAAATTGAGGAGAGAAATCATGTCCTTCCAAGTATTTTTTTAAAATGTACTGTTACACTAGATAACAGTAAAATTGGGTTTTATTCTAAATCGGAACAGAAACAAACTTTGGAATTAACAAATCCCCACCTAACAAAAATTCTAGTTTTTTTTAAAGTATCAGCGTGCCACAACTTGAAATATAAATAATTGGAGACAACACATGTACAGGGAGATTTCAAGAGTAGGCTTTCTTATACTGAATTTTCATGGATATACTGTAGAAAGATATGTAAAGCATGTGTTGATTATGTCATAATATTTCAGTAGAGATCAAGATGTTGAATATAAATGTACAACATTTCAGAGGCAGAAGTAGCATCTGTGAGGAAACTCTTTATCTTGATTTTCAGTACTTAATGTCACACATTTATTAGTGAAATACAAAACTGAAGTTACTGGGTTACTACTTCATAACTCTTGTAAAGACTATCAGGTTATATGAAAACTAAGCAAGATTTAAGATTTATTGTTTACATTTAAATTAACCACATTTTTGACAGCCAAGTGTTTGAAGATTACATGCAATTTAGGAATAAATACAGAATGGACCTTTACATTTCCACTTTGATTTGCATTCATTTCAGTACATGTCACCTGATTTTGTTCAGCTGTTCCTAAGCTTTTTGTAAGCAAAGCACTAAGTTTGCCACATGACCTAAGAAAAGTGAAGGTGAATGGATTGTATTTGTGTTTGCAGTCAGCAGCTGAACACAAAGGTCATGCAAATAGAACAAATGTTTTCATCTCAGTCCTAGAAATGCTGCTACACAGTTGGAGCTTTTTGCAATACTTTCATTAGAAAAAAGTGCAGTGTACCAGCATTTCCCAAAATCTTGGTGCTCATCACCCCTTTCTGTAAATGCTCATGAAAAACAGAGTGAGCAGACAGATGTGTTTGCACGTGTATTTGTGTTTAAAATTAAGCCACTCATGCTACATCTTTTGAAGGGAAGAGAGTATGTTGCCTTTCCCTTTAAAACTCTGCTTATTTAAGAAAATTCTCTTTAATATTTCTTTTCAGGACAGAATATGGTCATTAAATGGTTCCTATTTCTGCCTTTTGCAACGATCCTGTACTATGATCATACTTCCTAATTTGCTGCTGGCAGCCAGCATGTCCTTGTCTTTGACCCACTGAATCTGTTTGGTCAGGAGTGGTCGGGGCTTTTTGTTTGCTTTGTTTAGTTTAAGAAGTGATGATAGAGATAGCAAATTTTCCTTCTCTTTATTTTCCTTTTTTCATTGTGCTATTGAAGACTGACCTCACAAAGACCTAAAGCTGTTTTGCTTTTTTTCTTTCTCACTTTGCTACTGTTTTGAGGGTTTTGTATTTTAGTAATATACAAAGTCTGCTTTGATATTGTTTTATTTTAGTCCCCCCAAACATGCCAATGAAAAATACCAATATTGCTCTTTTGAATACAGTTCTAGAACTTCATGTAGAACGAGCAGTGTACAAATACTTGTCTACTACTTACAAGTAATGCCAAATTTAACTTTAAGTCTTGCTTTCAAAGTACTATTATCTTGAAAATATAGCTGTTTTCAAGCTAAAAATGTTTGCACTATTTAAATATATGCTGTTATATTTTATAGGTTGCTTTCCCTACTGATAGGATATATGTGCTTAGTCAGTGATAGGAAGAAGTTTTATTACTGATATTCATAGCTGATAATTATACACTTCACAGTGCCACAGTATGTTTTTGCACAGTTAGAGTATATATATGTGCACACAGTAATAGTTCTTCATATTTCCCTTCTGGCAAACAATAGTACTTTTGTTCCACTCAATATTTTAATTTTTTTAAAGATCTGTAAGTGTGGGAGTTTAAATTATGGGTGTGAACAAATGGCAAATATACATAAAAAAAGAGGGGGGAGAATAAAGTCAATAAACTTCAGAGAGCTACCTTTTATTTTTATTTTTTTTTAGTGTTGGTGTTGAAATTGCCTTTGGCATGTATGTTGAGTTAACGTAGCATAATTTCACATGCATGTCTGTAATTTTGGGGAAAGGGAGAGAGAATGGTCTAAGATCTACTCAGGTAAAAATTAAAATTCTTGTATACACATGTGCTTCATGCTTTGTGGCCATTTGTGAATCCTGGAGTGCACTCGTGGCTGAGCTGGAGGTGTGGGGAGATGAGGGAGGCTCTGTGGAGTCAGGTTGTGCTGTAAATTGGGCTCCCAAATACATGTGAGTCAGAGAAATAATCTTATTTCACGTATTAGGGGCAATATTCTGGTCTTGCTTTGGGTTTTGCACTCTTCTGTGTCTAAACTTTACCCTACCCCACTTATCTATCCAAGTAAGTATTGCTGGTTTTTCGTGCCTTTTGTTGGCACTAACTTGGAAATCGTAGAAAAGATAAGAGTGATAAAGGAGGTATTATTACTAAAGAAAGAGAACAGACCTAGTCCTGTTGCCAGTTTCATTTGACCTTGCCACAAGATTTTGTAGTCATAAATTGTAATTGATATCAACAGTGATCTTAAGCATTATGTGAGAGGAAGTTCTCATTCCAAGGCAGTGCTCATTCCCATAAAGTTCAGGACAGGTCAAAAGCAAGACCACCCTTGCTATTTTCTAGCAAATCTTATGGCAAATTCAAATTGCTGAATTGGTATAAGTGGTCAATCTTGGTGCAGATCATGAGGTATAATAGTGCAAGAAGTTTTACTCAATATATAAGCAATGAACATTGTTTCTTGGAATATTGATTGAAACATAAAAAAGGTTAGAAGAGGTAACTGTAATCTTAAAAGTCCTTCACTATGTGAGTGTTCATATCCAAGGGCTGATTAGGGTTACACAAGTTCAGAAAACCATAAAGCACTTAGGAAAAGTAAATGAACAAAAGAAGAAATGCAATGGTGGTAAAACTATGTCTGATACTCATGTTTACTATTTCTGGAGCAGCATTATTTCTCAAAACTGATCATGTAACTCAAAATTATCTAGACAATTAAAAAAAGTTTATTTACAAATGAATCAATAAAGATTCATATGTGAGAAGGTTATACTTCCTTAAGTTAGAAAGATTTCAGAATTCATTCAAGATTGCTACTCTCCTTTACAAAGAACAAGGTAAATTCCATTTACCATCTCATTTCCAGTATAATACAGAAGAGAAGATGCACAGACTTGATGTGCTCTGAAAAGGAATTGGGCTCTCTGCCATGACAAGTATGATACTGCACATGCAGCACAGCACCCAGGCAGTCCAGCCAGAAAAGTCTCTCCAAATGGTGCTAGGAGAGATAATTTAAGAAATTTAATGATGTAAGATAAGCAGCAGCACAGCCTGGGCTATACAAGAGTCATCAAGCCTTCATTTATGCTCTGAAGTATTTAAAGAGCAAGAAGTATACAACTGGATTTTTTTCTTCCTAAACTAGAAATTGAAAAGACATAAAAGAGTGATTATTGTCATAGCCTAAGTGCAGTACTCTAAGTGTATGTTAAAAAAGCACCTAATTGAAAATATACTCAGTAAATAGTTATGAAACCAAAACAGGCAGACTGAAAATGGCAGATGTACACTGAATGCAAGTACAGGGGATATTGTTACTGGAAGGGTTCCTATTTATGATTTCACTGAACTGCTGGAATCCATAACTTCTGTGCTCTTCTCTACGTTTCTGTTTAGTGTGCTTAATATTCTTGAAAAGTAGACCCTTTATCTGGAGATTTTGTTTTATAACTATAACTAGAAACATATGCTTATATAGATTTCGTAAATGCTCAGGTAACATACATGTGTTTTTCCTAAAATTGATTGTTTTCCAATAGTTATATGTGTGTTTCACCTAAATAGGTCTTTGAAAGTACATATTCTTAATTACATTTCACAGTTCTACATTGCACCTTTAAATTAAAAAATTATAATTTCCTTTCTGTGCTCTTGTCGTTCCTTAGATAATTATTCAGTTTTGTAATCTACAAATGGCCTCTTTTTTCAATTGAATAATTTGCTTCAAGCAACAAAATATTAAAACACTATAACCAATATGAAAGTCAGTATAAATTTTCACAATTAATTTATTGTCTTATGATTGGTGTATTGCCAGTCTCTTTTGAATGCTTTTAGTACGGGTGTGTTTTGAAAGGATTCCATGAATCTGTTTCTAGAGAGTTGCACGAGGGACCTCTGAAGATGTACAGAATTATCCTGCAAACTGGCTTAGCTCAGTGGGAGAACATGTCCTTCTGCTTGTGCTGCTCTGTATTTTCTGCTCCTCTTACAAGATAGCTGACAAGAACTGTTTAAAAATAGCAGGCCAAGGGCAGGTGACAAAATGTCACACAAGCAGCACCTGGTCCAGTGACAGCCTGGAGGGAGGAAGAAGCCAAACCCAGATGTCACAGATAGGATTCTATTTCTGAGGCTGGTCAAACAGCAGAATTTCAGCTTCAGCAAAGGAAAAGAGAAGGACCCATCCAACCATTATGCATTCAAATTTTACTCTATTTTTTCATAGTAGTTTCTTCTTATTTTTTTCTTCTATTCCAAATATTAATTTTAAAGCACAAATTAGTGCTTAAAAAAATTACCTTTTCTCTTTACAAGTAATACCTACAACCTCACCCTCATTAATACACTGTTAAGGAAAAAGGAATTAATGTCCATCTGGAGAGATGTCTGAAGTATTTTAGCAAAGGTTATACTAAGAGAAATAATCGCAGCTTTAATGCTTCTGCAGTGCCAGATTAATGTGAAAATATGTATAGAAGAATTATGTCTGTAATTAGGAAATGTGAAGTGGTTAATGAAGATCTTCTCTTTAAGAAGCTTTGCTCAAGGGGTTGGAAAGTAAAAATGGAAATTCTATTTACCTTCTGTTCCCCACTTCTTTCTAGAGGTGCTCTTTGCTTCATAATGATGCCTTATTGTGGTGGCATTTTTTTCTAAAAGGAGAAAACTTCAATGTGAAGACAAGATTTATTTACTTTTCTTAACCTGCTTATGACTTAGTTTCAGAAGTGTATTGAAACTTCATGCTGCATCTGTTCAGAAAAAATATTCATTACAGCACAGCAGTTTCAGTGACTGGAAATAGAAGGCTTTAATTATCAACAGGAACTAAAAATGTTGGAGAGGATTTGCTGTAGTTCAGCTTTGCCAGAGTTTGTTAAAGCTTGGGGTTTGCAGAAGTACAGGAACATAACCATTATATTGGTTTTTCAGTGTAGAGAGTGGATCCTGAGCTGCCATATTTCAATGTCCACGAGGTGAAGAAATGTAAAGTGACCTCTTCCTTAGCTCCCAAACCTAGCCACAGACCTAGAGATGGGAAAAGCCTATGAAATGGAATTACATTATATACAGAAACTTACTTACATTACTTAATTGAAATAAAATTTTACATGGCTATAATTATCCTTTTATATATTTTTCCAAGTAAAGACTAATACAAATTACAGCTTGCAGATTTTCTTGGGTAACTTAATTTAAAAAGTTCTATGACAAAGTGTCTTCAGGGTAAGGTTTAATACTTCAGCTCAGTTAAAAAGTATCCAAAACTAATCTGAGCAGCACTGCTGCTGTTGCTCTTTTCTTGCTTTAACAGCAAGGGTAGATTTCTCTGGACAAAATCACCTTTAGGTCAAAAATACCTATTTTTCAAAGTACATATGAATGTACTGCTTGAGAACAATATTCCTTCCAACCTAGTGTCTTATCTCAAATGGAAGGTGATGGGAGATTCCTGGGGAAGAATGCACAACCAGGGTAAGCTGCAGGTCTCTGCAGCTGTCTGTTAACTTGAAAACTTCTGGTGCTGCATGTAGTATGAAAAATAGTGATTTATTTTTACCAATTAAATGGAGTTTTGTAATGCTGTACTCATTATTGGAAGCCAGCTATAAATGGCATAACTGCAGCAAGGTTGAGCTTGAGGCCTTGTTTTGAAAGGGTAAGCATAATAATTTCTTTGTGCAAAGTAAAGGAATGTATTAAAATCATTGTTTTGTTGTTTATTTTGTGATTTTCAGTGTTTTAAGTACCTAATACTGAAGGTGTTGTAGTGTTAAATATTTTAAATGTGTGTTCTTGGGACATTGTCTTCAATAGGTGAAAGATTAAGCTACCCTGAGTGTTCATTCCCTGCATAAATTTTTCATATTAATGAATTTAATTCAGTTTTGAAATAAAAGCATTGAAAATGGCTTTTGCTTACATTGCAGGACGTATGGGAATAAACTTCCATCATCCAGGAACAGACAATATTATGGCTCTTAACAGTAAGTAGTTCATGTCTAGTGATTTATATTGCCATGCTGAATATTATTTCTTCCATCTATTGTGTGTGTAGCTGCACAGTCAGACATAAATATGTGTAATGTTTGCATAGAAGTTCATGTTCACTCTCTGAAGATGTTTCTCATAAATCAGTCACCTCTGATTCTTTGTATTAGCTTTGTAATGGCTTTATGTGATTCACTGGAAGCTTCATAATGCCTGCTATGGAAAATGTTACAGAAGAGTCTCTCTCGTTCCATCTTTGGGTGTGTATGTGTGTTAAAGCTGTAACTTTAATTTCTGATATCTCTCCAGACATATTTCTTCCTGTTGGGATGAGCTGTTACAAGTTTTGCATGCAATTACATGGACTGACAGCGTTTGCTTTGTTGGTTTCCATTATGTAGACAGGAATTGGGAGAATGTTTAGACATCTAAATAATGAGGGGAAACTGCACTTCACTGAGAGATTATTGCTTTTTTTTGTGTCAGGAAATAAAAGTAGAATTAAAAGTCCAGTCATGAACATACGACCTCAAAAAGCCTGGCAGAACGGATGTGGAAGACAGTTCTGTGTGGGGAGGGTGGGGCACAGGGTGCCAGGCAGCACCAGAATAATGCTGAACTGAGCTGTGCAAATCAAAGCAGAGTATTTGTCTGTCTAATCATGGGAAGTGCTATTTTGAAATACCCATTTTTGTATTAGACATGTTAGGATTATTTACAAACCTCTCTAAAATTTTTTGCCTTTGCACTGTCTATGTAAGTTAGACTGTGTATAGCTGAATATTGCAGGGGTTTTTTTGTGTAGTACCAAGCAAAGAATAATTTATTGATGTGAAGAACCGAAAATTCGTAATAAACAAGATGCAAGGTGTTTCACATTTGGCTTTAAAGGCCAGCTTTTCAAACCTGTAAGACTTTGCTTGTGCTCTTCTTAGTTTTACTCTGTTAATGGTGAGGTGATATTTTGGGGGGTTTTTATTGTCAGAGTTAGCATATAAACCTCCTTTTCTTAGGGCACATGAAATTACGGGAAATCAAATAATTAATTAGGAGAAACGTCTTGTTTAATTAAAGACTTTATTAAAAGAGGAAGCTGTTCCTGCCTCTTGGTGTAAGTAAGGTCTACACAGTACAGCTGTCAGGTGTTTGACATGAATTCTGTCTCAGAATGTATTTGTTGTTCTCAAGTGGGCATTCCAACACACTAACTGCAATACAAATATATTTATGAAGATGGGATACTATGATTGAATTCTGGGTTACCTTTAGGAATGGGCAGTTATGGTGAAATATGTATAAGTAGCATTTCTTACAAAGTCTAACAGAGTTTTGAAAGATGGGAATGAAAAACTGAAACAAAAAATTACACTATTTTGAGACATTTAAGATAAACTTGCTTTTATCTTAAATGAATGTTGTGTTTTATTCTGATTTCTTTTTGAGGAAGACATTTCCTGTCTAATTTCTTTGAGCTTTTTACAGCAGGTATATACTCTAATAATTTATAAATAACAATCATCTTATGTAGCTATAATCCTGGTACATGGTTAAAATATCAGCATATCTTACTGAGGGACCAAACCTATATGTATTTATGCATTTGCACTATTTAAAATATTATGGGTTTATTCAAATATTAACTGTTTAAATAAGCCTGGAATCATAAATATGCAATTTATGCAAAATTAAATTAAGCACTAAGTCTGAATAAGTTCACATATATTTTTCCTCTTCTGCAACTCTTCTCCCTTCCTTTCTTTGGTAGGAAAGGCCACACCATTTTTGACCATCAACGAGAGCCCTAAGCTAGAATTATTGTACTGTGAAACATTTTGAGTTTTGCTTTTAAATCTTTGAAGAGCTGAGAATAAGATAAAATATTCAAGTACACAAAGTTAAAAATTACTTTCTGTGATTGAAATCCTTTTTTGTATGCAGCTAAACTTGAAAAATTTAGAACTAGGTAATTCCCATGTCATTCATTACCTTTTTGCTGTCATGGGGAAATATACCAAGGAAAATCAGGTCAGGAAGACATACTCTTTTCTGTGCTGGAATGGCTGTGATTTGGGTTAGAAAAATACAAGAAGTTAAATAAAAATTCCCAAAAGATACTTCATCACAGTATTTTTTGGAATAATTTTGATAACTTATGTAATGTCTTTAAATCATTATACTTGTCATATCTATGTTTAATTTCTGTGAAACCAAACACTCTCTGCTGAGTCTGCAAATCCTACCTTCACATTCTATTTCAAGTCATTGCTTCATAAGCATTTTTCTCTTTTCCTGAAGAAAAGAAGACATGGTAATAATCTTTAAGATTTATTACTCAGAGCTCAGTTTCACCCTGACAATGTAGGTAGTCTTTTGAAGTCGGAAGACAACATATGCTCATGCCAACAGCAGTGCACAACTTCACATGGCTGTAGGGAGAGGGGAAGTTTTTGGGGGGATGTTTGTCTCTAGCTCCTTCTCGTCCTCTGTGGCAGCACTTTCAACTGTACTTCAGCTGTTATTCCTGTTTACTCATCCCAGCCTTTGAAGCTGGGGGTTTTCCTGCCTGCCTGTCTTGAGCTGCTCTGTCAATGTTGGAGGGCATTGTTTGGCTGGAGGGAAGGTGTTGCTGAGCTGGCAGCACGGGGGGAGCAGGCTGCCACTGTTCCTTTCATCATTGTGCAAGGCCAGATCCTCACCATCTTAGAACACTTAGTTCTGACATAATGAAGTTCGTGAGATAAAGAGATTACTTTTAAATGCATAATTATTGTGAATCTCTCAGTGCCATTAGAGGCATTATGCTTGTGTACATACAGAGTTGCACATGTGTATAAACATGTTTATATTATAGATGCTTCTGAAATTCAGAATTAGGCTTCTGTTGAGGAATGCCATGTTCAAATATTCAGAGAGATCTGATCTTAATCCTAAAGAGCATCTAAACAAAAGGAAGATGCAAATATTAGATTGAAAACATTTTTGAAGGGTAAATGGTATAGCTTTTGTCTGTACTAGATCTAAATGAATTTTCTCTAACTGAAATAGTGTTTTGGAGCAATTAATGACATAAGGTAATTTTTCTAGTAGTATCATTCATTCTGAGCTAAACAGTACAAGAATTTTTATAAACTTGCATCTACAGCACCTTATTAAAATAATTGATACTGTAAATTTTTGGGGAAATGTGGCATAAATTTAACTCAGAGGTGTCCTCCAGCCTTTCTCTTGCTAATATTCAATACAATTTGTAGCCATACATTGCTGCAGCCATTGCTTCTCTTGAATATGTGCTCCTTTCTAATTAGCTGAGTAACTAGGACTGAGTGATCAGCATGATGCATGGTCACCTTCATGGGAGGTGGTGAGCTGTCTTTAGGGCTTTTGGGAACTCCAGGAGGCCACAGTAACTTCAGTGGGAGAGAAGTGTGGCAGGTGAAAAAGGGAGATGGGAATAGATGAGGGTGTTTGATCTCTGTAAGGAAGCACTGAAGTGTTGTGCTGGGATCCCAAACAATCTTCTGTAAAATAAATGTAGTCTAAAGGTAGTTAAATGAACAAATGAGAAAAACCCAATTGTGAAATGCTGGAATCTTGTTTTTTGTAAAGCTCCTCTCTACAGTGACTTTGCAGTCCTGTTGGGCTACACATGTTCCATCTGCTTCCACTGTTCACTCTTGTCTCATACAAAAATGTGTCATCTGTGAGGTCTGGTACTATTTGCTCTCCATCTGACTGTCTTTTCATTAGTGTAATTTAGTTCTATTTATTCAGAGTAAAATAATTTGAAAAAGACATTAAGGAAAGGATTTGGGGCACCTTTTTAGATGTCCGTGTTGAGATTTTGGTTTTGTTTTATTAATCCCATTTATGTGGGGAAGTTGTCATGCCATGTTTCATGACAGGGAATGTAATGGCAACAAAACTATTTCATTTTTTATTTGCATGTCTCTGTTGTTTTTAAAATTGCCTTGTCTCCTTGAGAGCTATTGTACTTGGCTCTTCCTAATGTGTTGTTTTCAAACACATATAATATTTAAATACAGAAGTTGCTGAAGTAGCATTTTATATTCAAAAATTTTGCCCATGCTACTGTTATAGCTTGAAATAAAATGCTCCAAATAGAAAGCTTGTTGAATTATTTCTGTCTTGCAAGATCTTGGATTGGCAGTTTAATAGCTAATAAAAGCTTTCTTTTTGTAGTGATAATGTTCTGGGCAAATGTGTGACTAAATTCCAAGAGGCATCAATCTCATCTAATAGTTTAGTTCTTGCCTGTAGGAATTTGCTGAGCTCCTTAGACCAGTTGCCAGGTTGGGTTGCTAATGTGTCACTATCTTAATAGAATATATAGAATAACAGAAAAGAATAAAAAACACTGAGAGAACTTAAAAGGTTTGCAGAACCAGATCTGATTTAGTTGTGAAGAGATCTGAGTTAATATAACTGGAGGGAAAGTCTGATGTGCAGTGTGAGGTAGCAAAGGCAGCAGAGGAGTGCCAGGGTGTGGGAGCTGTCTCTGCACAGCACCTTGGTGGGTTTTTCAGAACCAGCTCGACAAGCACTTGGTGTTGATGCTGCCTTGGAGGCTGAGGTGGGCTTGCTGATCTCTCCAAGACCCTTCTATACCTATTTAAATTTTTAAAAGGGTGAAGAGAGAAGCAGGGGAGCAATAGTAAGTGCATGCTTTTTCTGCTTTATTCCTTTCAGTTTTTTACATTGGCATCTGTACTTCCAGAGATCCCATTTGGCTGTTACTGAAGGCAGTATCTCTTATTAGTAGCTGCTAAAGGCTTTTTCTAGCAGAGGAAATTTTCTTAACTCATTTTCCTCTTAGTCCAGCTTGGTTGCTCTTTAATACCTTCTTGTTTGTTTGTTTGCTTGTTTGTTTGTTTTCCCCACTGCTTTTCCTGCCTCACAGCCTCACCAACGTGCTTTCCTTTCATCTTTGTGATCCTCTCCATTGTGGGTTAGTGCCATCTGTTTCCTCTGAATTTTAAGATTTGCCAGGCTACTCCAAGAGCATTATATAGGATGATAAAAGAGATGAAGCAGCCTGGCTGTTAAAAATGTGAGTTTTATTGTTAACAGATTTTTTAAAACAAAAACAAAATGATGAAAATAGATAAAGCTTCACTCTTGCACAGTTATTTGGCTGCTCATATGGCTCAGGAAAGGACACCTAGGCTGGTTTTGGGTATTGAATGCAGCTCATGTGTTTGATCACATGTTTGAGGCCCAGTGTGTGGGACTCAGCTGCATACAGCTTACATGTAGATTGTGTTTTTCTGGTGATGGGATTCAGCTGTATATGTATGTGAGCATATGTTAGCAGGGGGATTGCTGCAACGCTTGCATTGTTAGTATTGGGAAAAAATCAACCACAAGGAACTGCTGAGGTTCTTACAACCAAATTATTGTAGTGCCCATGTGCACATCCAGCCCAACTATCAGTGGAAGCTGAGAACCTCCTTTTCAACCACTCGTAGATGAGTGTCCATCTTTGCAATTCTTCTGGATGATCCCTCAGTTGCAGAAAAACACATTGCATAATTATACTTGAATCTATCACCTTCCCTTGGCTCATGAATGCATTTCCCCTGGTATTTTAATTCACTTGTAAACTTCCAGATCCAAAGAACTTCAGAGACCCTCTGTTCAAAAGCAAAAGCTTGACATATTTTCCTTTCTCATCTTAGAAAATCATTGCGTAACTCATAATGTCCTAAAGCAAGTATTGTTCTGAACTGCTGACTGTTTCAAGAATACAAATATGTGTTCCAAGCTAGAAATAAGATTCTGGTACCTTATAAATCAAGGAGGTTAGATGTCTTGTCATATAAACTTTCCTTTAGCCAGTATAGCTCCAAATTTTCTGGTCTGGAAATGTTGATCTCCTTTTTTCACAGAGGTAATGCTATTTTACATCAATTTAACATGTGTCTTTAAGATTTCCTTGAAGTGTGCATCTTTGATATTGTGGCCACATAATTGCATGAACAAGATAAATACCAGAAGTGAAGAAAGAATGTTCTTTAAAATCTCAGAATACTTTCTATTAAGTCTTCCATAAAATGTGATAATACAAATAAATGTTGTTGCCTTTTTCTGAACTTGAAATTTACATGATCAAATTCATTTTAAGTTACAATATGGTGAGCATGTAGATCTAGTCCTTTTGAGTTAATGTTTTATGTATTCACAGATTTATTGCTTCCTAGGACTGATAATTATTTGATATAAATACAAAGTGACTTTTCAGTCTCATGTTCTAATGAAACAGTCAAGAAATCCCAGAGAATTTCTTTTTCATCGGTTTTGTGTAGCCTTGAGATGCAGTTAAAATCTGAGCAGTTCATTTGAGTGAGTTTTGATTTATTGCAACAATGGGCAGTATTAGCTGCAGGCTTTGGAGAATTCCAAAGCATTAACACTGAGTTTCCTTGATTGCATTGCAAGATTTGGGGTTTAGGGAGTTTGTTCTGCAGGTTTGTTAAAAGCTTAAAGTTCTGTCCTTCATGATACAATTTCATGTTCATAAAAATACACTTGGCTTCTGGGATGAGGTGAGTTAATAGTTTCAGGAGAGGTAGCAGCGGGTGAAAAAGGATCTGCTGTTCCTTTGCATTTGAGGCCATGCAATTGGGGACACAGCAGTTATGTAACTCAGTACCTGACAGTTACAGGGCATTGCTAAGGATGGACAAAGCCCAGAGCAGGGGTGAGCCTGCTGCACAGCCCAGCAGAGCATCTCCACTTCTGCACGGGAGAGCACGCTCAGCCCCTCCTCCAGCACCTGGGTTTGCCTCAGTGCTGTAATGACCAAGGGGTGCCTGGGAAAGAACCATTTGTATTGAATGCAGAAACATTTCAGGAGTGGTTTTCTGTGCAAAAGGATGTTTATACATGGCACCAAAACCAGGACATGGGGAGCAGATGCATTGGGGGGTACAGTTTAAGGAGCTCCCAGTTGCTTTTGTCTTCTGTTGGAATTGCCAAGGAGAGAAAGTAACTTCATATACACAGCTCTGGTAATTTCATTGTTTGCAATAGTGCAGTAATCTTCTTCTTTTCTCCCAAATGTCTTCATTCAAGAATAATTTCTAAATTGTTTACTTTCCAAGGTATTTACTGAAACTGGAGGCATTATGAAATTTACCTGATGAACTATTCCTGCTGTTTAATCTGTTGTGCTGTGAATTTTGACTTGTGAGCAAGATGAGTATTTTTTAATTAACTTGTTTCAAATGACACATTCAAAATTCACATCCTGAGAAAGCAACATAATAAAGTGTGCATTGACATTCTGAAGTCATCATGCTGAGTAACTCAGCTTCTTGGAAAAAAATAACATTTTTATATAAATACTAGTTAAAACTGAGAATTTTCAATTTATGTGTGTATATGTATACAAAATATAAACAACAATGGTGAAACTTTGCCTTCTTTGAGTATCTAAATATGATGCAATGTTTTTAAATCAGCAAAAACTGACCTGCCTGTGTTCCTGTTTAAGTGAATGACACTCTTTTGCCCCTGAAATTTACAGACAAATATCCCTTCAGTGAGTTTCAGTAACTTTTATGGACACATAAAGATTGTGTGTGAATGCAGATATAGGATAAAACTATTATTCTGCAGTGCAGTATTGCATATAAGTGTTATAATAGATGAGTAGCAATAGAATATCCTAAAATTTACAGAAGCCTGTGGTAGATTTCTGCCATCATGTACTGATCTTGATCAGAGCCTAGAAGTTTACATTAAGTATATAAAGCTTTGTTTTCTTCAGAAGAAACACAAGAGTTCTCTTTCATCTCATATTGAGATAATGCTGCTTTATTTAATTTTTAGATTTGTAACATTCTGAGAAAACTCTTTCAGATAAATTACTCTCCGAACGTGTCCATAACTGTACCTTGAAACATGCCTTTTTTGGGAATGTGGGCATTCATCAAGACAACAACTTGCTACAAGAGATCTGACAATGATTCTTTGCCATCATAATAACTAATAAAACAGGACAATAACTAGAAAGCAGGAGGACTAATTTTATCCTTGCTGCAAAGGCAACTCTGGTGTTCATTCTCACTATTGCCTGCTATAAGCAGCAGTCTCTCTCTCGGGGCTTACCAACCACCTCACTGTGGCTGAGGACTGTTCACACAAACAGCTCCTGCTGTTTGCATGTTAAACATAAATTGCAGAGCAGTTCATCATAGCCCTTGAAATTTTTTAATCCCCCCAGTGACATACTCGTGGAGTTGCCTTTTTGTGACCTCGCTCCCAGTGGAAGAAAAAGGATGTGGGGGTGTGGTGTTTCCTCAGGGCTTGAGGAAGGAGCTGCTTGGGCAGAAGAGAGGTGCCTGTGCTGGAGGAAGGCAAGCCTTGCTCTGGGCAGCCCTGGGGCCCCTCAGACAGAATAAACGGAGCCAGGGAATGCTGAGGGGTCTGGTGGGGCACCTGGGTGTGTAGGGCAGGGCTGGAAGGCACTGGGTTAGTTATGGAAATAAGAGATGGGACTGGGAAGGAGCAGGAACACTGATAGTGTTACAATGAGGAGAGAAACAAAACAGAGCTCTGTTACCTCTTCCCGAAGCTCCCTTCTGTTGAAACCCCTGCTTGGTCCCCAGCCTTGCACACTGAATTGCCTCGGAAGGATAGATGGCTTCTGTGATTGATCAGAGAGCCTGTGCAGAAGACACGTGCTTTCCAGATTATTTTCTGTTTTTCTAAAATTCCAGATCAAAAATGCTAGTTTTTGCATTTGCTACTACATCACAAAATACAGTTCCAAAGTAGTCCAAGATTGTGATTTGCCATTGATGCCTGACTCATTGAAATGCTGTGTTAATTCTGGTAGTTATGAAGGCATTTTGTCCATCTAGTTTTATTCTAGTACATCTAAATGTACTGGCTATTGAGTTCATATTGTTTTAGGATTTTAGTGATTACATATGGTTAATTATTTAAATTGAAGCATAATTGGAAACTATTTTCTCCACAACTATTTAATAAAATTTAAACTTAGTTCTTTTAATTAGGGTTACTGTTCATGATGTTTATTGCCACTTAAAACCATAATCCTAAATTGTTATTTTATAATACTGCCCTATATGCCTGATCTTTTTAATACCTTAGCCCTTTGCTATGTAGAAAACTTGCACAGCAGGTATGTTCTTTTTGTTGTGTTTTGTTTTTCTTCCCTGACTGTATCATATTCAACTTTTTTTTCTTATCTTGGGTTCTTTGAATTTCATCCTGCATTTTTAAATGTCTTAATGGTGGGAGGGGAAAAGGAGAAGAGGTAGAAGCTACATTTTCATTGCTTTTGGAGCTAAATCTAATGACAGCTGTACCGACAATTTTCTTCTGTGTTTACATGCAGCCAGGAGCTATGGGCGGAGAAGAGGTAAAAGTATTTACTAAATGTTTTGTTTGCTGAATAGTGGGAGAAATAAATACTTCGTTTTCTTGTGATAAGATGATGTTACCAATTTTAACATTATTTAGTTGATCAATTGCTTCATATAAATCAATCTCATATTCTTCCCTTGCAAAACAGCTCCCTTTTAACAGCATCTTAAAGCAATGGTGATCCTGAGCTGATAACTTCAAGTGTGTTGCTGTTACTAGAGAACTGGAGGATGACTGAACATAAAGACTCCCATGACATGTATTTGTGACTGTAAATGCTTAGTGTTCAAAAAAAAGATCAGGTTTGCCTTTATGTTTGGTGTTTATTTGCTTTGTAAAAGTGCAATGTTTGACTGCTGCATTGAACGTTTGAAAATTACTTTTTTTTCTTACATGAAACAGCTTTTGCTGAATATTAGACTTCATTACACTGAATTGCCCCAGATAGAACTTGTGTGAATACCAATACCAGTAACAGTCCTCAACAGTGAATACTGATAGTCACTTTGAAAAGAGACAGGATTTGGGCACGTTTTAGCAGTATTTCATCATAGACAAGCCTTAAAACATTAAAGCAAACAGAAAATGTTTTACGAATGTACAGTGCTGCATATCAGTTTGTTCTGAGAGATGGATGAACAAGGACAATAGCAGGCCCAGCAGCTGGACTGAGCAAGGCACTAATGCAGCTTACATTTATGTCCTGTGCTGTGGCTTACACAGACTGGTTGTTACTGAGAAAAGAACAGTGAAAATAGCAGCTTTTAACAATTACATTTAGGCAGTGCCATCTGCATGGGGTACTTTAGCAGTAAACTTAATTTTACCTTCCTTTCCATGCAAGTGACATTGCAAGTGACATTCTTCTCCAAATGTAGAATTTTGCATCACTTTTGTGAAGAACCTGAGAGACAGATGTATCCATCACACCTACCAATCGTGTCCAAGGGCTTGTAATTTGTGTGGATTGAGCTGGTAGGCTGCACAGGCCATACTAGCACAGTTTGTAATAAAGAATTTGCTCTGATTTTCTTCAAAGCTGGCTCATTTTAGTGTTTATTTGATAGCTAAATCTGCAACAAAATATTCAAATTTTCCTCACAAACTTACCTTCCTATTTTTGCCCACCTGCGTAGATCAGGCTACTGTTAACAGATATTGAAAGCATTCTAACACTTAGACTTTTTCAGTGCTTTCATGATACTGAAAAAAATTGGGAAGTATGTGGAGTATTCAGTAAGGTGTATTCTCTGCGCATATGAACGCTGTTTAATTTTATTTTAAGATTGTGGCAGGTGTTTCCAGATTGATCAAATGGCATCAAAGTTGGAAAGGAGGTAGGAATCAGTAGGATATTATACATTACTTGCAACTCATGTTTACATGTAGAAGCAAAATACAATAATGCAGAAGCAGTTGTGATGAATGTAATTTAGGCTGTTTTGTACAAATTTTAGTGAAGACAAAACAAGGCAAACAAGTTCTGAATGTGCTGACTTTTCACATTTTTTTTCTCACTACCAAGAAGCATGTTTCATTCCACAAGAATTGTTTCCTGTGTGAAATGGAGGCTTTTCATACTAACAAGTAGATTTGTGTCTGTGTGTCTTGTCATTAATGTTAGGGATTTTGACTCGCCTCATTCATTTTAAAGTTTGTGATGTTCATGCTTTACCATTACCTTGACTTTTATAATGTTGTTTTTGAGCTTTCTTAACCTTAAACATGAAATTCTACCACAGTCTGTTAAAAAACGTGCTGGTTATCAAATATTCTCATATATCCCTCTCTATTGCTTTTACCATTTGCATTGGGATTATATGCAGAGTAACCACAGGCAAGTCTCTGAAAGGACTTATTTTAGGTTTGTTATACTTGAATATTTTAATTAGTGTTTGATTCTGTCACTGTGACTAAGCATCTTCAGTGAGAAGAGGTTTTGTCAGACATTTCTTGAGGCTTGCCATAAACTCTTAGTTCAGTACTCAATTCTCTGCTTCCTTTGAGAAAAGAGCATTTCTTTGTAGGTATCATGTTTAGAGCTGTTGAGTCATGTTCTTGGTACCTTGTTTTTTAACTTTTACAACCAGTTTTTTCAGGTACAGATGTAAGCACGGCTGTGGGAAATCAGCCCAAACTATTTTGCTACACTGACAACTCAGAGATGCCTGGGGAGGGGTACAGGAGTATGTTACAAAAAAAGCACATTTAGTGATGCTTTTCTGTAATGTTCTCTCAGAAATTTGCCCCAGGGGGTCTCTTGAGGTGATGTTTTAATATTTATTGCTTTAGATTGCATTTTTCCCCCATTCTTACTCATTCCCTTTTCTAAGCCTACGTAAATTTTTCAACATCCCAAAAAGTCCATAGCAAGGATTTCCAAAGTTTGCCTTGCTTTCAGCCTTGGCATGTATTGACTGTGTTCAATGCAGTTTATTTTTCCCTTACTGGAGAAGACCATGAACAGTCATTCCCTATTCCCTTGTCTTTCCATTATTTTAAATGTATTCTTTTTACATTTAGCTCTATACTTGATTTAGCTATAAACTTACAGAACATCATTTGCATTTGTTTAAGGTGAGTGCAGTGCTTGTAGACTGCCAAGCACCTGGCATGGTGCTTAGAGGTGATACCTTGCTCTCTAAGTTGCTGTGAATTTTTATTATTTCCTTCAGACTCAGTCTCCTCTGCAGGTCTGTATTTTAGCTGAACACCTTGTTATTAATTTGATCTGTCATCTTCCACTAAAGGCTCATGTTTGTTGTTTGTTTACTTTCTTACAAGAAGGTAGGTTGATGGGCAGGAATTATAAGATTATTTCTTTCTTCAGTAATGTCAGTCTCTGAGATATTGGCAGATTTCCTTCTTTTCAATGAGTATTCTGATTTGATATTTTTACACAGTAAAACATATTATATTTTATAATATATATATAACTATAGTAAAATACTACAGTTGTAGTATTCTTAATTATTTTTTCTCTCATGCAAATGTTCTCTTTTATGTTGAAATGCATATGTTTATACATGTGCATGACCCATTTTCCATTAATGGAGTGTTCATCAAAATTCTTTCCTGTTTTATGCTGTAAACCCACCATTTTTAACAAGTCTTGGAAAGGTAGCATCTCTACATCATTCTCTGATTGTGGCATTTACCCTGTTTTTTATGTTGATGTGTAAATGCATGATAGGATTTTTACTTCAGTGGGTTTTTGTGTCTGTCATCTCTGTCAGTGTTTCAACATTCAATATATTCTTTTTAATCAACACTCTTCTGGTGCCTGATGCTTTCAAAAAAGAAACCAGGTTGGTGTTGTGTGTCAGTGAGAACATCTTTCCTGCCTTCATTAGCTCATCTTCCATACACAGGATTATTGCTTCTTTTTGTAATCTGTCCTTTGCTGCTGGAGACAACTACTGATATTTTCAGTCTGTTTTTCTGACTGCTGTCCCTCTGTCTTGATTTTTCTCCTCGCCTGTTTTTGTTTCCTTCACTTCCCTGTGCTGTTAATACCAGTGTGGTATTAATCCTTAGGCCTTGCTATGTCAGTTTCATGTGATCTGTTACTTTGAATTTCATTATGTGCACTTAATTATAAATACATTTATATTTGTAATCAACCCCCCTATAAACTGTTTGTATCACTTAATTATAATTCCATCCCTGGGAGCAATGCACCATGGTCTGAGGGGACAAGTAGTCTTTTCAGAGTTGAGCTGTGGTTGCTATTTATACATCTCTCCTTATTACAGGATGTATTTTTCAACTCAGATATAGGGAACTGTTGAATTCTTAAGTTTGCAAGTGTTGCTTATATGCAGTCCGTGAATATTTTTTTATCCTCCTTGTCAATAAATCTGTTCTTAGTGTAATGTGTGTATACTTTGTTAGTAATAGCAACGAGTTAAGACACATCAGATGGTTACAAATAAATTCTTTCCTTTTCATTAACAAACTGAGTAGCAGCCATTTATGTTGATTTTGCTCACTCATTTCTGAAAGGATGTTTTAACTCTGAGTAACAAACAGACTGAAGGCTGTTCTAGCTAACAATGTTTTCCTTCAAGTGCAAATTCTTTGTGGTTTATTTAACAAGATTTTTTTTTCTTATTCACTAAGTCTCTTCACTTCGTGTTTAATATTCACAATCCAAAGCTTTTCCATGTTTATTTTGCTGTTTGCCCCCTGCTCAGTGTGGGCCTGTGTTCCATGGAGGTTGGAGTGCTGCAGCCCTTGTTGTCAGGATCCTGTAGAGCACTCAGAGGACTGTCCTGCTCTGCAGTGCAGGGGCTTGAGGGAGCTTGAGATCATTCCTTCAAGATCTGTTATGGAAGGTGTAAATCTCTAAGGATTGGTTTGAAATGCAAATCTTGCAAAGGTTATTTCTATAGCTATGACACATAATTTCATCAGATAACTTGTTTTTAATTTCTATCTATTTGCAAGGGTTTGCTTTAAAGCTAAATTAGGTTTATTGTCATATAAGGGTAATACACTCTTGGAAAAAAAGCAACAATACTAACGAACATGAATTGGACAACTGGACCACCTAGCTGGGTCCTTTAATGCGAGTTCTGTTGAGGTAAAACAGTAGAAGTTTTCCACTGAAATATTTCATTCTCCAGGAAAAAGCGTTGACTGTGGATCCTCCCCAATGTGTTCCAGGTCGGTCCTCTCTGTTTCCCTTCGAGGACGGCTTCCTGGACGACAGCCACGGCGATCAGGCGCTGTCCTCGGGCCTCAGCTCGCCCACGCGCTGCCAGAACGGGGAGAGGGTGGAGCGCTACTCCAGGAAGGTCTTTGTTGGAGGTCTGCCCCCTGACATCGATGAAGGTACTGGGAATCTCTTGCATTGCTGAGATGTGGGTGGATTTTCCCAGGTGTGTCTCTTGTAGTGCTGGTGGCGTTACTTAGAACAAACACACGCTACCCCTGCAACACCCGAGAATTTGCTTGAATTTCTTGTGTGCTGTAGATCAGAAGAGATGGAGACAGAAGTGGCTGCACAGCAGGTCTTCTGATCTGCATGTCTTCCCACGACTGTCAAGTGGGAAAGCTGAAAAAGGGAACTTAGTGGGTACTATGCTCCATAGTCTTTTCCTATTCTTGGATGTGGTTGACTTTAAAGAGTTTCTTAATGCAGTCCTCACCAAAATACCGTGGGCTTTAAATAATCAGCTCTTATACCCAGCATGTATGCAGGGTTCAGCTGATAAATATAGGGTAATAATATGGTTACAAAGTAATAACCTGCTTAGCAAGGTTGGTCAGAGTTTTTCTTAGTCATTATCTGCTCTACTTGTGTGTGCCCCCACAAACCTTTACTCCCAAACTAAAATCATGACAGTTTTTGGTGTATTTTTCATAGTTGGAATATAGCTGGAATTCACCACTGTCTAGCTTCAATGGGCATGCACAGGGAATTTGAGGGTGCCTTATAATGAAAAGAGGGAGATCTCTAATGTACTATCTGAAGCATAAACCATGTACAGTTTTAATGAAGAAATAGTAGGAGCTGCCAGCCCATGTTTACCAACACTTCAAATGCAGTTCCCATGTCGCACTCAGAGTTGTTGTACAGGTCTGGTGGGTAATCTGGATTTGCAGCTGTAAGAAGCAGCAGCCCAGCAGGGCTCAGAATGGAAATACATGCCCAGTCTGTCCTGGGAGGAAGTTACATGGTGACGTGGGAGCTGTCACCCTCTTTCCTGAGAGGTCTCCTTCAGTAGCCCTTTCTCTTTCAGCTCTTCAGGTACACAATGTGTGTGTTCTGTCTCCAGATGCTTGAATCTGCTGTGCAATTCATGGGGTCAGAGAAACTGGACACATCTCAAACAGCAATCCAGAAACTGGAAAAACCCACTGCCTTTTCTCCTTGATGGCTTGTTACTCTGATCTACCTAACATCACAATAGACACAATTTTAAACTAATTCTTTATTTAAAGTATATTTTTAAAATTACTGACAAAATAAGAATTTTTTTAAAACCCAACAATTTAAAATACTTTTTTCTGAAGTATTTACCTGTAAAACAAAATTGTCCCATAGGCTAGCTCATGATGTGTGTTACATGGTGGTTCCAAATTGATGCTTAAAAAGTGAAGAAAAAACTTGGTAATTCAAGGCAGATTTCCTGAGGGGCCTGAGGAAGGTGAAATGCCCACAGTGGCATGACCTGCTGCAGCCTCTTTCTAGGGCAGGCTGCAAGGAGCAGCCGTGCTGACACGGAGCTCCTCCGTCAGTCCCATGTGGCTGCATCTGACCCTGCTTTGTGGCTATAATTAGAAATAGACTGCAGCTGAAGCATATTCACTTCTGATAGATCATGTTTGCATTTAATCCCGCTGCAGACTTCCACTAGTGGAATGTAAAATCCCTTTTTTAAGCAGCCATGTACAGCACAGAGATGAAAGAATATTTAGGCATCCTTTATGGACATTATTGCAGTTTTCACTGCTCTTGTTTTGTTTTGTTTTTTAAGTAAGACCTTTTTACCTTGCCATTTGTCAGTTTTTATGTTCTCTCTAAGGTACCTTATTTCTTTTTTTTGTAGATGAGATCACTGCCAGCTTTCGTAGGTTTGGACCTCTTGTGGTGGACTGGCCTCACAAAGCTGAAAGCAAGTCATATTTTCCACCTAAAGGTAATTAGTTTAAAATACACTTAAGAAGGCTGTTCTGGTAAAAGGAAATTACATCCACCATGTGGCAATCCACTATAAAGCCAAGTTGTGACTCTTTATGGGGAATTTTCTATCTTGCATCAAGCACATTTTCAGCCATTGTCATGATGGGAAAAAGGTCACAATTTGGTTGTTTAAATGTGCTCCTCTCTGTGTAGGTCTTCAGCACACCTTGATCCCTTTATGAATTATGCCTTAATTTGTACCAGCAGTAGGTGGAATGCAAGCTGCAGCAATTTCCCAGTGGATCCCGTGGTGGTTTCACGTTGCAGAACCCCCTGGAGCTGGAGCTCCCCGGGCTGGGTGCGGTGCCCGGCGGGGAGGCGGCCGCAGCCCACGGGGCTGGCCCGGGTGTGCAGCTGGGACAGCCTCTCATCACTGCGAGCCTTCTGCAGGCCCCAGAACTTCTGGGCGAGAAACAGCAGCTTGTGAGAAATCTCCCTGAGAGGCCTCTTGGCTAAATCTAACTGCCCTTGCTGTACCCCGGGCTCTCTGCTCTTGTACAGTACATTCTCCTCTTTCCATGTGCCTCTTACATGAAGTTTCTGAGTTCACTCATCATCTGAAGCAGTAGCAGGAGGTTGTACACAAAATTTCTGGTCTATATGCAAAGATTTTAATTTCTCATTGACCCTGCACACTCTTAATTGCTCATTAAGGCCACTGATTATTTTGGCAGAACAATGGGCTGTTCAGTCAGTGAACTAGCTAATCCTGCAATGTTTTGATAGATATATTTTGACTGTAAAAACACACAAATAAAAGCCAGCTTAATTTATCTGGAAGCTTAATTGCTGGAGATGAGAACACTGTGACAAATACTTGCCCTGTGAACAGTATTTGGGACACTTAAAATCAGAAGAGAAACCCATACATGCTTCCTCTTTCCTGTTCCATTCTCACCACTCAGCCTTGCTGTCAGCAGTTATGCAACATCTGTTCTCGAATTTAAAAACAAATCAAACATCTCTAAAATCAGCAAAAACCCCACCCCAAACCCCAACCCCCCTGCAATATTCCTAAGGACAGTTGGTAAAAATATATATGCTTTTGTCTTTTTCTGTTATTTCTAAAGATCTTTGGGGTCTTTCTGGCTAGTGAATTCTAATTGTGCCTTCACTTATTTTTATTTTTTTTAAAGTAGAAAAGTCAGCTTCTCCTTGTCCTTATTATCTCTTAGTAATTTCTACTTTTTTTCCCTTTTCAAATTTTTTCCTCTTATTAATTCAATAAGTAACTAATTGTTGAATTAACACAAGACTTCCAATTTTGATTTCATTCTGTACCTGAATGTGGACTAGTTATGCCTTGACAAACTTGTAAAATGGTTTTGAGTAAGATCTATTTTAGCAGAAGACAAGGGAATGCAGCCTCACTTCTATTTTTGTCATGATTCTAATATAGGAAACAGCTTTCAAAGCCCCTGCCAGTTGCCCTAACGTCTGTCTGAAAGTGCTAAACAACAGTCAATCCCAACTGTTCAGGATTTATTTATATCTGACTTCTTAGTTATCAGTCAGGGCTGCAGCATCAGACATCCTGCATGCCTGGCTCTGACATTCACTTACAGCCAAATGTACTTGATTCACTGTGGTTCTGGACAGGCAGCACCTGCACAGAAGACACAATATTATTTCCAGGAGTCAAAGGGTAAAGTTTGAATGTCTGTTCTAATTTTTTCACAGCTTTTTGGTTTTGGTTTTTTTTTGTTTTTTTTTTTTCAATAAAGAGTACTTACCTTTCAAAGTTATTAAGGAATCATTTTCAGAAGTACCAAAATAAAATGTCTCCAATTGTTTTGGAGACATTCTGATCAAATGTTTTGATTCAAAGTTCCTTTAGACCTAAAATTTAAGTTGGTGGGCTTTGGTTTTGGGTTTTTTCTGTTTGTTTGTTTGACTTTTTTATTTTAAGGTGTATCATTGGACATTTCATTAAAAAATACAAAAAGAGATATTTGAAATACTGCTTGGTGCAAAATTCAGTAAGACTTACTCAGCTGTCACTCATGAATTTTTCTCCCTTCATTTTTCTAGATGTCTTGTCTTCCATGTTGCATGGCTAGTCTGTAAATTCTCTGACATTTTGAGAATGAGTCTTTCAAATGGAAAACATGTCCAAAAAAACAAATGAAATTATAGAGGAGAGAATGAGCTGGGGTTTGTATGCTAGCAATCTTGAAGGAAAACAAGAGAAATGCATTGTTGGAATGAAGTGGGGATGATGCAGAGGCTGTTCACACACTGATAAAGCCTGACCTTTAAGGCTTCTCCCACCTCCTTGAATGAGCCCCAGTGGCAGTAAAATTGAGCCCTGCTCTTTCTGAACAAATGTCATCACCTCCAGATGGACTTCAGTGTCTTTGATGGATGGCCTTTTCCATTGCTGGAGGTCAGACCATTGGACAGTGTCTGGTCTTTCAGCAAGGTCCAGGACTTTGTCTGCTTTGATAAGTGTTCACTGAGGGGTTTGGACAGCCAACATCAGTAGGTGATGCCACAGGTCAGCACAGTCAGTGAAGTTTTTTGCTGGAGCTGCTTCACATCATGGTCTTCTGTCTTCAGTTATATCCAGGTAATGCAACATCCCCTGCAGTGCTGAGTGAATCAATAGAGGTTTCCAGTATCTACTTGCTGGTATCCTTTATTGAATTTTGGAATGTTTGCTATGCTGGTGCAATACATGGATTCCCTGTAGTCACCCTGTGTTAGGAGCACTCTGCTGATATTCTTAGGAGTAGGAAGAGAAGGCTGCAGAAACCATTCACCATAGCTAATCTGATCAAGCATGAAATCTGAAAGATTAAAATGTTGCTTACAGTCTAGTGACCTGCAGCAGCCCCCCCAGCCCCCCCAGGGCTCTGTGTGCTTTGCTGAGTGAGTGAGTCAGTTCCAGCCAGCCTTCAGGGCTGGGGTGGGGAGCAGAGCTGCACTGGCATGTGGGCTATCACTGGGGCCAGCTGGAGTCCAGAAACATTCCTGCACCACTGAGCTTCAGCAAAGGAGGCTTTCCTGGATTTGGCATCCTGAGCAGGATGGTGTCACCACAGGTCTGCTCAGGCACATCACCTCAGATTTAGTGCTGGGCCTGATAAACAAAAACATTTGTGTGTGAAATGGTGCTGAGCTGGATCTCCAGCATGGTGGTTAACAGCAGGCTTATCCCAGTGTGCTGGTAACTGTGCCATTTTGGACCTTGGGGGATGGCACAGCAACACAGATGTATCTGCAATGTATCCCTCAAGCACATGGTTGCTATCTGTATTAGCCAGGTTTTCCTGTTTTCCCAGATTTTCATGGGGTTTGTTACACTCACTGAATCTTGCCTGACGTCACAGGATACACTGATCACATGTTTGTGAAAGCAGCCTGGCTTTGTCAGGCTTTGGGTTTTGGGCATTGTAACAGCAAACCCAAAATCATTCTGTAGATCAAGCACAACTTACCTTGCCTTGGTTGCCAGTGAGTTCCATATTTAGGTTTCTGAGGGAACAGGGATGCTCTGTCACTGAAAGTGAATATTGTGCACTTGGGCAAGAGGAACTGCCAACAGCTGACAATGTGTGTAAGAGGCTCCTATTTCTAGTTCTGAGCATCTGCATTGTTGCCTTAACATTTCTTTTTCCCCCTCCTGTGCATTGTAAAGCTTAGCACCATGTTTTTATGTTTGTGTCATGCAGGAGGGGGTTTTAGTGCTTTGCCTCTGAATAAGGCTAATTCATTCCTGGTGCCTGAGAAGCCTTTGGATTACTTCCTTTGGCATCTGTTTGGATATGTTACTAACTGAACTGGCAAAATTATAAGTGCCATGTGTTGGTCTTGGGTAAGCAGATGCCCAGTTCATAATGTGTTTACTTGGCTTTCACCCCAGAGTTTGGGAATTAAATGTGGTTTGTGGTTAAGTATCTTTTGAGTACCTATGAGACATTGAGAAATAAAGAAATATGTATTAAAGGATGCTAGCAAAAGTAGTTGCACATTACCATGTCACAGTTTATTTATCTCTGGCAAAATCCAGATAATTAATGTTTTATTTAAATAGAAATTGATGGGGTTTTCAGATTTGCTGGTGTGCTGATTTAAGCAATGCTTATGCTAACTACAGTAATTTTTTTTCTTTCCTTTTTTTATTAAACAGATGGTGCCAACCGTTTCAAAAACATTTTTTTTCAGTTGTTTTTTCTTTAACAGATTGCTAGCTTTAAAACAACTTTTAAAAAACTCTTTACTGGTTTTTCCTTGTGATAACTATGTTTTTCTAGTAATTACTAAGAACTGCACCATGTGTTTTAAAATGCCAAAAATTATGCAAAAATTTTCCTTTTTTTAATTTATAAAGACTGATGTTTGGATAGAGATGAGAATTAGAGTTAGAAAATGAAGCATGGCAGAGCTTGAAGATAGGATGGGTTTGGAATGGCAGGAATGCTTTGGCTTTTCAGTTGATTTAGATGTGTGATGCAGCAGTCTGATCCTTCTGTGTTTTCCCTGTTCTTCAGCTCCTTATCCTGTTAGCTGATAAAATTCAGCACATTTGTCCCTACTGCTCCATATAGGACACTAGGGTGAGGGAGATCTCATGAAAAACAAAAACAGTGTAAGCAAAATTGCACAAAGTAAATGATTCTCATGTTTTAATTTAAAAACGATTGGTGGGACAGACATGTGAGCCTCTCTGATTCTCTCCAAAGTGCTGTTTAGATGGGAACTCTGTTGTTTTACCCTTTTGACTGATCTTGATTTCATGGATGAAAACCATTTCCATGGTTAATTCCATTGCCACTGCAGTGGCAGTTGTAGGTTCTGCCAGAGAAACAAGAGTGAAAGGAGAAAGTGTGGAGTCATAAATCCAGTTTCATTAGTTATATTCACAAGAAGGTACCTGGTTTGTCCAAACACAGCAGTCTGTTCTGGAAAACTGCCTGCTTTGGCTTAACTGATCAAATATGATACCAGCCCAGCAGGAAATGTGGAGCCAATTTTTGTATTTAAAAATGTGAACTCAGAGAGCACAGTATTTGTTATATATATTTGTTATATATATTTGTTATATATATTTGTTATATAATATTTGTTAGAATGGAAACTGACATTCCCTATCCAGAATTACACTTCATGGCAGAGTGACTCTGGGAGGGTTTTTAGATGTTGTTTCTGAATGTTTGGTGTGCAGTGTCAGTCATTTACCCACTGACATCTGAGGCCATGTCTGTAATTTGTAGTCCCTGTGTCTTCCCACAGCAGGGCAGCATAATCCCAAATCAATGCAAGTCACAAAATATGTGGTGGCAAGAGGCAGTACACAGTAATGTGCTCTTCTGTAGCTGTGTGAATTTAGATTTTTAGTTAGACTTCTGCTTGGTTTTGCAGAGAATTTTCTTTGAGGTTTTTGGTGACTTCTGTTTGAGCCTCCCTTTTTTAAGCTCTTAACACTGTCTCCTGTCTTGTCCTAAGTGTTTGAGGATTCTTGGTGGTGCACTGATAATGATGATTTTTAAATATCTGTCTTTGAGACTGCTGTGCCAGTATCTAACAGCATTCAAAGAGCTTGCTTCATGTAAAAGAATTTCTGTCTCTAAAATGATGCCATTTGTGCAGCTTCTTTTTCTAGGGGAAAACAAGAATCTGGTGAGGCAAAATACAGAAGTATTTTTAAGCCATCCAAACCTAGGCAGAACAAATCTGATTCTGAAGTAGCATTGCAGGATTATTCTCTCCCAGTTCTCATGTTGCTTTCAACAGATTCTACTTTCTATCACAATTGCCAGGTTGCTATAGAAGAAACCACAATTTTTAGGAAGCATTTGAACCTTTTTCAATAATTTGAATGTATTTAAGTACATAAAACCTTTCCATGTTTATCTGTAGAGATAGCCAGACCACTTTTGTCAAATGGAAGGTGTTAAATTTATTCTCATTAACCTCTCCTAAAACCCAAGTAGATTTTACTGTGAGTTGTACATCTCATCCCTCCCCAATATTATTTTTACTAAATGTTACCTTTCCTTTTGTTTTATAAAAGGAAGTACATGAATTGATCTGTAAGTATTATGGGCTTTAGAATAAAAGCTGTCCTTTGAATAGTGCTGTTGAGGACTTCATATTATTTTGTGCTTTGTAGTAGCTTGTGCTATCTTGTTTTCCTAATAATTTATGAAGCACCAAATTATCCTTTCAAATCACTGAAATGTGTTGAAGGGATTGTTGCAGGTGGTGGTGCAGAGAGGTTCTGTACCAGCACTGCAGCATATTCATTGTTCTGATGGCCATCTTAAAAGTAAGTTATTCCTTACTCCCACCCCCAATCAACTGTATTATTGAATGCATTAAAAACGTGCCCTTTTCATTAAGTCCTACAGGCATTATATTTATAAAATTATGTATTCAGTTCCTAGGATCACTTCAGTGATTCTGCCCCTAAAATAATGATGCAGTAATCTAAAACTGGTGCAAGATCATTGGAATACACACATCATAAATTTATCAAAGGTAATACCCATAATTATGCTTGTGCCCTCTGAAGTCAGAGTTAGGGCTGGCAGTGTGAGTGTTTCAGGTGCTGGATGTGCTGTGGGTGCCTCTGCCTCTCTGTGATCTCAAATGCTTGGAGCAGCTCAGAGCTGCTGTTTCCCTCAGCTGTCTCAGTGCTGTGCTTGGCAGGTTGGGTCTGCTCCACACCCTGCAGATCCTGGGTTTGGGGCCCTCAGTGTCTGACTGCTGATTATTCCCAGAGTGTCACCAGCTGTGTGCCAGTGGAGGCTGGCCACTTTCATTAGTAAAGGCAAACACGTAATTTTTTAGAGGATTTGGTATGTCCAGTATTTTTATTTTTTTTTAATATACTATTCTGATCTCCCAGGGACATGCATACTCTTACTCACCAGAAGCAGTTTTGGGTTTTCTTTGGTTTTGAGAGGAATTTGTTGTTCAACATAATCCAATTTTGGAAGAAAATCCTTCTGTTATTAAGGAGGGTTTTTCAAGCTGCATCTTTTTCTTACAGTCAACAAAGACAAGAAATTTGAACAAATGAGAACCTGAAAACAATCCACATAGGAGTGAACATTCAAACCCAGTTATTAGCAGCGCCACAGCAGCAAATGACAAATTGATTACTTGATTAAAAGAAAGGAAGTCAAAGCTTAGTGCTGGAGCTCTTCATTCTGCCTTTAGAAATGTTTTACAGCTCACAGGAGAGTTACAGACATACAAAAATCAGAAAATATGTTACTAGCTGCATCTGTGCAAATGACATGGGATGTCTTCTTTTTGGTTGAAGTACTTCACTTTGAAGCTCTTGACAACAGTCCCAAATATTTTGTGTATCACGGCTCTAATAAGTTCTGCTTGCTTTCTTCTATAAAAACAAATGTTAAGAAAAAAATATAATTTAAAGTGAAAACTATTTTTATTGTAAAACCCAATATCAAATTTAACTTAAAAGAACTGAAATCCAGCTAGCCTGGATTTTTGAACCGGAGCTTTCTTCCTCTGAAAATTTATTTTACCTCATGCTGATACTGTGCTTGAAATAGAAGCTGAAATCAAGCAGAGCATTTATATTTCTGTAGAATTTTTCCATGTTAATGTAGGTTGGAGTAGGACTGGAAAATTATTTTTTTGCAAAGAAGAGTAACAGGTTCTGTTCAAACTTGGAAACTGATCTCTCTTGAGGCATCTGTTCAGAGTAAAAGCAGCAGCAGCAGCAGCCCTGACCCCCTCCAGATGATGACCATGAGCTGCTCTGCCCAGAGCAGTCACCATTGCATATTGCCCCTGAAAATCAAAATTTTAAAAATTCAATTCTGAATTTAGTTGGGTTTTTTATGTTTACCTGTGTGAATGCTTGTTTTCATGCTGCTGACTTAGTAAACTTGACAAAGATAGCTTCCACCTCATCAAACATTCAGTCTTTGTCATATGAAATTCATGTGACTACTCTTATAACTACAGTAACCAAATTGTATGTTGGAGCCTTTCTTTTGTGTTTTTATACCCTTCAGTTCTGATTCATAGCTGCTGTAGATCATGTTGCAGTCTAAAGTCTGATGTTGAAAATGGCTGTGACCTTTGAAAGAGGAGACAACACTATAAATTTGCTGTTGCCATGTTTTACACTAGTTTAGAAGTAAAATGCCAGATAAAGAGAGGCTTTAGTTTGCCTGAAGAATATTCTTTTGGTTAAAAAACTATAAAAAAATCCAAGTAATTTATTTCAGTCTTTTCTGTTTTAATACAGGTGGGTGGGAGCATTTTTACTGCAGGACAAACTGAGATGGCATATGCATACTGTTCTTTTGGGGCTTTTTTACCCATAAGTGGTGAAAGTAAAGCAGTGATGGCTAGAAAATCCTCTCTGCTTCTTGATGTGGTTTGGAACTGAAAAGACTTTATAAAACTACAGCAGCAGTTTTTGTCCTTTCTACTGAGGAAACTTTGGGGCACCTCTCCCATGTCCCACAAATAATGCATGTCCAGAAAGCAGAGGTTCTGTGGGTGGATTGGGTTTCTTCCACTTAAATTGAAGATGTGGAGAAAAATGCTCCATAATATTTATGACAAAATAGAAGGCTTCTGTTTTCTGTTATTCATGATATGGTAAGATCTTTATTAGTGAGGGTTAAGTGTTAGTTTCAGTTCTTTTGGTGATTTTATGATGTGGGCTATTTAGTGCTAAGACTGGAATTATGAAGACATACAATCTATTTTACAGAAGCTACTGATACAGAACCTCAGTTTTCATTCAGCTCTTCTCTATGATCCACTCCACTGCTGACTGTTCTTGTTATGTCTCCTGTCTTCCATTTGACATGTACACTTCATTTTATTGCTATTAAGATTCAGGATCCAATTATTTTTCAATGTAACTGAGGATATGGAGTACAATCCTTTAATTAAAATCAAACAAACCCTTCCCCAGTACCTGTCTGTAATGTGGCATATGAGGAATTTCTTACATATCACACCAGCCAGGCTTAGTCTGGTATTCATAAAAAACATGTAAAAATGTGCAGAAATAGAAGAGTCACTGTAAGATTCTAGACTGTTCCTATTTCTTATACACCTTTGTTTTTTAGAGAAAAGAATCAGCTGACAGGGTCAAACACTGCCATTTAAAATTAGACTGACTAAAAGAAATTAATCTTTGCAGCCCTGACTAATACATAATTTCACTCTTCTGCAGTAGCTAAGTGAGATTACAGCCTTTTCTATTTTGAGGTTTCTTAAGTATTTAAAGCCTTTGAAGTTTTTTGAAAATGCAGTCATGTCACTGCAGTGTTTAAAGGAAAGTCTGCAGTTTTTTTAACACCTCGGATTTTTATTTTTCAAAAATGAGTTTAATTTTTAATAGTCGTTTCATCTTTGGATTTAGAAATGTGTTTTATTCATGTTCAAAGCATCTTCTAATAAGATTACTAAGGTGACTTTGAGCAATGACCCTTGTCATCACATTAACTGATTTAGAAATTTGGTTCACACTGTTTCTAAATGTTCCTTTCCTGTGGGCTTTTAAAACAACTTTAGTCTAAAAGTTCTAGTAAATACAACCATAATTCAGTTCAAAACTATTTTTAAAAATCTAGTAAGAAAAAAAGAAAGTTAAATATATATTTCATGAAAAAGTTAAATCTATTTAAATCTACTTCTTGGAGGCAGCCATCTCAACCATCTAAAAATAACCCTAAAGAAATGAGACTGGAACATTAATTTTCTTTGCCACTTTAACTCCATCTCTTTTTTTACGTAATATGAAGTAGATTCATATATTGAAATACTTTTATGAGAAATATGAGGTTGATGCTAGATTTTATTGTAATCCTGAAGTTTATAAGAACATCAGAAAAGACCCTGTCTAAATGGATGAAAGCTGTGCTTTGAAGGCAGTTCAGCTTGTTCCAAGCATAAGTGGTCCTTCCCTTTGCAGATGAAATCAGTGCACTATACCCAAAGGCTCTTCTGACTTGCTATGCAGAAGCACAGATTGATTATGATTCCCATATCTGATTTTGTAAGTGGGCTGAATTTTGGAAAGTATGGATTTCAGATCAATTCCTTATGAAATCAATAGATGATATGCAGACACGTGACATGGAGATTCAAATACTCTGTGACCTTTTATATATAACTCTTCATTACAGTATTTCACTGTGTTTGAAAAGAGCCCAGACTCTAAGAACCAGAAATAGGTTAATCCTTCCCTGTTGGCTATATAACATTTGCATGCCAAAATGCTGGCTTTGTACCAGAAGATTCAGCTCATGCTTGATGCATTTGAACAACAATTTATCTACTGTTGTTCTCAAATGCAAGAACTTAGATTATTAATTACTTTGAGTATTCACAAGTTGAGCATAAAATGGTACCCTTCAGTTATAATAAAATTGAACTAATTCACAATTAACTGAAATTCCAAAGAAAAACTCTTGATTAAACTCAATCCACTGTGGACTTCATTAAGAGAGAGATCTGTGCTGTCACTCCCTAAGTACCTTTCTGAAATATTCCTGTAATACCACTAAGTAACTAGAGACTGTCCAGACAACCTTTACTCTCATGTTTGTAATGAATCACTTAAACTGAACAGAGTATAAAAAAATCTAATATAACAATCTTCTTTCCTACCTTTTCCCATGGGTTACAGAAGACAGTCAGTGATTTCTTTTTACCCCACCAAACTGTGCCTAAGGATGGAGCTGTAAAAGGAAAGTGTTACCAGATTTAGATGAACAAAAGAAAACTTTTTCTTTTTTAAACATGCTCTTTTCATGAATGCTGTGAAATGCAGTCAGGCTTTTCCTGGTGAGCCATGGCAGGCATGAAGCTGGATGATCTTTAACTCTTGAAAGTATTTGGCTTTAGGTCTTCTCTCATAAACTTGACCAGCTGTGGCTTGCTAAGTTGGATGGTGTCCACAGGACCAGTAAGTTTATTTTGTCTCACATGTCTAATACAGGTAATGCACGTTCTGCCATAATAAAGGAACACGAGTAGTTCTTTCCAGTAACTAACACTGAGGAAGGGTGGGTAGAGTACATGCATGATGCACTACTAGCTAAAACTCCAGTATGACTGCCTGTAATTTGTACCAACATGCCAGTTTTTAACGCCCAAGTATGAATATCAAGATCTTCTTTTGTTAGAAAAGCAGAATAGGCACCTTCATATGCTTTCCATCTAGCATGTTGTTTTGAAGAAAGAGGTCACTGAAGCCTGATTACAAACTGTGCTTTCAGTAATACAGAAAGGTTCCCATCATTAGAGAAGATATGCCAACGTTGGTATGAATTGAAATAGAGATTTTTTTTTTTCCTGACTGTTTAGGCTGGCAAAAATGCCTTTGCCAGACTGTAACAACTTTATTTAGTTCCAAGTGTATCTTGCATTTCAAGTGGCACCCTTGTTTCAAGCTTGTGGGACATGGTGTATAATGCCAGATTTTCCAGTTTATTCTCAGCAAGGTTAACTGAAATTAGACCAACTGGACTAAATTACCCTTTCATATGGAAATTGTGTCACTGTTTAGATGTCAGAATAGGACATGTACAAAGGAGCTTAGTTCTTATACTGCTTTCCATAAGGTAATGAATCTTGGAGCTCAGGGTCGAGGATCTCCTAGGTTGGCTTCATAAATTAGAGAAATTAATTTTCTCCTCATCCTCCCTCTCCTGTACCCTTTAAAAAGTTGTAGTGACTTTTCTTACACCAAAATACACTGTTGCCTTTTCCCAGAGATTTGCAATGTTTATTGGCAGCACTGCAGTGATGTGTTGCAGCAACAGCAGAGGAGGAGCTGGATTGCTTCTGCTCTGCCAGGATTCCAAATATCTGTGGGTAGAGAATAGTCAGCTGTAGTCAGGTCACTGATTTTTGAGGCCTCAAATATCTTGCCTGTTTTACTTAATGGAATGTAAGTCAAGGGCAGTCCCTTGAGCCCTCAAACCTTTAGAGTTGTGTGGTCAGATAAGAAAGGAACACTGCCAAAGTTTGACTGCAACCTACTGCCACAGTGTGCCACCAAAATTCTGCCATAGAGCATTAAAATTCTGAGGTTTATCAAATCTTTTATTTGTTGGGAGAATGGTTTATTCACAGAGGTCTAGAGAAGTGAGGAGCTTTTACCTCACTGAACTTCATGACAGGCACTAGCCCCAGGCTGGAAACTGAAACCTCACCAACTTGGACTACTCTTCTAATCTAGCAACCAAAGAAAAATAACAATTCTCTTTTTGGTTAATTTTATCTGTTTGGGGAAATTATGATCATACCATTTATTGTACCCCCAAAGGGTGGTCAACTCCAGCTACCACAGATGTAACCTCTCACTATGACCTAGAAACTCCCCTGAAAAAGGACACTCAAGTGGCAAATTACAAAGGTCACACAACACGTTCACATTGAAACTGTGCTGTAGTGAGTGTGGAGCAGAGGAGCAGAGCCTGCTCCATGGGAGTCCTCTTGACCAGGCAGCTGCAGTGATCCAGCAGCTGTTGTTGTTACCTGGCTCTGCACTGAGTGCTGGATTAGATTCACCTCTCAGGCATGGATTGCTTGGGTCAACTCTTCATGCAGATTTAACAGCATTAAATAGAACTCAGCAAAGTTTTCATAGCAGCTGCATTCAGCAGAGCACTGAGTGCTACACACTTAGGTTTACTGGTTAATTTAAAGTCCTAAAATTCTGAATCACATTAAACAATTTTAGTAGACTTTCTTCTTTCTTTTGAACTGCTTTATTTAAATATAAGTAACAACAGCAGATCTTTTATTAATAATGAAGCACAAAGCATGTTGTTCTTTTTCACCAGTCTGTTTTTAGTGAATATTTTTTTCATATTTAGTATGTGAGCATAGAATATTTTTCTCTTTACCTGTCCACTTTCTTAGCCCTCTCTTCTAGAATTTATTAATTGTGTATAGTAAGTAGACATTTTGTGCCTCCATTGTAAGATATTACAATGATAGCTGCAGGTACCACTGATAAATCTCTCCAATAGTTGGTGGATAATGCAAACCCTCATTCACCAACCTGTATTCTCACTGCTCAGAATGATTAATTAATCAAATAAACATCCTCAGATGCAGTAAATACTCTTGTCTCTATTCTGAAATCAGTACTGTGGGGATCTGTAATAAGGGGATATGTTCAGTGAATTTAATTTATGAAAACTACCAACCTTAACAGTTATTTGTGATTTTTATATCTTACCCACTTCTCCAGCTTGTTTGTTTAAAAATGCTCTATAAATTAATCTGTTCCTTTTCTTTCTTGTGCCCTTGTCCTTTCAAGGTTACGCCTTTCTGCTGTTCCAGGAAGAAAGCTCTGTGCAAGCTCTGATAGATGCCTGTCTGGAAGAAGATGGAAAACTTTACCTATGTGTGTCAAGTCCCACAATCAAAGATAAACCAGTAAGTAGCTTATGCCATGACACTTATGCTGGTTGCTAACCCATTTGCTGTTACTCTTTTCAGTTAATAAATAAATAAAAAATACTTGGAGGTAATTACTTGTCATTTCCTCTTTCTGACCTTGCTGTTACATTGAATTGACTTCCTGTATCAGCATAACATGGCTTTAACATTTGCTTTTTTCTGATAAATGCCATCTTCAATTAACTTTTATATTTAGTACTTCTGGTATGCTTCAGGAATGTGCATCCTTTTACAGTGTTAGCTGTAAAACAATGGAATGGTCATTTCTCATCTATTTGATTTGAGAGAAAAGAAAGCTTTATGTGATGAAATGAAGAAACTTAACCCTGCCAAATTAAGATCCAGATAGCATTAAATATACCCTGTATTTCGTTTGGTTTTTTAATTATTGTTTTTATGCATTCAATAGCTAATCAATTTATAATTTAGGCCTCATTTACCTTATAGAAACTGTGGGGTAAAATCAACTACTGCAGACAGTTGTAGCATAGTTGTTCACATCTCTAACATTCTTTAATGCTGGTCTTTTTTTGTGCCTATGGTGGTATACAAATGAGGTGAAAACTGCAGACAAATAAGATAATACAAAAAACGTGCTGCCTTTTAAAGTACTATTAAAAATCTTGCAGAGATGAATGAACAACCCAGGATTGCAGCACAGTGAGTGGGCTTGTGTGATTCCTAGGATCAAAAAAATGGATTGATGAACAGTTTTATCTAAATAACTTCTGAGCAGTTTTCTTCTGTGTAATCTAAAGATTTCTTTTCAGCTGTATTGCTTGCTGCTCAATAGAAATAGGCATTCACATATTATACAAATTCCTTTTGTATCCAAGCAATGAAATTAATTTTATCAGCCCATATCAGTGCTTTTAAATTTGTGGATCACTGTATGTGATTTCAGGAAAGCCAGAAGCCCAAACTGCAACTGTAATTGCACATACATGGTAAAATGTTCTGAAAGTCCTTTCACAGGTTTCTTCCTAGGATGGCAATTAGGGGCAGGGAATTAATGAGCGTAGGAGTTTGTGATGAGGAGATTTAACTCAAGCCTGGCCTCTAGAGGTGATAAATGAGTTGTCCCCCTTCTTTCAGATACTTAAATAAGTTATGTTCTCAAATTGTCTTGGTTCTTATAAAACCAACTTTTGAGAAGTTCAATTTTTTTAATTTTTTTTTTTTATTATAGAAGAATTTGGCAGATTTTTTCTTAATTTTAATTAAGTGGCCAAGTTCCTCTCCTAAAAATGATCCTTAACACAGGTGCAAATTCGGCCTTGGAACCTAAGTGACAGCGACTTTGTGATGGATGGGTCTCAGCCTTTGGATCCAAGAAAAACAATCTTTGTTGGAGGAGTTCCACGGCCTCTCCGAGCTGGTGAGTAGAAGGAGAATGTAGGACATGTAGCAGATTAAGTAGAAATGATGAGGAAAGATAAAAAGTCTCTGTAAAAGATCAGGAAATGGACCCTGTGTTTTCCAGAGATTATGGCTCACTCTAAGACAAAGAGTATCTTCCTGTTTACAAAATACAAACAGTGAACATTTTTTTACCTTTTAAATAGGCTGCTAATTAGGATTGCCAGTAGAAGGAGTTTTCCCCAAGGTTGCATAATAACCTACTTGGCTGATTTTTTGTAATGTAGACCATCTTAATCTGAACCCTGATTTGTTTGCTGAGGTGCTGACAAGTTTCCCTTTCCTTTACTAGAAGACAAAGACCAGACCCTTCTCCCTGACCTTTTCCAAACCAATTCCAACCTCAGCTCTATGACTTCTGTTTCCCTTTTATTCAGCCCTTACCTTTGTTCTTCCACGGAGCTATGGACATGGCCTCTCAGCTATTGTCCTGAAGAAAAATTTCTCCCAACCCAGGTCTCTTGGTGGCCTCACATGGAAGCCTGTTTTCCAGACTTGTTCCTAATGTAGCTTCTTTTCCTCAATTTTTTTTCTTCACCCTTAGCTCTTTTCTTCACTTTTATTTGCAGGGCCATAGACAAGACTCCTTAGCTTTTGGCCAGAGGAAAGATTTATCCCAGCCCAGGACTCCTGGCAGTCCTATTTTGTTTTGAAGACCCCATTTGAGCACTGCTCCCACTTACAGCTCAACCCTAATTTCTCCCTTCTAATCCTGACATTTTTGGTGAGCCAACAACAAAATCATGAAGCAGTTTTAAACATTTCTCCTAGCCAGATGTTTTGGCAGCCCTCACTTCTGTTTATACTCCCTTTCCATCCACACTCCAAGGCAGCTGCATGGTTTGTCCTTCTCATTCTCTCAACCCCAGTCCTAATCCTGGGAAACTGTAGTAGACAAGGCCTCTCAGTCACTGTCTGGAAGAAAGACTTTCCTTGTAGCCCTCAGTTTCCTCCAGCAGCCACTTTCCAGCCCATTGGAACTTCAGCTCCTCACTTTGTCTTTTGCCTAATCCTAAATCTTTTGGGAAGCTGTACCAACATCCCCCAGCCATTGCTGACAGTAAGATTTCTCTTATTCCAGGTTTCTTGGCAGCTTTCACTTTCCCCACCATCTTAAAATAAGGCCCAGTTGTAAGGTGGTAATTATGTAAATAGTAACAATTAAACATTAGGTCATTCCTAATGATAGCCTTTATAAAACTGTATGCCATTTGGCCTGTCATAGACCACATTTGAAAACTGATGCCTGTAAACAGGTAACTACTCCAAAGCAGACAAACAGTTTCCATTTCTTCTTGTTTGCAGCTCTAAAGATCAGATAGAGAAGTTTTTCCTAAGATACTTGAGCACTGCCTGGAATCCTATATATTCTTTATCTACTGGCAAGAGTAACTTAGTGAAACTACTATAGCATAGTGAAACTACTGTTGTAATTGTGTTCATGACATTTATTCTGTACTGCCACTTTTTGAGATCACTACCAAAGTGATGATTCCAAACCATTAGAAAGCAGAAGAATCCATTAATCACTACATTATGCTGGTGGTTTTTCCTTAGTCTTTGGAGCAGAAGTATTACCTGGTTTGGTAGAATGAGTCAGACATTTGTTTGTGTGTTGCAAATGGACAAATTTATACAAACACATTACCTATTCAATTTACTAATGAGAATTTTGTGAGAACTATGAGAATTTAAATATTTAGTATTTGTGGGTTCTAATTTTATTTTTGGTAAATGGCTGACTTGGCAGGGCCTTTACAGGTCTCAGTTCTTGCACTGTCCATCTGACAAATGTGTTGGCCTATGAGGTTTTACAGAGAGCTTGGCTCAGTGGCCACACAGCCTTGCACAGTTTACATGGCTCTTCCCTGCTTTCTTCAGCCTCTTTACTACTTCCTTCAGTTCTTTCCCTTAACTTTCCTTCTGTATGTGTCCTCAGCCATGCACTCAACCTGTCTGATTTTATGAATGATATTTATAACTCCTTTAGAGTTATTGTTAATATCATAAAAAGCAACAAACCATTTTAAAAGATCAACAACCAAGACAATCTACCAAATACTATTTTAAATTGCTCCTAAAATGTAGGCTTGCTTTAGCTGCAGGATCGTCAGATGTTTCACAGATTTTTGTTTCAAACATGAAACACGTCTTTGATATCTTTTGAACCTTAGTACTTAGGGCAAAATATCAGATTCTGAAAACATGAATATCCCTAAGTGATCTTACATGTAAACTAGCATTAAAAAGCCTACCATGTACCAGAGTTTTAATGTGCAATACTGTAAATTCTTGTTCATCTGATACTTTAACAACATAACTCTGCATTTTTTTTCACTCTTCACCCACATCAACTTTTTACAGATTCTGGTTTTTGCCTTTATATTTTACTACAACTCATGTAAGGTTGATTCAATCTGTGTTTCACTTTGCAATTTTAGACTTTGAAAGACACATCTAAGAAGGCAAATGGTGCTTTTTAAATGCAACAATCCAAATGCAACACCATTATTCAGGTTAAAGCTATTATATGTAACAATTGACTTCTTGCAGTTGAATTGGCAATGATTATGGACCGTTTGTATGGAGGTGTCTGCTATGCTGGCATTGATACAGACCCAGAGCTGAAGTACCCAAAAGGTGCTGGCAGAGTGGCTTTCTCCAATCAGCAGAGCTATATTGCTGCTATCAGTGCTCGCTTTGTCCAGCTCCAACACAATGACATTGATAAACGGGTAAGTAAAATAGCATGGAGTGCAATGGTTGGTACCAAACTGTACAGGTGTTTAAAAAATCTTTATTAGCATTGTGTTGGAGAACACTCTAAGTTCTGTTCTTCAGATGACATCTGTCAATTTTTTAAAAGCCTATTTAAGCATCTAAAGCAGAGTGAAAAAATACTTTAAACATCTTAAATAATTGTTTAGTGCTAAACCCCAAAAACAGCTGATTGTAAGCTCATTTGTCCTTGGTTCTCTTTTGAATTCCATAGGTCAAATTCCATAGCACTTCCCAGCTTCTTTCTCCTCCTTTAGGTGTTTGCTCATTGTGTATTGGTGGCTTTTAGTTGAGTGACTACTTGTGTAGCTTCTGACGGGTTTTCTATTATTAGGCCATTTTCTGCCAGAAGTGTAGGTCTAGAGTTGAGGTCCCTAAAGCACAGGTTTATTGTAAGTAAAATAGGGAAAGCTGACCTCAAAAGTCTTCAGAATTACTTAACTAAAACCAAATGCCAAGAGATGCTTGACAGGCAGAAGGGAGGGAAATGAGATGGTTTTGTTGAGTCCATATGAAATCCCTAAAGGGCTTTTCAACCATGAAGTTACAGTATTCACTGAAATTTGACTTGAACACATTAAAAGAAAGCATTACTTACTTTCCAAAATTACTTTTTTCCTTTAGACCTTCTGTCTTCACCTCTTGATTACAAATACAAACAACAGCTGTGTTTTTGAGGGCTTTGCATTTAGAATTCTTCAGAAGGACACACAGCATGCACTGCTGCTATGTATTTTTCTGATGGGGTGGGTTGTTCTTTCCTTAATCCCGTGTAAATGGTTCCTTCAGCAGCCAGTGTAAGGGGTACTGGGTGTGCCTGTTATGTGCAGTGTGCATCTAGAGCCACACAGCTGCAAAGTTCAAACTATTTGGACTTTGTCTTTATAAATCTGAACTGTAACACCTTTTGTCTGTTTCAAGGGGGTCATGGAGTTGTAAGTCCTCAAACAAATTGTGTATGGTGCTTTACATCATATTACATTAACTAAGACAAGGCTATTCCTGAACATTGATTCTGTCCATTAGATTCTGAAAAATCTTACAGAGAGATTGGAAGATTACTTTTGGAGTCTTAATCACACGTTGAACCCCTTGAGATTTATATGTCAGCCTTAATGCTAGAGGGTTCTTTCTTAGCTTTAGGCTAAAGCCACAAAAGGTCACTAGCTAGTAATTTTTGTCATTAATCTGTTTTTTTTTTCACCTGGTGGACTGATAATTTAAGTTTATTTATCTTTTGTCTGTTTTTAAAATAGATTTATGTGTGAGTTTGAAGAAGTATGAAGTCTCTTAATGAATCCTTAAATCTTACTTTTGAAATCCCTGAACTATACATCAAACATCCTTAAAATTATTTCACTGGTAACCAATGCAAGAAAAGATAAAAGAGATTAAGAGAGACAGAAAGAGACTCTATTTGAGACCTTCACAATTCATGCTTGGGAAATCTGAGTAGGTGGGGATCTAGAGCTGTGCTGGACATTGAATCTACTTTCTTCCAATTTCATTTGAGACAGTGCTATTTTATTTTACATGATGCTTCTAATTTTAGTGATATGGCATCTGATATGCAAAATGGCAGTTAGTCAGACTTGTTCCATGCAATACTAGTAGCAGGGTGTAATTAAAAAAAATAGATTGGCAGCCCTAGCTGTTCCTTAAGCAAGAAATATAAAGCACATATAAGCTTTACTTCAAAGCAGTAACATTTGCTGAAGTGTGATCAGGATAAGCTGAAGTAAATTCAACATAAAACTGTTCTGTAGAATGTTTCTTGTCTTTCAGGTTAACATCTCATTCTATGTTTCTTTAAATCTCTGTGTATTTCAGTGTTGTTACTAGAGTCAGGGTTTTTTTTGCAATATACAAATTGTGACAGACTGGCACTTGTACAGTTACAGCAAAATTATTTATTATAAATGTATGCTTCAATTTTTTCTATCTTTTCTGGTGCCATTGACTGTACTTAAACTCACTTTATAAATAGCATCATGGAGCCATAAGAATTAGACATGCATGAACTCATGATTTCCCTGGAATGAATGAGCACTCAATTTAAATGTGTAGGCACAATTCATAGGAACATACTCAATGTCTGTAATAGCTTTATTGCAAGTGCCTAATCATGCATCAGTCCTGCTGTGTTTGGCACAAATGCTTTAAAAACAAAAGGCATTCCAGCCCCAAGTTGTTTACAACTGAGTGTAGGGCAAAAGTCAGCAGCTCTCCAGACTATTTGTAATTGATGGCAAAGCCCTAGTTGCAACCTAGTTGCAACTTATTGCACCTCAAGAGGTGCAATAAAAATCTTTAGATTGTGATTTTTGCCAACAAAATGGAGAATATTTAATATAAGTGCATTTAATTTTATCTAATTTGAATCTCTTATTAGTCTGGTCCTACATTTTGCAAGTTACAGAAAAACCCAAAGAGACAAAAAAAAAAAAAAAAAACTTCTGAGGGAAGAAACCTCTGAAACTTACCAGACCTCTGAAGTTTAGAAATAGGATTTTGTTCATTATACGTTTTCTTCCCAAATGCTGCTCTCATGACCTGCCCCTGTAACAACTCTATTCAGATTCGGGGAGTTTTTTCAGTGGAAAAATCCTTGGAGATTTTTGCTGTACTTCCATCTTAGTACTTTCCCACATCCAACTTTTCCAGGGAATGTTGGATAGTTACGAAAGCCCTTCTACCTTGAGATTTTCTGACAGGTAAAGTGCATGGTATGAAAATTTAACTCCCAGCCTCTTGGGTTAATCCTGCATCAGCTGAAACCCTTTGGTAGAGCCAGAAAGAATTAAAATACTGCAGTTTGTGTTCATGCTTAGCAAAACTACGAAACGTTCTGACAGTTGTTTTCTTGTCCCTGGTGCAGGTGGAAGTGAAGCCATATGTGCTGGATGATCAGATGTGTGACGAATGCCAGGGCACTCGCTGTGGTGGGAAGTTTGCTCCATTCTTTTGTGCCAATGTTACCTGTTTGCAGTATTACTGTGAATACTGCTGGGCCAGCATACACTCTCGTGCTGGGCGGGAGTTCCACAAACCACTGGTAAAGGAGGGAGGTGACCGGCCCCGCCACGTCCCGTTCCGCTGGAGCTGAACCGCGGCCGCACCCAGCAGGAAGTACTGGAGTAAATAAAATTGAGTGAAAAGAGAGCGCTGCCTCAGGGCTTAGTGTTCTGGAAATCTGTGCATTCGTCCTCGACTTTAATGAAGATATGGGTCTTTTTATTACTATTATTATTATTTACAGTCACATTACTGAACTCAGTGTCCAGTATAATACAAACCGGCAGAGTGTAACTGTACTGATTTTGCACTTTGATTCACACAAACATCTGCTTGGTACCTTAATTTCCTACACAAGACTTGTCACTAGTGACATTATGTAGACTGCCATTCTCATCAGTCTTCACTGGGCTGATGTGTATGTGATGAAGATTTTTTTATTGTAATTATAATTATTTTTATTTTTAAACTGGAGCATGCACTTATTTTCAGAAATTTAGACTTGCCCCTAGCAGATGACTTACCAAAGGTAATATTCACAAGTAGGTGGCAGATGTAGCAAAAACTTAAACAGATATTCAGCAATCATTAGTTTGGGTCATTTAGAATAGTAATAACCCTTAAAGAAAATAAGCCTTTAGTTGCTCTCGATTTTGACTTGTAAGGATGATACCTCATAAGCTGGATCAGACTTTTTTCTTTTGTTTTGCTGAGGGTTTTTTTTTTGTTTGTTTGTTCTGTTTTGTTGGGTTTTTTCGTTTTGTTCTGTTAGGTCTTTTAGTGTTATGTAAATGTATGCTGCAATAGCTTTTGCTGCTATTAAAATGGTATTACTAATACCATAATACTCTATTCAGGCTAGGGTATCAATTAAAAATGAATATGTGATTAAAATAGTGATGGCTGCTGAAAGGAGATCAGTATAGCATACAGAAAAGCTTCCAAGGAAGGTCAATATTTTTTGACTGCATGTTTACTTAATCAGGTTGCTGCATGCAATAAATTTTATATATGTCTAATATAAAACCTGCCCACAATGCACAAATTATGAATCTACGTAGGCTACAAAACGCTCAGTAACAAAAAAAAAATTGATTACTGACTGGAGGAAGGCATGCCTCAGTAAATGTAATGCTTCTGAAATTAGGATCAGCCCATTACAGAATGACCTATATTACAACAAATATAAAAACTAGCTGTAGGATATTCTTAAAAAAAATTTGTGGATGGTAGATGAAGTACTTTGCGGTGCTCTGTTATATATTGTGCAATTTATTTTATATAGTAAAGTGATTATGTCTAGTACTGTGATCAAACTTAACTGTTAAAGCCTCTGTATCTGACATTAACACATTTTTGACAGTTCATAACAGGTACATAAACAGAAATGAGCTCTTAGTTACAATCTCTCTCCTAATGCTTGCATCATTGACGTAGCTGCAGACCTTGTCCGGGAAACCAAAGAGCTCATGCTGGCGTACACACACTACCGATGAGTCAGGCTGTCCAACTACTAACCTAGGCACATTTCAGAAAGTTAGGAAACAAAGTGGTGCTAAAGAAATGTCTGCATATAAAAGTAACCTGAGATGTCTGCTCTGTGGATGTGGCGTTATCTCTCTAATCCCTGGATGTATCCTGTGAAGCTTGAATACAATTAAGACCTGCTAACACAGTGGACATTTTTTTAGCATGAACTATGGGGCTGCAGATAGCATATAAATATAAACACACTTGGTATACTAATGATTGTGAGAATGTGTACACTTCTTTTTTTGTTTTCTTCCTTTGTTTTTGCAGTTCTGGGGACAATCTGACTGGATATGACACCGCATAGTAGATTTAAATGTTCTGGGTTTTGTTTGTTGTGATGTCCTCCTTTGTGTCTAATTTAGTAAGTTGGTTTTCCCAATGTTTAGTTGCAAGTATTGGCTTTGAGAGGAATTTTCTGTTTTTGGAGAAAAAAAAAAGAAAAAATAGTTTTTTACTGGTTTAAAATGCTTATTATAATTATCCCTTTTGAAGTTACTTCTGGGCAGTTTTGTGATATTGCTTTTCCCAGCCCAGGTGTCTTTTCTGTTTTTTTTCATCTGTACAAGACATTTTGTTATGCACTACTTTTTGTATCTAGACAGTTTTCAACAGTTGGCTGATGATTTTTTTTAAAGAAAAAGGCATGCTTTCTGACTGACATGATCTTTTGCAATACCTCAATTTTGAAATATAGGAAAGAAAATGATATTTTCTAAGTAAGTTTATTCAGAAAAATATATATTAATTTAATTCTGCAAGAAAAATGATTTAACAGATGGGTAACTTTATTTTTTTCATGCTTATTTGAGTTTTTTTGAAAATGAAGAAGTTAGAGCTTTATAACTGTAATATTAAAGATCATAGCTAACCTACAGAAGTCTACCTAATTATGTGAAAGAAGTAAACCTTTTTGAAGAAATACCCCTCTTTCATGTAGAAAAATACTCCCAGAGAGAAAGAGAGCGAGAGCAAGAGAAGCTGGAAAATGTACAATAGAGCATAATGTTGGATTAAATCAGAAATAAAATCATCATAAAGAACAGGTGTAAACACAAACTCCATTTGGTGCTGAAAGTTGTGAATAGAAGGTGAAAAAATATTTTCCCTTAATTTGTATATTTATAATCAAGTGTGATTATGCACGACTGACCAGAATTGTGAGAGTTCTTCTGTTTGTATTTTTTTAAAGAGAACTTTTTTTAGTTTATTAAATTATGACATGCTCCCTTTTGTTTTGTAAATGAATGTGCCCCTGAGTTGTTAATATGTTATATTAAAAGAGGGTCCTTCAAAAAAAGTTATTTTTTAAAATATGGAGTTCTGAACTGCAACTTGACTAAGAAGCCCCTGGGTACAACAGGTCCTATTGTGGCCTTTTCTGATGTGAGACTTGAACTAGTCGATTTTTTTGAAGGCTAACCTAACCTCGACTATTTGTTGTTATGTGCAATACTGTTTGTACTGTTTGTATAAAAAAAAAGAAAAATGAAAAGAAAAAAGGCATAAATCTTTATTGCAGATTTATTTTCATTGCAGACTTTAGACATTGTGATTCACTAAAATCATTTTTCTACTGTCAAATATGTACCTTTTCTTCATGCTGGTATTTTTTCAATAGTAATGTAGCCTTTGTACTGAGACAAATTTTCATTGTTATTTTTAGAAAGATTTTTTGCTAAGAAAAAAATTAAACATATTTACATATTTTTCATTTTTATTTCGTATTTTCTTTAAGGAGTGCTTTCTCAACCATTAATATAGTTGTTTCTGGGAGAGACTTTCATATCTGGTCAATGTCATTAATATTATTTTGTATTTTTACTTGGAATAAATTAATTTTATGATGCTGATTCTTTAAAAGTTTATTTTTTTCATTTTCAGTTATTTTTGAAGCTAAAATCTTTGTAATATTGTTACTAAAGTGTCTAGTTTTTTGAAATGCAAAGCTTTATGTATTAACTTGCTGATGTGGTTTACAATAGTGTGGCAATGATGAAAATGGTTGGTTATGTAAAGTGATTGGAAAATTGTAACAAAGAATTGGGCAATAAAATGACAGAATGAAGCAGAAAAAACGTGATATTTTGAAAAGCCTTTTCCTTTATCAAAATGATTTAGGGAGATAATAGGGATGTCACAGTACCAGTTCGCTGTCTAGATTTATACACCACCAGTGTTGAGGAAATACTATTGCCGTTATAAGGAACTAAATCTATTGAACTATGGGTTTTTGACCCTGCCCATTCAGCATAATTCTTCATTACTTTTCTTGTCATGAACTCAACAAACTCTCTTCAACAGCCTTAGACTGAACCTCCTGCAGTATATATTCCTCATTGTATTTTGCCACCGTGTTATTTATTTAATGAAATTGCCCCTGTCCCGCCAAGTCCCTCTCTGCATGCGTTTCTCAGTGGCAGCGTGGAGCAGACTGTCCGTGCCCACAGCATTTCCTACCCCAGCCACCCCACGTGGGTGGGAGCTGCCAAGTTAATGCTAAATACTCTCTGTCCATCCCCTGGTAGCAATGCAGTAACTCATATTGCCACCACGGCTGAACATCCGTTCAGCTTCTTTGTCTTTCTCCGTTCTTCTCTGCCTCTCTTGTGTCTTTGTCCTTTCTTTCTTTTGTATTGGCAATACCAAGGGCCAGTATCAAAACACTTTTCACCTTCATTTCCATCACCTTTGTTTCCCTATGCAGCCAGAAGAAACCCCTTCCTGAAGCCAGTGACTCTGTTCTGGCACCTGAAACAATCCAGACTAAAACTGGTGTTGCGTAAACAGGGCATACAATGACTTTCTCTAGACAAAACTCTCGCTTCCACAAGTTGCTGATGACCTTTTAGACTTAACTTCTGCTCGAGTGTTAGAGTGGCTCATCCGTGACTTGTGGGAAGAAATGTGCCCAGAGTTGGTCTATTGTGTATCCTCTGTGTGTTCAGTTCTGTAAGTAATGTATAGACTAGATCAAATAGTGAAGTAAAATTTAGACTCAAATTAGGTACTACTGGTTGGAATGTACACAAATTGCAAACAAAGGAGATTAAGGAATGAAGAGGGAATAAAAAATTCCTGCTAAGTGGTACAAAGTTTATGCTTATATTTCTGCCGACATGCTTGTATTTTATAGCCTGCTAGCAAGGCATGGGCTAAAACAAATTGTATTGCAAATATGCAGTTAGCAAATAACTTTGCTGATTTCACTATCTGTTAGAGTAGTAAAAAAAAAAA